>CM053792.1:784381743-784841743 GCA_028749045.1 Cupressus sempervirens
CATTTTCTTCTTACTAACTCAATTGCAAGCCAATTTTTCTCATTTCTAGATATATCATGTTTTTCTTGCTAATTGGTTATTTTAAATATAGAAGCGCTCGACATGTGCATTGTTTGTGACTATTATTTTCTTTATTTAGGGTTTAGGTGGTATAAATGTATATCAATTTTTTCCCTCTAGCCATGAACATAGTGAGAGTTTGAAATAAAATTGTTTTGAACAGTTCCATATTTCAATTTTTGAGTGAATTTCATAATGTCATGAATTCTATTTCTAATGTTTAACTAGTTTTTGGTTCAGTTGAATTGAATTTTCATTGTTTTCAAAATGGGCCATGTAAAAGGAGAAGAATAATTTTCTACAATTATTTGAATGACATTCATTTGATATCAATTAAGCACCGATTTATGTTCAAATTGGATAGTGTTTTTTGGGCAATTTAAGACAATCAACCCTTATAGAATATTGGCATTTTCAAACCATGATTCCAAGCATTGGGTATGCAATGAACTATTCAAGATTGGAGAATTTTTTTTATAGAACTCCATGTCTATTGAAGAATTCATAGTATAGTTTCAATTACTTAAAACAAATCTATACTTTGTAATTGGTTTAGAAGTTCTAGTTTGTAATCATTTTATCTTTTTGGGAAAGTAGAATCATGTCAATATATTGTAGACATGCAATTGTATTCTCCTCACAATATGTAAAGGACATGTAAGTGGTTTCTATATATAAAAGACATGTTAGTTTTGGATTCTCACATCTTACAAAAGATGTATTAGCTTCGCCTTTGGCTCTCCCATCACTTCTTATTGTAACTATTTGTCTCCTACACCTTGAAAGGTATTGTCTCATGTGCATGTTCATAAAATTGAATTTATTGAATTTGTATTATTTAGGGTTTCATTTAAATGGATTCTACAATTTCTTATCTTCATATTTTCTAGGAATACACATAAATACATTTGATAAGTTAGGCAAAGGTTGAGACCATTACAAAATAGTTGAACATAGAATTATTCACTTTTGAAATAAGATGCTTACAACTTATATGTAAGGTTGAATTATACATTTCATCATCTATTTGAATTATATGTTAAAGAAATCTTTAACTAGAACTACCTCTTTCTTAGTCAGACATGCCCATCAAAGAAGAAGACAAACAATCTCAATTAAGCATCACTTTGGATGACGTAGAAAGTGAGAAGGAAAGCCAAGCAAAAGTAAAGGTTCAACATAATGGATTGTAGATAAGAGTGGTGCAAATGCTACCAGATGGGAAAAAAAATTTCAGAGCCCTAGCAGATCAACTTGAAGGTGACCAAGAGCAACACTCAAAGTATCCTTATATGGTAGTGGAGTACATTATGGAGAATCACTCATACTTTGAGCCTTTCTTTTCTCAGAAAGATGACATGAATTTTGAAGAATGCTATGAAAAAATGGTAGAAGATGGAACTTGGATAGACCATTGTGAGATTTATGCAGCCTTCATGTTGACTCAAACTAACATTCATGTGCACTATTAATATAAATAGTGCACAGAATCCCAAGAATCCCAAATTTAAAATATTAATAGCTCAGAAACACCCACACTTCATCTCTCATATCATGATGGAAACCACTACAATAGCTTGTACTTCATTAATAACAATTCCAATGCTCATGTAGCACCCATGCCTTTGGAGGAGGATAAGCCATGTACATGCCATAATGACCAAGATCCTATCAAGTTCATGATAGATGAAAAAGGGCGCAAATATACCAACAAAAGTTGCATAGAAGATAAATTATTGAAAAGAAAGGACAAATGTTGACAAAAGAAAGGTGTAGTAGGGTGTATTCCATGGTTTGAAAAGAAGAAAAAATAATGAAGATTTTAAAAGTATCTTTATAATGTTCTACTATGTATAGAAAATCTTATTAGAAAACTTTTTGTGACATTAGATAATAATGCAGATGGAATAATGGACATAAATGAATGGGAAGCTTTCTCTCAAATAGGCCCAACAAGTATTGTATCAATAAATGACCTTGATATGCTCAAAAGATGTGATTTGATAGAAACTATCAATGGGACCATAGTACATTCGCGCATAAGATTTACATGAAATTTCTATGCATTTCATACATGTTAAAAATATAAATGGGTGTAGTGAACCTACACCAGCAACAACCAGGCATGATATGTCAATGTTATCACCAGAATAGAGACTAACACTCCAAATTATTGAGAAGCATAAAAATGTTGATCTAATAAACCATTCCACATAATTGTACAGGGCACTGCAGGAATAGTGCAATCATACATGATTTCATGTATAAGAGAGGTTTTGACTAGTTCTACATCACAAAGTAAGAGCAAATTACTCACACTAGCACCAATAGGAGCGACTGCAATTAATATACATGCTTTGACAATACATGCAAGGCTAAAAATACCTATTAAAGAGATGCAACTATGACAAAACCAAGCATTAACCACGTTCTAGGAAGAAATGAAATATAATAAATATATTCTTATAGATGAGATGAGCTCCATAGCACCAAAGTTGCTTCTCAAAGTTGATAGTAGACTATGCAAAACCTTCCCCCATCAACAACATGAATATTTTGGTGGTATTTCAATGATACTATTTGGTGACTTGTCCTAATTACCACTTGTAATGGACAAACCTATTTATACATCACATTCTACTGCTAAGTTATTGTGGGATCAATTCACAATAGTCATCTCTTTGCACACAATTTTTTGACAAGCAGGAGACGACAACATCAAAGAACAATTTCATCAAATGTTACATAATATCCAAGATGCAAATCCAATAGAGGATGATTGGAAGCTATTAATGACATGTACAGACATACACCTAACAAAATCTAAAAATACAAATTCCAATGGTGCTACACACTTGTTTGCAACTAATGAGGCCATAAAACTACATAATAAGAAGCTGTTAAAATAATTGAATTCTCCAGTTGCACTGAGTATAGCAGTGTATTATCTAAGTGATAACAATAATCTTGTGGATGAAGAATGACTTGAAAAACATGTGCCCCTTTTTAAGGGGCAACACATCATGCTTACAACAAATGTATGGATAGATACAAGATTGGTGAATGGAGCCCTTGGTGAGGTTTTTGACATTATTTATGAGCTAGGCTATAAACCACCAAGTCTTCCCTTGTATGTTACCATGTGTTTCAATAATTATAGTGAGCCATCACGGGATGAACATGATTCAAAGACCATACCAATTATTCCTATCACATTAGGAAGCCAAAGACAACTCTCATTCACCATGTCATAGGCTATTACGATACATAAATCACAAGGGCTGACACTTTGCAAAGAAACAGTTGACATAGGCAGAATAGAAAGACAAGGGATGACATTTACAGCTATGTCAAGAGTAAAAACCTTAACTAATTTCAATATTTAGCTTGCTTTTACCTTGGAAAGGTATGTAAAAATGAGAAATACACAATTAAACAAAAGAAAGAAGCATCTCGCCTCGATCAACTAGTAGTAGAAACAAGATGTAACTATTTTGCATCCATGAAGCAAAACTAAATAGATAAATTACCATCAACATAACCTTGTTGGGGTTAGTGAAAAATTACCCTATAGTCAAATACTATAACATCATCTCATATATCAAACTATCAGCGTTATCCTTGCACCCTTCAAAGGTGCAAGTGTTGGTCTTATTAAAGTATATGTAAACACCTCAATAGTAGAAGCATTCCCCAAATTTGAGTCCCTGTATTTCTTGATCATGACTTGTGACTAAAAAAAGTGTAACAAAACAATCTGCTACCAATTTGGATAGCATTTCTTCACAAAACTACATTTAAATCAAAGGATGATTTCACAAATTTGAAACACAATTGCTAAATTAGAGGAAATATCTGAAGATACCTACATCTATTGTTGAAGTCCAAGGAAGTGAATTCGAATATTACAAAAATTCCATCTTAAAATTCAAAAGAACAATTTGTAGCAAAAGGAAAATGGCTATAGCTTCTTGCAACAGGATAGAAATCATTATTTAGACAATACTGAGTTGTAGAATTTTAATGAAATACTACAGTCACTTAACCACTCCCACCAAGGTCTATAACACATCTACTAGAAAGACTCAACCAAAGCTTAATTAGCTGATGAGGCTATTTTGGGTCAGGATTTCATAAATCTCTAAGTCCTTTGTTGCAAAGTATACCCACCAATTTATAGTGATGAATTGTGATAAGGTCTCAACACTTGTTCAAAGAGTTAAGAAGTGGGGAATCTTGTTGAGGATGGAAAATGAGAGATTAAGGGATTCTCCTAGTTCCATGATGAGGAAGAATTGGAAGTTGTTAGGGTTGATAAGTGTATACAAGATTTTGACAAATTATATCAAGAGCATATGAAGTAAGATAAAGGAAAAAAGATGGAGCAACCCTTGCCCCCACCAAAGAAGAAAAGAAGAAAGCTAATACTGCATAGATTGAATTTTGACTCTTCTACTCTAGCACTAGAAAAAAGTGTTACACTACCTCATGAAGGGGGTAGTGTTCCTTTGGTCACTTATGATGATTCTTAGGGTGAGGGTGATTTAGAAGAAGTTTCCCGTACACTGAATAGTTCAAAAGAGAGTTCAATAGCATGGGTATACGGCTTAGACTAGTGGATTGAGATAAACATATTGATATCAATGATGAGAGGGAAGCCATTTATTAAAGGAATATTGAGCAAGAAGATTTCTCAAGATCTCAGGAATTTAAAGATTTCTAGATCAAGTATAAGATGACGGATTTTGAAGAGAAGAAGAAGAAAATGTTAGAGAGAGTTGACGACTCCAAGAATGAGGCTATCATAAAATAAATTATTGAAGATTTGAACCTAGATGAAATAACCTGTATAGAGAAGGAGGCTAAGGAAATTGTGAAGAATAGTGACTTGTTGATTGTACCAAAGTTAACTGTAAAAGAGTTATTCCTACTAGACTAGGTTGAAAAACAAGAAGACCCCACCTTTGTGTCAGAGTTTGAAACCCTTGAAAAGGTTGAAGGGTCAGGTTTCAACCCTAGGATAGAAACTCTTGCCACTTGGGTGAGTTTCAAGGGTTATACGCCAAAATTGATTGGCATCTCCCATGAAGTAGAAGGGATGGATTTGGTCCAAACAATTGACAATACAAACCCCCCTGGTATCTTCCATAGGCTTGATGCATAGAGCCCTACTCAATAGAGTACAAATGAAACACATGCAAGAGAAAATTAAGGAATCATAGACAAGGGCGACTAATATGAGTAAAATAATTAAAAATCTATATTTGAAGATGCACATAATGGAAAATGAACTTCATTAGTTGAAGACTCTTGATGAAAGAAATGTTATTTTTTTCCATCAAGAGCCTTCTATAATTGTACCCAAAGAGGTGCAACTAGATGAAGGAAAACAAGAGGATTCTCACAAGGATTTTAACTATAGAAATCTTGAAGATATTTTGTCTTTAACAATAAAACATATATTCGACAATTGTGATAAGTATAAAATATACATACTAGAGTTCTTTAGAAAAAATAAAAATATGCTCATATAATTGGAAATGAAGTGTACACCATCAAAATTTGTATTGAATAGGTTGTATGAGGTCACAAAGAGGGACTGAGATGCTCCTCCACATATTAAAGAAACAATTGACATGCTAGATACTATTTCAAAGAGTTTGGGTTATATTGAATAGGAAGACCATAAAATTGTACATAAATTATTGTCAATAACTAGCACTAAGAATTTCTCTATCCCAACCATCAAAGATGATACTGGAAAGGTGAAAGATCTTGAGTATTGGAGAAGTGAATTCACAGGATTACCACAAAAAGCTCTAGCTCGTTTCAAGGGAAAAGAATGTTTTCAAATAGATGAATTTCATAAATTGTTTGATATTTTGATCACTTTGGAAAACAAGTTCACTAAATTCCAAATATATGTTAGAGTGGCTAAGAGAAGAAGTGGGTGGATCTTCAAACATTTATTGCAGAGGTATCACAATTTAAATGGCCAAATCACACACAAATTGAACAATGGGTGGAAAGTTACATGAATATCCCTGAAGTAGTGTCATTGGTGATTAGGAATAATGGAGAACAAGATGTGGTTCAATTTGAGTGATATTTGATAACCTTCCGAAGAATTTATGTTTCATTTATTAGTTTTTTATTGTAAATATTTGTGAACAATTGCATTTGGTTTATTGTTAGTTATAGTTATCAAAAGGTCTGAAGCTTTGTTGTACCTTTCATTTTCTATAAGAAAGAGTTCCAAGACCTTAGAAAATATAATACCATATAGATGATATAGCAATATAGTGAAATATACCCTATTTTGATATGATATTACTAGGTTAATGCACTATTCACGGACTCAATTGTACTTCTATTTTGAAAATAAATACAACTAACTTTTCTTTTGTTCCAATATTGTAAAATATTGATCAAGATGTTTGCAGGGCTGTCCTCAAAGGATTTATTGATCATTGGCATAAATTATAGTTATTTGAAGGATTTGAATTTGGTGTAGAACCCAGATTGTCAAAGTTGCATTCATTAGTGCATGTCTTTATCTAGTTAGGCCTTTCTTATTGAAGTTAAATTCAATTGGACTAGATTTTACATTTCTAGTTCTCTTTCAACTGAGACATAATAGTGGATGGTAAATTTTTTGTCACCTAACATTTGTGCATGATTTCCTAAGGAAGTTGGGTTCTTTGCCCGATATTGGACAAAGGACTTGTCTTAATTATTGGTTTCTTCTTAATGTCGATATACTTTTGACTTCTTGAAAGTTCATATCCTACATCATAAATAAACAATACACTAGTATCATAATTCATATTCCAGTTCTCACAAAGCATTCTCATGATTCACAAACAAGTTTGCAAAGCATTTTGTTAAAATTTTAAGTCTCATTTATAAAGCAATTAGAGTGATAGGGTTTTCTTTCTTGGGGAATTATTTCCAAGTCAGGAGGAATCACCAAGTACTCTAGAAGTTATCTTCTATAAAAAGCCTTAAACCAAATTGAAGGTTGAGGAGTAGGTACACCTACCTAGGTTCTACAAAGCCTAAAGTGTAGAGGAATTAGATCTTTAATGATCATACCTGTTGGTTGGCCAAACTGAGTTGGAAGATCTCAACATTGAGCTTGCAAGCTCAGAGGATTTCCAACTAGTCAATTTGGGCACCAACATTAATACCTCAATTTTATAAGGGTAGTTAGCTCAACTGACAATGAGCTAACCAACAGTGAGGAAAAATCAATAGTAAGTTGACAGATAACCTGCAATGAGAAAAATCAATAGTGAGCCTTTTTGTAAAGATTGCCTTAGTTATGGTCACCCTAATAGGTGTTCATTTCATGAGAAAATAGATTCTCCTTGGTTTTAAAAATTTTAGATTTCCATGTAAATCTTGGTGTTCTCTATTTAGGTGTATCTATGTTTTCATGTAAACATCTTTTTCGATGTTTAATGTGCTTAAATAATAGATCACAAGTTGTTATTACATTTTTTTATAATTTTACTATTAGAGAAAAAGTTTTTAAAAGGGCATGAGAATAACCAATTTATCCCACTCTTAGTTATTCAATGTGTTAAACAATTGCATATTTGAATAGATGAAAGAATCATAATACACTAAGGAAGATTGGAAAATCATGATGAGTGATATTGAAGGTACAAAATCAAAACATATGGAGCTAAAAGATTATCTAAATGAAGCAAATAGATGTATTTCAAAGTTGAGAGACCTAATCAGAAAGTTCAAATAAAAAACAAGTCAATCTAGAATTGAAGAAATCTAAAGACAAAATTGAAAATGTGGAACAAGAACTAAGGGAATCAAAGAAATTAGAAGGAAATGCTACAGATCTAGATTAGGATCTACAAGATTCAAAGGAAAAGATAGTAGATCTTGAGAAGAAGTTGGATGTCAAGATACAAAGGGAAGATTTTATCAAAGTCAAACTAAAATACGAGTCAAAAATTCTTGGTTATCCAGAGATAAACTAATAATTACAATAGAAGAATGGAATGAAACTTTAAATAAATGATTAGGAAGAGTTCAAAACAAAATGAAAACTTGGAATTGGAAATGAAGAAGATGAGACTATAAGAAAATGTACATGAGATCATTATTATCTTGGATCAAATATTAATCATGCAAAAAAATCACAAGGATAAAGTAGGTCTGGGGTTTACTGATGAATGTACAAATTAGAATGAAAAAGGAAAAGAGAAGATAAGTGAAGATGATGAAAAGGTTGAAGTGACAAGTAAGGTAAAACAATTAGAGAAAATCTACAAAAAGGCCTCTGATAAGACTGCAAAATGCTCAAAGGTATTAATATTTCAATGGTTGTTGCTAGATTTGTACGAATTTTGGTCATAACATAGTAGATTGCAAGATGAGAGAGGAATAGAAGATTCAATTCTTTGATTTTCATAAGATTGGTCACAAACAAAATCAGTACAAGAGTCAAGTTTCAAAATAGGAAAGGATGATTGCAATGAATAATATTTTTCATGGAAATTTTCATGTGTGTACAATTTTGTCATAAGACTAGTCAATGCATATGCATAATCCAATTGGCGAGATCTGGTAATAGGTATATCAATTATTTTAAGTTTGTGTAGGTTGATGATTTCTCTAAATCACACAAGTCTCTTAGTATTATGATAAATACTAAATACAATTCCTTCTTCTAGTTCATGTACATATGACAATGAGTGAGTATAAATCTATTCATTACCATTCACTCACAATTGGAAAATCTATTAACCTTTAAATTTATTTCTTATCATTTTTCATTATTATATTGATTGGATCTACTTTAAGGCTAGACATTGGAAATTACACAACTATTTTTATAATTAGTAAATTAGTAAAATTGCTCTAAATTTGATAAGAGAAAGTGACTAGAAGAAACCTTTAGGTTATAGTTCAAGATTTGATTTTTCTACCTATTGTTAATTTGGGGAAGTGTAGTCAACAAGAACTTTATCTTGTTTAGAAAAGGGTCTCATTAATTACATAGAAGAGTCAGGTAAGAAATGGTTCTACCCTATGAAGCCTAATTGGTAATAGCATATGTATATATGGAGGTTGAACATATACTACTTTTTTTACCATTTTTTTTACTAATCCATCAATTTAATATATGGTAGGATGAAGTAAGAAACTTCCTTATGAATCAAATATTGCATTTATTAGGAATTAGAATCCCAAGAAGAGCATTTTCTCACTTGGCTAATCATATAGTACTTAGTATCTAATGGTCCACTTTGGAAAACAAACATATTCTATCATTAGACATTAGACATTATCCAAAAAACTTTATCTCAGCCCTTAGGTGATAAGAACCATAACCTTAGATTTACCAATTCCATATTTATTCATATAGAATAGAGCATTTTACGAGGAAAAACTTAAACAATATAATTTTATTGTGAACTAACTATAATTTTTGAATATTTATGGTTAAAAGGATAGATTTGAAATAAATAACTAACTTGAGGAAATGATTTGATAAAGGATAACCTCTATGAAAAAAGTTACGACTTAATGACTAATTATATGGTTATACGAGGAGCTCACTGAATAAATAAAGAATGGTATTGGCTACGTAATAGTTGACAAACCTATGCAAACCACAATATAGAACAACTACAAAATATTTTGACCATGGTATGATATCAACAAACAAGCTCATGATTGTCAATAAGGAATTTTTTTTTCTACTACTACCATTATCCTTTGCATGCCACATTACCTTTCCCAAATTAAATAATTATTGGGTGAACTTAGGAAGTAATGAGAGACTAAACCTTCCTTCATTTTAATGTTGAAAAGAATATTTTAAGGAGACATAATTGGTTGGTTGATGAAGGTCTATACTATTAGCCTTGGATAGGTAGGCTTGAAATTATATAACTTTTCACATTAGAATTTTCTTTCTAGCTATAGTGATAAGACAAGTATACGAATTGGATTTTATGGTAACATGTGGAGTTAGGACCCTATGAGGGCATACATAGAATGTAGATTAATCATTTATATTTGAGGTGATAACTAAAGAATAAATCCTATGACCCACTTCAGATAAGCTTATCTTCTTGAGATTGATTGTAGTCAAGCTAGTAGACTACCAATTGTACCCCTAGATAGTATATAGATACCACTAATTGCATCCACGCAAGGGATACCCAATGTTGATATTAGTGTATTATACTAATTTTGTAAGGAGTGTACAGGCCCAAGAGGAAACTACATGCCAATAATGGAGGTCCTTGTTTCTTAATTGTTTGATAGACAATAGAGAAGGATAAATTCTAATAGAAATTGGTAGATACCAGCCAAAGAAAAACCCATGAGGGGGTATGCCATGACTTCTTTGTTTGCGGTAGATGATACTTTAGATGTTTGACCTTCAGGAGAATTTCCATTTTAACTGGCAGATCATCAATCTCTCTCTCACCACATCCCATAGAATCTGCTTGGAGTGGTGCATAGGGTCTGGAACTACTAAGGAGCACTCAAATTTCACCTCAAGTGATCCATAACTAGCTATAGATAGGAACTCTAAATGTCCTAAAATTTCAAGGCATGCTTTTAGATATGGTTGGTTTTTTAATTTTTAGTCCTAGTTATGATGAATTAATGGTGATGATTTATTTGATTTTTGGCTTAGTCTTATACTACATGACTTATTTTATGTATTGCGTTGTGAAGGGAATTTTCTTTTGCATGTAGTTTGGTTCCATTTGGGTTATCATTACATTTATCAACCACTAATCTAAACTTAATCATGAAGTTCAATAGTGAGGACCTTGAATAGAAAAATAATTCCATATTTTGGTAGTCCATATCTAAGGGTTTTTAGATTTAAATTATGTAGTAGATATTGATAAAAGGAGATCTACTAGTGGTTATTCTTGAGCACTATTGATAGTTAATAATAAATCTAATGGGGCAAATTAATCTAATGGGCGAGATTTTGTGTATTAGGCATTAAGATTTTGTGCATGTATATATGTGCCTAAATTCACAAAATAGTCAATATTTATTTTTGTCTTGTTTGTGATTTTTGATTTAGTTTATTTTATTTTATTTTATTTTGGTCATGAATATTTGTTGATAGGACTTATATTTAGTATTAATAATCAAATATTTAAATGTCTATCTATAGTTTAGATTGATATCTCTAAAATATATCATAGAGTGTGATGTAAAGTGTAGATTTCAAAAGGTTAACAACTTTTTTGGTAGAATGTTTTCAATGTATACACAATAGACTAAAGGTATTTTTTACATTGAAATTTCAATAGAAATTCTATCAACAATAAGGAGAACTACTTGTGACTTTTACAAAATTGAGTAAAAAATATATTTTCAATTATGTTTTGATGAGAATCCATATCCTCTTCTTAATTTCCAATTTGAACAAAGATGAGCACGAAAATTTGTTTCATTTGCCTAAATTTTTCTATGGTCTTTTCAAAAATTTAAGCTCATTTTTGCAAATAACTCACATGCTTTGTATGAGTGGTAGTCATCATTAGATATATGTAATATTGCTTATAAGAAATGTATCATCATTTCTTCCTTGCAAAGTTGCCCCATCTTAGACAAAGACCGATATATATATATATATATATATATATATATATATATATCATAATTGTGTACACCATTATGATAAGGAAATTTTGAATAATTACAATTCTTAGATAATTGTCAAATAGATTAAATGGGCCCTTGGTCTACTAGTGAAGTTGAATGGCTCACAAAGAACTCACCAGGGATCAAGTCTTGCTAATTACAAGGCTTCGACACCACAAGGGATGAGGCCAGGATTGTGCCTCGCAAGTCTGAACCCTCCATAAAAAAAAAAAAATTTAAAGAGTGGCATTGATAGCTAAAGACACCTGCATATCTGATTGAAATCCAACAAAGTTTTTTTTTAATATTGCATGAATTTGAAGGGGAAAAAACAATTTGGAGCAAAAGGAAAACATCTACAGCTTTATGTAGGAGGATTGGGAGCATGATTTAGGCAATAGAGAGTTGCAGAAAATTTAGAGCTAATAGGTTATTTCCTTGAATGTTGTATCGAAAAGAAATCGATTTTCATAATACCTCTAAAATGGAACAAGATGAAATGATTTGGAAGCAGAAAGAAGGGAGGAGGCAAACTGATTATTACCTGATATGTGGAGGCATATTTATCACACATGCAAGCAAGATACGATGAGGAGAAGAGAGGGCACAAATAAATGAGGGAGGGAAGAACATTGAAATTTATACCTTTCTCGGCCTTTTGGCTAAGATCAAGTGTAGTATCTGTTCGTATCAGTTTAATATTCAAAGCGCTAAAATTTAGCTGCATGTTAATCTTTCATTTGCCAACTATAATCTAGATTGATGCTTCAATATTGTATGTTGTGTTGCTTCAGTTTTTGCATTCATACAACAATCCATCTTAAGATTAATGTTGCGAGCTTTTTCTTTTAGTCCACTATAACATCACAATCTTTCTCAATTTTATCTTGAAATTATTACTCATGTGCTCATTTTTCGTCGCTGTAATCTGATCACATATAATTGTTATGAATGTATTCAGATAGAAATTCTGAAGAAATAGAGTCTTCTGGAGAACTTTGCCGAATGCTTTTGAAGATTTAATGTTGTTGTTCGATCTGAGTAGGGCAATGCTTGGAGGCTGCATTCAAAAATTTTATTTGTTAAAAGACGTACAACACAGAAGATACTACTGTATGTATGTAGTTATTTAAAGCATTTTTGTCCTTTAAAGTGTATCCCATGCAGGGAAATTTTGATGCTAGACTTAAATATTACCATTAAAAGGGAAATTTTAATGCTGAGTTAAATATTATGAAGTGTTTTCAGTCTAGATAGATGCCTTCTTTGAAACATCTCAAGCCCAACTTTGAATCAGAAGCTTCATAAAGTGTTTTCTTATCTTTAAATTTAACCTCCATATTCCTCACTTAACAAAACACACAAAGTACTAACGAATATTTTAGTTAAATTTGATTAGTATTCTTAGTAGCTTTAAAGCTAGTATTGATGATCTTCAAATCTACCCCACGTATCTTCTGCTTAACAAAACAAAGTACTGATAAGGTTGGAGGGAGATTCTTTGAATATAGTCAAATTGTCTTAATGGTGTTTCTCAACCTTCATGGAACATAGATAATATCGCTAGGGAGACCATTAACATTCTAAATTCTATGGAGAGCTACCATATAACTCATGTGTATTGTGAATCTAACATGGTTGCTGATGCCATAGCCAATGTGGCGGTTAGGGGTGAAGAAGATGGCATGGCAGGGTGATGACAAATTACCAATGAATGTCATATCTTGCATTCATTGCAATATAATTAATGGGAAAGAAGGCACAACTATTAGTAAGGATGGGAACATACAAAAGTGATGTTTCTATGAATTCAAATCTATGTAAGGACGGGAGGAAGGACAACATTCGGCATAATTTCTTCTTTTTCCCACACGTTTTCTGGGTGATTTTGAGGGCTTCTGCAATTCTCATTTCTTCAAATTGTCTTGAAAATTCTCTCTGTGGTGGCTCTCTGCATTTCAAGAATTTCAATCAGGTCATGGGGGACAACGTAGACGCCGAGAACCATCCAACTGTGACAAATGGAAGAGAAGAATAAAGGTCTGGGAAATTATGGAGACGGGTGGAATGACCACTTTCATGGTGTGGCTTTGCGGTGGCAATCCGAATGCTACTCAGCTCTTCATGCGTAAGTGGAATGATGGTATTCTAAACTTGGGTGGCAAGAATATCTCCATTATAGAGGAGTTAATTTCCACGCTGAAAAGACTTCTACCCCTCCCAAAGGTAGAAAGATGGTTTGGAAAAATATGAGCATGGACAAAGTGAGACTGGGGATTTTGAGGGAGAAGATTGACCTGAAAGTTGTTGAGGTGGAGTCAGGTAACATGGACCTCTAAGCGCTAGTTTACCTTACCTTGGTCATTCTCAGTGACACCAATTATGAGGAGGATATCAATCTTTTGAACAATGCTAGAAATAGTCTTTGGACAACTTCAGGTCCATTAAATGTCTTTTCCACCAGGTGATCGACTTGAAAGAAGAGGATTGAGAAAGACAACATTCAAGATGTTGTTGGGGGTGGGGGACAATACTCCTATGGACTCTCTCGTAGGCATGACTACTTTCTACAGGCTGGAGGCTCAGGTGTTGGAGCTACATAACAGAGTTAATAGTATTACAAGCACCCTCAGGAGTATAGCAGATCAAAGCTACAAAATCCTGAAAGCTTCCAACGAGAATGTAAAAATTTCCATTAGTAAACTAGAAGGAAGTCCGGGGGAGAAAGCCATTGTCTCTATCGCTAATGATCAGGGGATTGTCCTTGATAACAAGAAACTAGAAGGACGAGGCCAACACAAGAAAATGTTTGTTGAGGCCTCCTCAGATGTTAGTCAGATCAAAGAAATGGCTAAGAAGATGTATCAGATGGAGGAACAAATTGTTGAGTTAATCAAGAAGATGAGGTAGGTCCCTTTTGGTGTCCTTCTAGTTCTTTTGCGTCTTTTGGTTCTGTCTTTTGTTTATTTTGTTGTCATTTTGTAGCTGGATTTTCGCTACTAGCTCTATCTCTTTCTGTTATGTTGTTCGGATGGGATTAGTGTAATATCTTTTGATCTCTCATGTATAGGGTTTTAGGGCTCCTTCAAAACATGTTTTCCTAATAAAAAACAAAACAAAGTACCGATGAATATTTTAATTATAAATTTTAGTATACTAGTAGTTTTAAATAAGATGAGTTTATTGATGATGAAGATGAGTCGAATTCTTATTCGATCCATGTAACCTATTGAATTCTTTTTTAATCCTTGCTAAAGATTTTCCATCATGTCATTCACCTAATAGACACCATGTTTTGGTAGGTTTCCTTCTAACCTAGGTAGAAGACGATATTGTTAATGATCAACTGCCTATGTTTAAGATTCCTAACTATGGGTACTCATGACTTTAGTTGTAAGCATATTAAAATTTTGGTTTTATGTTATCTTTCTTACTTGTTGCAAGTAAAAGATAGCTTCCAATCTTTTTTCCTAAGATCACTTTTTAAAATGTATAATATCTTTAAAATAATTTTCTTAAGCATACATTTTGTTAAAATATTATGCATTCAATATGGTTCTTTTACTAAGCATAGTTGATATAAATGTATGAAATAGGAAATGAATTAATAAATGAAGAAAATTACAGGGTCTATCACTTATGTCTTTAACATATTTAGTGTTGTGATTAGTTTGATGAGGAAGTGATAACATATTTAGTGGTGTGATAAGTTGGATGAGGAAGTGATGTATTGTAGTCTTTTTGTCTAGAATACATATAGAATATATGAAAATTAACCAATAAGTATACTTGATATAAATGTTTGATAAGTTGGATGAAGAAGTGATGACTTGTGGTCTTTTTGTCTAGAATATATGAAAATTAACCAATCTTACAAGGAGACATTTATATTCATTTTTTATGCTCAAATATAAGGTTTACCTTGGACCAATTTTCATTGGATAATAGGGAAAAAATCCATCCACTTTGCAAACTACCTAGCCATTTTTCACTTAGTGCTAGAAAGTTGCTAACTATAATTATGACAACTTGTAAGATATGCAAGAATTGATGAGAATGTAAAAGTATGATGAGATGGATTTGCCTTTAGACTCAGATAAAATGTAGGGTAAAACTATTTGAGCATCCATATTTGATAGATAAAATTTCTAATTTGTTGTCAATTGATTAAGTTTGAATTGTGTATTGAGATTTTATGTCTAGATATAAGTGCATAAATTTGCAAAATAGCTAATATTTATTTTTAAATGTTTTGGTGGTTAGTGATTTTGTTCAATTTTTCTATTTTATTTTTGGTGATGGAAATTTTTTAATAGGATTTATATTTAGTATTAGTAATCAAATATTTATGTCTATGTGTAATTTTAACTGATACCTATTGACATATTTTCATAGATTTAAAAAAATATAATTATACTAATATCTAGTCCTCCTTACACAATCGCACATTTCAAATGAAGCATTATTTATTCCCTCTACCAATAAGGGGATGTGTTCACTTATGTGCATATATTTGTGTGTAAGAATTTTGTTGTGTTGAAAATAATATTTGTGGATTTCTTATATGAAACATTTGTGGGCCTTGAATACTCACATGCACATAATGATTTGAGATGCATAATATTCTATTTGACACTTTTTAGTTACATAATATTGTATTATTTCCTTGTGTTAGCCTTGTTTTCTCTTAATGACACTTATACTTCAATCTAAAAATAACCTAGAGGAAGTCTATAAATGAGTCATTGATCACACAACTTGAAGTATTTGGTGTGCAAATCAAAGTTATTATGATCTTAAATTAGAAACATCAAACAGAAGAATTAGAATTTTTATTTTCCTAAAATTAAAATTAAAATATGATGTATGGAAGTATACTATAAATGCTAGATGGTGATTTCTAAAGAGAGATGAAATAGTGATTAACTAGTAAGCACATGATGGTGTACAATGAGTACACTAAAGATGTGTGGAAGATCAATTAGGACAAAAAATGCTCTATATTTAGCAACATTTGTATAGTACATGAGGTTGACTGTTATGCCATTGAGAAAATGATGTGTGTGCAATAAAACTCTAAATAGAGAATTTATAGCTTCAAACCAAATATGCATGCACTTAAACATGCCCAAACATGACTAAGAAAAACTTTGAATCAAGAAGTTAATTAAGTGAGAGAAATGAGGTAAGGAGATAGAATTAAGTAGGAAGGTAGAGAGGGAGAAGGAGAGGGATATATATATATATATTACAGAGAGAGAGAGAGAGAGAGTAAATATAGATTAGAAATAAGATAAGTGAGTGATTAAAGAATAAATATAGAGAGATAGAGATAAACATACACATACACAAATGTGTATATATATGTGTCTTTGTGTGTATAAACACATATGTGTCATTTGTGTGTGTATTCATGCATTATAGGTATGTACACACACATAGATACACACAAACACATGCACCTATCTTTATGTGCATGTACACATATTTATGTATGCAGATGTATAAGTGCACATAAATATTTATAGGTATGTGTTTATACATGTATGCATGTATACATACATACATACATGTGTGTACATATAAATGTCTATATATAGAAACATATATACATGCCTATATATTCATACATATATGCACACATTCACACACACACACACATACACGTGTGTGTGTGTGTGTGTGTGTGTGTGTGTGTTTATATGTATGTGTGTGTGTGTTTAGATATAAATATATATATATATATATATATATATATATATATATATATATATATATATATATATATATATATATATATATATATATATATGTATATGTGTGTTTATAAATATTATGTACACACACATATATAGACACAAATGTACATCGTGTATATGCATATATTTGTGTTTGTTTGTATATATGTATAAATATATGTGTATATAGATATATATGTATATCCATGTATGTATGTATGTATGTATGTTTATATGTATGTATGTATAGACACATATGCCTAGGAAGAGGGAGATGGATAGAGGTAAATGAATATTGAAAGAGAGACTTGTCTAGAGATATAGAGGGATAAAGGGAGATAGAGAGAGGAAGAGGAAGACAGATAGATATAGTTGAAGAGACAAAGATATGTAGAGGAAGAGGGATAGAGTGTTGGAAAAATGGTCAACACTCCCCTCAGGATTCATAACAAGGGACTAACTGCCTCTTGTGGATTCTATAAGTCTAGTGGTTGTATTGGGCATTGTCAAGTCAATCTTTTTGTGCAATGATAACAGTCATAGGATCAAATTCCCTTGAGTAATGTTGAGGGGAAGATTATTAGAAAAATGGTCAACACCTCTCTCATGATTCATGATAATTTACTAACCACCTCATATCACTAATACGTTTGGGTCCATTTTTTTATGGCACTTCATCACTAGTTTTGACGAATTATCATCGAACAATAAATGAATGCATTCATTAGTGAAATTTCATTGAAAATACTAATGGGAGCAAAATTCATTAGCCACCTGATGACATCTATCATTGGAAGGTGAAGGGGAAGTGAAATCAGTTCGATTAACTTGACCAATAATGCTTTCATCAGGGGTATGGAAAACTCGTCGGGACTCAATCAAAAATTATTGCATTAGCATAAAAAATCCAACAGCCTGTGGATAGTATAATTATGTCGGGTAAATGATTTGGTAATTAACAATTTCCATGTTAGTAGTAGTATAGCAAACTCCCGCCATAAATCATTTTTTAAGGTTTAACTTCAAAATTGTACAAACATTCTAAAATAACATGCAAATTATTCGATGAGAAGTGTCGATTGTACAAGGTCCATTTATCTAGCTTAAAGGGACATTAGTGGAATGAGAATCAACTTAAAGACATTTACAAAAGAGTTTGATACAATATCTTTCCTAAATATCTTTGATTTGATTATCATTTGAATGATGTGCCTTTAAGATTTATATATGACACTTGTACAATCAAGACTACTCATCTAATCATCTACATGTTTTATTAAGAACAATTATGTATTTTTCAAGTCAAACCTTAGAAAAATAATTTATGGTAAAACAATATTATACCACTACCAATATGAAGACCGTCAATTACCAAATTATTTTCTTAACATAATTATACTATACATAGGTCATTAGTCTTCCAAAAAAGAGCACTAGGGTGATTTGCAAGCTCAAAGATTATAGAATAATAAGAAATATGAAAGCACATTATGGATTTATTAACATTTTCATAAAAGAAAAGGAGGTCCATGTTAATGATGTTCCAGTCATACTAAATCGATGTTTCTATTATAATTATGACAAGGGTAGGTGGATGCTTTCATTATACACAATAGCATGTACATTATATTACCAACTACAATGGGGTATGTAAATGGTTTCTTGTGGAAATCTAATGCAATAACCAGTCAGTTTGCAAAAGTTGCAAAGAGCCTTTGAAAGAAATATTTTTCCTAGGCTTAAAATATTTTACTCATCAAAGTTACTAAAATTGTGCCATAACAATACAAAAAAAAATCCCCTAATAAGTGCTATGATATTTTTTGAATCTGGAATCCAAATTAGATCAAAACAAAAAACTGAGCTTGGGTTCATGGGGAAGCATTCATATTTTACTTCATTGTACCTTTTCAGTGGTAGACTTTTAAGTCTACCTACCCCGTCACAAGCCATTTTATAGTTTGAACTATACTTACTAAATTTACTTGTGGAAGTTTTCTCCCACAATGAGTTTCTAACATAAAAATAATGTTAAGGTATGTCCTTGAAATAATTCCTTTCCGTTTAACTTTCTAAGTTATTATCTCATGCTATATGTCTAATTCATTTCCAACACTATGTCATGTAAATAAAAATATGTAAGATTATTTTGTAAAAACAAAAAAAATTCATAAAAATTATAGATGAAATTATCCTAAGATGGAGTTTGACCATTGATAGAGCTCTTGAATGTGAAGGATTTTTGGTACAATTATAGTTTGCGAAGGTGATTGGATATCGAGCTTCAGTTTGTTTTGAGAATAGTTTACTATTCTCTACTTAACAAAGACAACCACATGAAGGTGGAAGCTCAAATCCCCTCCCTCGAACATAACTCTAAATTATCTTTTACATCTAACATTTATTCCTATATATTTAGTGGAAAATACAAGTAGGGGATAAAACATGGGCATCACCTGGTCCACTTGAAATAAGTTTATCAAGGTAAAAATTTGCAAAAAGAAAATGTCCATATTTAAATTAATGCCATAAAAATGTATAAAAAATTAGCCATTGAACTTTTTTTATAATTAAAGATTTCATTACTACTTACCAAGTTAGAGGATTCTACGATACCTATAATTCATGTTGAAGATTATCTATATCCTTATATAATCTAAATCAAGGATTCCAATTTATATAAGAAGAAAAAAATGAAAGAAGATACTTGTGTAATAGAAGATCTTCAAATATCATCAAGGTTCTATAGTTCAATTCTAAGATAATATAATCTTAATTACATTAGGTTGACTATTAGTTCATAATTGGAATATTTAAAGGCTGAAAATCATACTTTAGTCAATACATTACAATTGTTTTTACGAACTATTAGTTCATAATTGGAATAGTTAAAGACAATAAGAAATTATACTTAGAATAGTTCAAATATTATAAACTATTCTAATTATACAAGTTCAACCCAATTTTTTTTATGTATTTTTCTAATTATAAAAGTTTCTAGCTGTAACGCTCTGCTTGGGAACCCAAGAGAAATAAACCTAACATGTTACAATGTTTACTGAACTATTTTTTTTAAAATGTTTGAACAACATCAAGATAACATTAATGCGGAAGCAATATGAACATACACATTAGCAATTACAGATACAGTTTCAATTCCTCAAGGGTTTATTTACATTGAGTCACATTTAATAATTTAAATTAATTAGTTTAAGTCTCAAGTACAATACCACATGATCATAAAGAAATAATAGATACATAATCGCATAAGCAAAGCATAAGTATAACTAATACAATGAAAGTACATCCAATTAATAACATCCACTGCACATGTCGCAGGATATGTGAGAATAGATACAATACATCAGAATACATGATAACATATATACATCATCTGAAAAGAAGTCTCTGAGATAAGAAATAAGGATGATAAAGGTACATATTCTGCAATGAACATCCAATAGTTGGCAATGGGAGGGAAAACCCAAATGGTAAGAAGACACTACCTCCCGACCGCATGTTTACCTAATCAAGCTTCCACTTCCATTATTCAGGGAAGATAATGAATGATCCACATACGGATAACCAAACATAAAACATTCCTAGGCATGGAATTCCTAATAGCCACAACTACCTCAAAGGTAACACATGCTACTCAAGAAGATAAAATAATCCAAAAGTAAGAACACTCAATCCAATACCAACACCACATAACCAAACATCATACATGAACCAAGTATAAACCAAATACCAAGATCATAAGATAAAGTCAATGAAAGATAATCACCTCAAGTCAAAAGCCACATGTCAAAAGTACATCATCCATGAATCACCAATCATCATCAATGGAAGTAAATAACCACAATAAACACATCCAACAATAAGTACACCACCAAAGGTACACAAAATCTACAGAGGAGACTCAGGCTACATACTAGGGAGTGTCATCACATGGCTACTTGAGTTATCCTGGACTGGTCTCTCAATAGACCCCAGACCCTCAAGCATTGAGTTACCCTCGACAGGTTACTCTGAACCCCGGACCCTCAACATGACACATGTGGAAACCAAAAAGCCCTCTCAAGAAGATGAGGCAATCATCCCATTTCCATCCTTAGTCTATACAAGCACTCAAGGCATGGTTGGGTCAAATATCTCTAACTTATCTTTTTTTAGTGTGTTTTCCCCCCCAAAAGTTTTAATTACTAGATTATCACTTATTACATAACTTGCATTAGGTTACCCTAGCACTGACCACTTTGGGTCCTGGACCCCTACTACAAGCCACTCCCAAAGACATGTACCTAGACAACTTCTCCTAAGAACATAAACACAGTTGTGTCCCATACCACAACACTCATAATGACCAAACTCGATTCCTTAACAGGCAACCTAAAAATAAGCTGGTACTCCCAACCCAAGTAAATATAGATGCTCCACAAAGTCAATCTCATAATATAATTTGAATTTGAATCACAGAACAAATCGTGACATCCAATCACAACAAAAATATAAAAGAAATCTCACAAAGCCTTTGGTGTACATCCTAGACTGGTCGACATCTAATCAACCCAAAAATCCAAAGCATAGACCATACAAACAAAACAACATAGTTTCATAGTTTGGGTTCGATTAAAAAAATACACAATTGGTTTAATAAGTAAAGTTTTAGTTTTGTGTTCAATGTATGTTTCAAGTAATAGGTTTTTGCAATTAACCCTTACAATCAAGCCAATTCTATATTTAAATAATTACGCAACTACCCCTATTTGATTTAAGTAATTTTTCCAAATTAATCAAGGGTAATCATTTATTTAAATCATTAAAATAATAATCATTGATATTTAAATAATACTACGTTATTAAAAATCAATTTTATTAATAATAATAACGAAATCACTCTATATATTTCTTAAACAATAGTAATCATTAATTAAATTCAATTAATCTATTTTTTAATTAAATTAATTAATAATTATACAAGACTTAGCTATATTAGCAATCATTAATAATCTCAACAATAATTATGATTAACATTAATTTCAAATCAGCTTCATTTATAATCTAAATTTCTATATTTAATTATAACTCTTAATAATTATTTTAATAAGTAATATTCATTCATTATTAAATAATTAAAATTAATTAATAATCTAATAAAATTATTATTAAAATTAATAATATATAATATTATAAGCAAATAATAAAATGTATTTATTAAATACTAATTAAAATTTAATATTAAACATTATATATTAATAAAGAAAAACGTATATTAAAACAAACATGCATCACATATTATAAATGTCGCTACCTTTATACAGTCGTGCAACTCTCTTGTAAGACCGCTGGCTTTATTAATGCCCCCTGCTCATCGCAGGTACAGGCAAAATTTTGAGAGCTACAGACAGTATGGTAAGGGGGGTAAGTTTAACATATTTCTTTTAATTATTTAAAAACTTTAAAGAAACGTTACCACCCCACCCCACCCCCCCCCCCCCCCCCCCACAAAATTTAGTACATAATATATATTACTTTTTAAAAACTCTTTTAAAATAACGCAATCTCCTTTGTAATATATATACATTTTTAATTTAAGTTTTATTAAAAATTAATAATAATTAAATTCAAACATTATATATATATATATATATATATATATATTAAATTACATAAATCAATAACATTTTTTAAAAAAATGTTTCTCTTTTTTTAAAAAATTAATTTATATTAATTTCATAATTAATAAATAACACAATTTTTTTAAATTTTTTTTAATAATTTTTTTTTTTCAATCTTACTATACAGATGAGCTACAAATATCATAAATACAGAACAAGAGAGCGATAGATTCATGCAACAAAAATCAAAGAAATTGATTTCAAACATGAAGAAGACAGGATCATCTAATAAGATAATTCTAACTGAGTGAATGAAAACTCAAGAACCTACCTGATTCTGATGCTAAACTTTGACAGCTGGATGAAAATTCCTAAACACAATCCTTCAAGTCACGAAAATTCTCTTCTTTCTCAAGCCCTTCGAGTTGCTCTCAAAAACCTGTGTTTTTGAAACTTATGTGTGTAATAATGACCTGAAAACCCTCTAATTACCTTCTAGGGTTTCTGTCTCCACCAGCACTAAATTACAATTATTTTATTTAATTAAATTCTTTCATGCACAATTAATTTGCTTTTTGATTAAAATATTATTTTATTATTCCTTTCATACACGTCAAATGAATTATTAAATTACTTTATTTAATTTCCACTTGACTTCGCTTTAAATTAATTTATTAGCTTTCAAATCTGATGTACACATTATTAAAATATCTTTATTAAGCTCACATATTTTATCTTTTTAATTAATTTTCCTATATTTTAATCTCATACACGCATCATGCAAACTTAAATCTTTTTCATAATTTAATTTCTTTTCACTTTTTAATTTATTTTTGAATGTTTAATTTGATAAATATTTATTAACTTAAATAACAATAATATTTAGCATTTATTTAAAATGAACTCTAAATATATTATTATTAAATTAAATAAATATTATCATGTTCTAAATTTAATCTTATAACTTTTATCTTCGAATTCCATTCTTTTTATTTAATTAATTTCTCAATTAATTAAATATAATTAAATATTCAAAATGTCATAATAATTTTCCATTAAATTAAATCATTAAGTTAATCCTTTAATTAGACTTAATTAACAGAAAATTCATCAAAGACTCATAAAACAACATACGCACAAAAGACTCATGGGTTTTTAAAAGGGTAGACAGTCTGTTATGAGTCCTCCTTGCAGGACAAGTATTTTAGGCTATGGCTGGGATTGGACCTAATCATTATCTTCCCATTCTCACCATTTGAGTATTTGTAATTGGGCACGCTCATCCTGGCAAATTCAGGAAAGTCGATGCCCGGTACCTACATCCTGCATAAAAGACGAGCATGTACATGTATATAATATATATCTAAACTAAATAGGCAATGGCAGGGAGTGGTGCATCATGTAGATCCCGACTAGCAGGTGACTATGACTCCCTCCCTTAACCACATCAAACACGTCAAACAAAAAGATAAAATAAACACGTGCACCATACACATGCAAGTATGGGGTAAGTATCATAAAAATCACAAGTCAAACATCAAATTCTCAGGTATAATAATGCATCTCTATTAATATAAACATAATCATCATTAAAGACATCACGTTAACATTGTTATGAAAGAAACCACATTTACTAATTAGGAATCATCAAGACATCATTAACAACACATGAAATGAAATCAACTAAGTAATCATCATTGATATATCACTAATCCAAGTCATGAAATAATATCATAATATTGTAAATCCAGTATCTCTAAAACTAATCAATGCATAAAATCAGCCTAGAAGAGTTTGATGATCAGAACATAAAAGCAAACTACGGGTGGGCATTACATCAACTTAATGTATAATTTAGATCATTATGAACTATTCTCTTGTTCAATGTAATATGTCAAAGAATAACATGCCTTGTTCTAATTATAAAAGTTTAGTTTAATGTATAATTTAGATCATTATGAACTATTCTCTTATTCAATGTAATATGTTAAAGAATAATATGCCTTGCCCATTCTTCTATATATTTCATACGAATCTACCAGTGCATTTCCAACTATAAAAATTATTTGACAACAATCCCGCATTTTATTGTTCATTGTGTGTTTAATCTCACACAGCCATTTGATCTCAAATGATGATAAGTGCATACTGTGTGTGGATCAACCCTACTATCTATAGTTGAGGAATAGGATTCTGCTGAGGAATCGACATAGGAGTGAGCAGTCTTCAGAGCTACCGCAGTGTCTATACTAAGTACTCCAAAATTATCCATTTCATACCTTCATTTGTACACAATATCTATCTAGTTTCTTTGTACTCACATGCCCATTTTATTTCATATTATCATCTAAAAATTAAAATGTTGTCTAAAACCAAGTTCTCATAAGATGTGATTATTTCATTTCATATGATCATTTCTAATTTCTTTTTTCTCATAAAATATAATAAAATCATTAAACTATTTTCTAAAACACTTCTCATGAGATTATGTGTTATGAGCTCTTCATCAATGGGATGGAACCTAAATCCAAGATCTAACCAAAGTTAAGAGCCTCCATTATTGAATTCTCTTCCAAATCTGTTCATTCTAGATGCCCACTTAGCCTTTTGCAAAATATGATATGCAGTTGGTTATGGGAAGATGTTGTGTTGACTTCTTATATGGGTGATAGGAGAGGTGGGAAAATGGGACAAGATGGGATTTCTAGAGAGGCACATATCATAGATGAATATAAATGAATCCTATGGCCTATATAAGGTTTCGATGTTGTTGGGTGGGGGGGTGCTAATAAAATCTCCTCCTATGATGTATCTCAAAATCCTAAGAGAGAATGCATGTGTGTGTGAATATTTTGTTGTTACTAATGATAGAAATCAAGTGAATGCAACGTTAGGTCACAGGGGAACATGAAGGAGTTTGTGGGGTTGTAGTGCTAAGATCAATAAAGGATTATTTGGATTGTATGTTGTATACTTAGCACATAGATATATACTTGGCGCATATATATACCAAATGAATATATGAGTGCCATGGGAATGGGAATTTTGTATAGTTGGGCTAGGGGGTTGCATTTATGATGAAACTTAGTGCTGACAAGAAGTCATCCCCAAAAGATTGGTACCATTTAAATTGTGTTGCTCAAATGTGACAAGGGTTACAATGTTCTTAGGGTGTAATTGATGGTATTTTTACACCTTTTTTTTCCATTCCAAGCAATTTCATTTTCAAATAAAATTAGGTTTCAAGCTAAGAAATTTCATTTTGAAATCACATAATTCAGGCTCATTAATATTCATAAATAGTATGCAACATTCTTCAATATTCATTAGCACATAAAATATTTGACCATTGTCAAATAAAGTACATTAAGTTTTTGTTTTTTTTTTTTTCCTTTCAATTCAAAATAATTTTCATTTAGCTTTTTTACTTGTGTGACATATCCATCAGAACCTTTCCCACTATGTTCTTGAGGCTATTCAACCATGACTGAATAGCCTTCCTTGTAGGCAATTTTCTTGACCTCATATGTGAGCGGTTTGTTGAACTGAGAGCCATGCATTTTTTTTCCAACATTGTGGATTTTTCTTTTATTGTTTCATTAAAAAATAATAATAATTTACAAATATTTTGATATGATGTTTCATTTACTAATACTTACAACTCATGCGACAAGTTTCACATATTATGTTCCACCTTTGACGTATGGTGGGCATGAATATCTCTATTTTAATATCACATAAAGGCACAAGACACATGACACAATTTGTGAGATTATGCTGACACAATTTGTGAGATTATGCTGACACAATTTGTATATCAAACATGGGTTATAGTAGAGGAGGTAGAATATATATGTACAATTTATATGATACTATGAGAAGAAATGGGTGTGTGAGATTATCCAAGCATAATTTTTATAAGGATATGTGGGTGCATGAATATACACCCAGCATTCTATATGCAAAAATCATCATTTGAGATCAAATGGGTGTGTCAGATTATACACACAATGAACAATAGAGGAAGGAATTGAACATTCCAGGGAGATCCCAAGGCTCACACTTGTTGAGGTCCACATTAGCAATGGCCCTTCCTATGAAACTATTGTCTTAAACTTTTCTCATAAGATAATGTATTCCTATTTACACATGCATCTTGATGGTGAAATGTATTTTTTCAAAATAAACATTCAAATGTATGTATATATAGAATTTTTAAAGAATTATGATCCAATTGTGGTCCAGTATTGTTCCAAACAAAGTAACCAATCCTTATACAATCTCTAGCTATGCACTTTTTCACATTTGGTCCCAATAAATAAGTGCAATTATAATGGAAAGAAGACATTGTAAAAAGAAGATTTCAACTTCTTGAGCCTTACAACACTTGCAATTTGTTCCTACTCCACACACTATAGTTGTTGATTGTGCCTCATTGACCCAACTAAAGTATCCACACCCATTATTTCCCTACAATATCAAATCTTCATTAGTTCTTACTATAATAAATAGTTATTACACTAATTTTTAACAAAATTAATAATTATATTAACAACCCTTTTCCTATGTGATAAGGTAATTTTTAGTGGCTAATATTTGCCAATTGGTTGATTTTAGAAATTTTTGGCTAATGATTTAAAGATTTAATGCAACCTAAATTGCCACATTTTTATAACATTTAGCTCAAAAAATATTTAAAATTTCTCAATAACTTATTTTATTAAAAAAATTAAACTCAAGAATTTGCCACAATATTCAATACATGATTAGATTTGATTTACCTATATATTATATATTATTGGAGAAATTAAATTAATTCCCCAATAATTATCATAATTATTAGTTACTTTAAGGATATATCACCAATATTTAGTATTCTCTATTGATTTAAAATATAAAGTAACGATCCTCATAATATTCTATGACATAAAAAAATGTTCAAGTTTAATTTGTAATAGTCCATGGTGATTAATGAACTTCCTATTATTATTGAGATTTGCCAATATTTTATGTTCAAAAATTATGATTCCAAAATAATCGCCAATATAAAACATTTGAGAGATCCATGAATAGAAATTATTTTATTTCAAAATAATGAAAGATTCACCAATATTTTATATCATTTTTTGGAGGGAGGTTTCATAAAGTTTACCCTGCTATTCAAGAAACATCAAAATTGATGCCTAGGATTAGTTTGTGTGTTCGAGGTCTTTAACAAACATGAGCCAACACGACATCAACATTTTGGCACATTCATGAAAGTCATCAACCCTGCAACATCAAAATTACATAATTTGTTACAAGCCATTGATCATAGGAATAATGGCTCACAAATTTCATGGTGTTCCATAATTACAAGTCATTGAGATAACGAGAGGTAGAAAACCAAAAGAAATATCGATGCACAATTGAGAGTCATTGCTTTGCAAACAAATTATTCTAAGATCATTGGATTACAAACTTTATGACATTCCAATGTAATCAAAATAGTAGAAGAAAATGCATGGAAAATTTAGAATAACAGAAGGAAATGCATGGAAAATTATTTAATCATGTCTAACACTTTTTTGTTTTATATTCATTCTCGAATGTCTGCAATTGATTTCAAAAAGTTGAAAAGTAAAACACACTTGAAGAACTCAAGGGCCCATGATGGTGTTTTTGCATAGTTTTCTTATGGTTTCAAGCAATTTCATTTTCAAATAAAATCAAGTTTCAAGCTAGACAATTTCATTTTCAAATCACATAAATTAGGTTTCAAAAATTTTTAATTTCAAACCACATAAATCATGTTTCAAGAAATTCCATTTTCAAACCACATAAACTTGAAATAGTATCGTCCTTACCGAGGTAGTGTCAATGTTATATTAGTTTGCAGCATTGAGTCACTCATACATATATACATATATACGTATGCATATGCATATACATATTATAGACGAACCCAAAACAAAATAGTGAAACTAAACCTTTCTATTGAAATAATGTGCAATGATCTCTTCATCAGTAGGACGAAACTTGAATCCAAGGAGCAAGTGTGCATCACCCTTATCATGATTGTTACCAAATTTAAGAGGATACATGATTGAATTCTCTTCCCAATATGGTCACAAAAACACAAGAAAACAAATGGATTGTTTCAACTATCCTCCACTATATAGGTTAAGGAAACCGTGCCCAATTTTCCAGATGCCCACTTAGCCTTTTGCAAAATCTAATTTGTGGGTTGTAGGGAGATGTTGTAATGACTTATTATATGGTTGTTAGGAGAGGTGGTAAAATGGGATGAGATGAGATGTGCGGAGAGGCACCAATCAAAGATGAATACAAATGAATCATATTTCTAGTCTAAAATGGATTCTGTCAACCTAGTGTGTACACGTGTAAGAAAAGAATCCTCATAGACAAGCTTTCTTGGTGTCAGAAGAGCATATATATATATATATCATTATCATTACAAGAGGGGGAGTGGAAGTTTTGGTTTTGTGGGTGGCACTATTAAAAGCTCCTCCTATGTTGAATCTCAAAAGCCTAAGAGAGATAATGCATGCGTGCATGAATATGTGTGTTGTTAGTAATGGTAGAAAGTAAGTGAATGCAGAATCAGGTCACAAGGGAATAGAAAGAATTTTGTGGGGTTGTAGCTAAGATTGATAAAGTATTATTTGGATTTCCTACTATATGTAAAGATGAGACAAAAAAGAGCCTGTGGTTAGAAGACCACATCAAATCTGTGTGCATCAAGGAACTGCATTGTTCAATGCCTAGTCATTTATGAGTGTTTATATTCTTAGCCAACTTGGAAAAATCCTTGTTATTTCTCATCAAATCCCACTTAGCTTTATAAATCAAACCCCTACAAACCAGAATTTAAAAAAACCACAATCAAGGTTAGCAGGTGATGTACTAAATGAATATATGATGCTATGGGAATGCATGTATTGTATAGTTGGGCTAAGGGTTGTGTTTTTGTTTCAACTTAGTGCTAAAGGAAGTCATCCCAAAAAATATTGGTGCCACAAATTGTGCTGCTCAAATGTGATAAGGGTTACAACATTCTTAGGTCATAATTGATGGTGATTTTGCACATTTTTTTGTCATTCTAAGAAATTTTATTTTTAAATCACATAAATCAGGTTTTAAAGAATTCATTTCAAATCACATAAATCAAATTTCAAGCAATTTCATTTTCAAATCACATAAATAATTTTTCAAGCAATTTTATTATCAAATCACATAAATTTGAAGCAATATAATCCTTACCCATGTAGTGTCGTTGGTGGGTTTGCAGAAGCAATACACATCCTTACCCAAGTAGTGTTTCTTGTGGTTTACAATATTGAGATGTGGTACTCATATTTTTGCACTCAAACAAAAATTATGCCTTACACGTGCGGTCTCATGTGAAAATGATTTGGTGTTTTTTTAATGATAGTTCATTATTGTCAAAATTCTGACAATTAACATAATAACTAGTCAGACTTTTGACAACTTCAGGGGGAAACTTTAAAAAATATCACTTTCACAAAATTTACCCCTTTGGAAAAAATTAACATTAAATATTAGGGCCAAATGTAGTAGTGTATGGAATCTATAAGTCTAGTGGTTGTATCAAGCATTGACTAGTCAATCTTGTGATACAATGACAACCACACTTGTAACATAGAGATGGTAAGATAGATTGATAGAGAAATAAAGGGATAAGTGGAGGGGAAAGAGAGATAGGGAGATAGATAATTAGGGGTGAGGGAGAGATGAATTTGATAGAGAGGAGTAGTAGACAAAGTTATAGAGAGATATAGACACATATATTGAGAAATGGATAGAGACAAAGACATACACATAAACAAAGATTGAGATAGAGATAAAATCCTTGTCTTCTCCATATCCTCTATACAATAACAAAAACATATGAAAAACTCATTGTCAAAGCTAAACAAGAATGCATTCCTCTTTAGTTACAAACACTCTTGAAAACTTCATCCACTCTTCCCCATTCATACCATACATCTAATTAGTCTCAACCATTAGTCCACAAACAACTAAGATGACATTAACTCTATCCATTCCACAACATTTATCCTTCACCCACATATCTTCCTTCATCATCATATCTTTGTCAATAAATATTTCTTCATGTTTACATTTGGTGTGTCCATCAATATGCTCAAATATCAGTTCCTATCAAAGGATACTACTCATATTTCCATAAGTGTTTTGAAACATAAGCAATAGCATCTTCTTTTACATAAATTCTTTGAAAAAAATCAACATAAACCAAGAAAAATATGTCTTCTTAGCATTAATAACCTCTTCAACCATACCTTCTTTAATTATCCCAACTAGGTCATCAAATTTAACCAAGAGAAACTTATACCTAGCCTAAAATATGTCAACATCCTCAACATTAAAAAACTTATCATCAACCTCAAAAACAAGACACTCCTTATATTTTCCAACTTGTTAGGTTATGGTGACTAATCAGGGAAGTATTGTACACTCTTCATAATTCCTTAATAGGGTTCAGGGTGAGGTCGAGCCTTGAGTGGGGGTTTGGGGGTGACAACCCTTGAGAATTTTTTTTGGGGCAATTTTATTGGCAATTTTTGGGCTGACATATTGTAACTAATATTAACCCTAAAGCGGCAAAAATCTTGTATAAAATGGCTTAGGGTTAGGGATTTCATAATGATTGATGCAATAATAGCTTCTTGCAGTAGTATTGAGGTGTAAGGGATTACATATTGTAATAAAATTGTAATCATTGGATAATAAAAATATTAGACTCATTGTTTGGTGGATGTAGCCCAGGAACAACGTTAAATATTTGTGTCTTGTGTTCTCCTCTGTGCAATTTATTATTTTTTGATATTGGTTATATTTACATGTAAAAAAATTTGTCTCATTATTCCTAGCACTAATTGTCCATTAGATCCAACCAATGGATTACAAATCTTGTTCATAACCACATCTTCCTTATCCTCATAAATATATAAAGTCAAAACATTCATAAGTGTGATTGCCTCATCAAGATTAACCTTTTTCATTGTTGCAACTCTTTCCTACTTCTTCCTCTTTCAAATTAACTTTTTGATAAGCCAAATGATCCATCTCTTCATCAATAAGTGCCAACTCAACCTCTTTGACACTTTAGTAGCCTTCACAAACTCATTCTTTGGTCAAGGTTTTCTTTGTAAACTAGTTAATGCACTTGGGATATCACTTCTCGTTTCCATTTCTGAGGTATTCAAACATTTTATTCACCCTTCTATGGTTCACCCTACTCAATAACATATCTCCCTTTAAATGGCACAAATACCTTAGCTCAATGATTTAGTTGTAAGATCTCAATTGCATCTCCTTCAGTGATTTATTAAAAATGCTCACAACCTACCTTGATTTGAGATCTTTCCACCAATGGGATGCATCAAGGACTGTAACCCACTCCAAGGTTCACAATCATTAATAACTCCTTTTTCACGTAGCCTCACACAAATCCTATTCAATCATAGATCAAATCTACATTCTTCCGTCCCATGAAAGGCCATTTAGGGCTTGGCATGATCATGAAAAATGATTCGCTAAAAACATCACCATCACAAGAATTAAGCTCACTCTAATACCACTTGATACAACCATGGAAATTTTCCCCAATGGAGATAATCTAATATATGCATTAAGAGTCAATATGATATAATTAACAACTTAGATATAAGAATATGCTACAACAAATATTTGCCTTATCACATATTCAATAATGTATGTCATAGTTTCTCAACAACATGTTGGATTAAATTCTAAGGCACACATGCCTCATTACACACAAAAATCAAAATCCATCCTAGATTCTAACCTCTAAAATAATAACTACTAAGAAAATCCTAATGAAGGAACAAATCAAACAATATATACAAGTGTGCAAGGCACAAGTTGGCTAAAGAAGGTCACATTCCCCAAAGATGAAGAAAATGTATTACAACTAATAGATCAAAGACCCAAATTCACAAGAAAACCTTAAGATAAATATGGAATGAATTGTGATCACACAAGGAGGATGATCACAAGAATAAGATCATTGAACAATGCATCGATTAGATCTGTAGGCTACATGAAAGATTTCCAAGATCCAAAAACTTTAATAAGTCCCTAATGTAAAGAACACATAGGTCCAAACACAAAACTTAAGAAATATCCACTAAGATAGAATAAATCATGATGCAAACCAATACATAGAATCCAAATGATGTATAAAACAATCTATGAGGTTTTCATGAGCTAAGATACAAATTGGAAGGATCACAACACAAAACATCAATATTGACTAATAGTAACAACTAAAAATAAACTTAAAGGAAATATTTTTTTTGTTAATGCAAGATTTCTAAGAACCCAATATGCTCCTACATAAGACACCTAGGGTTATTGAAAAGTGAGTCTCTTACTTTGATGTTGCAAGAAGAAATGAAAAATTAATCATTAGCCTTCATTTTGACTTCTGATTTTCCAACCCTCATGGTTAAGAATTGTTGACATAGCAGTCAAGTTTATTATTAGTGACATACACTTATTTAGATTGTAAGTATCTACCAATCTTACTGTACAGTTAATAGTGTTAATAAAGCATTTTAGTTGTTACCGAGTTATACAGTTACTACCAAGTCCTTTGGACAAATTTTAGTTTATGGCGAGCAGTTATAACTATGTTAAAGATCAACAATGTAAACCAAGCATCTCAGTATATGTCGAGTTTACCAATGCAAACTGAGTTGTACAGTGCTTACCGAGTTCATAGTTGATGTAATGTGAGTCTAGTGTTAATCGAGCTACTTAGTGTTAACCAAGTGATTTAGTTTATACCTAGCTCATAGTGGAAGCATTGACCGAGCCAAGCAAAGTGAATCAAGTGATTCAATTTATATGTCAAGTTTCATAGTATCCGCTGAGTCACTAATGCAAACCGAGTCCAAGACTACTTGGAAGTGATCAGTATGGACCGAGCTTCTACGTCTACTAAGTGCATGATGATGCCAAGCATTGATAATCGATGTCAAGTATCAGAACCTCACCAAGTCAGTCTTCAGAACCTGATTGTCTACATTTGAGTTGACTTTGCAATATTTGTGTGAACTCACATTGTGGCCAATTTTGTAATTATGCAATTGGATTGATATATTTGTAATGTATTGCATCACATCCAAAGGAATGTATAAAAGAAAAATAATCAAAAAAGAGCAGAAGAGTGAATTATAAAGGTTGCAATAGTATAAGGAGTAGCAAAGATAAATCTATCACTACAAGGTGACTTGTACACATAGAGGAATCTCATTCAACAAATCAAGTTGTAGATCAAAGATCAGCAAGGTAGACCTAACATTCTTATGTAAATCTATTTACTAAGTGCATACTTTATTATGTTTGTAAATCCTTTTGCAAGGTGGACCTAGCAGCCCTTATTGCTCCTAATAGGGCAGATCATCAAAAGTGATCAATGTAAGCCTTAACCAACCAACTTTATGTTGCAGTACTAAAGCTTGTGGGAATCATCCCCACCCCAATTTTACTTTCTATTTGGAAGGTTTCTAGGTCACCAAATCTTGTGTTAAAGTGTTGTGTATGCTTTCATGTTTTCAGTTTCTCATGCATATAGTTAGATCAGAATTCATATAAAGGTTAATTAATTAAGTTCAAGTTTTATATGTTACTAATTCACCCCTCCCCTCTCAATAACTTAGCATGTAATAATATTTCCAACAATTGGTATCAAAGCTTTTGTGGCTCTTAGAGAAAAGTTTAACAACTTGAGCAAAGATCAAAGGCCATGGAGATATTCAAACTTGACAAGGCTATTGACAATGAGAAGCTAGATTTGGAAATGGCTATTGTCCAACTCAAGAAAGCAAAGGAGCAACTCTCTCCATCCTCGAAAAGAAGAAAAGATCTTGCAATTCAAATGAATGATCGTCTCTATACTAAAGAAAGAATTGAAGACCTTCATTCAATAGGCAACTCAGATGAAACAAATGAAGCAATCAAAAAACTCTTAGAAAAGAATGGTTCACTACAAGAAGAAGTAAGAAAACTAAGAATAGAGCAATAAATTCAGTCAGTAAGGCTACATGAAGTTATGAAAGAGAAAAACAAGATAAAAGAAGATATAGAAGGAAAAGACAATGAGATTCAACTTCTATTCTTTCAACAAGATGACTTCATAAATCAGCTCACCAATGCAAATGAAGAAATCATGAACCTAAGATCAGAAAATGAAAGATTGCAAAATGATCTAAACAATAAAAAACAAATCAATGAAAGAATGATGAAATCCCAAACAGACATGAATTAGTTGAATGAGTAAAGTCATCAAAGATAGAAAGGAAAAGTAGGAATTGGATATATAGAAGAAGGTGAATCATCCAAACAAGGAGCTCAAAAGAATCAAAGACCTACTTGCAATCATTGTGGTAAGATAGGTCATACATCAAACAAATGTTAGAGCAATGGAAAAGGAAAATTCAATGGAAAATGTTACAATTGCAATCAGCATGGTCATAAGGCTAAAGAGAAACCAAGATTTGAAGGTAAATGCCAAAAATGTAACAAGCATGGACACAAGTCATCAGAATGTAAAACCAAGATATTGAATCTAGTAAAACAAATTGTAAAAGTTATATTTGGTTGGGACTATAATACTTGGTGCAAATGTCATTACTGTGGAGAACTTGGACACATTGGAATAAATTGTGTAAAGCGTCACATGAGAAAAAGGGATACGACCAAAAGATATTTCATTTGTATAGAACTTGGTCATCTTGCCAAGAACTACATGAATATAGAAAGAATTGAAGATGAAAAGAAGGCAAAAGCTAATAACATCAGAAAACAAATGAAACAACAATGGGTTCCAAAATCCTCTGAAAATGCAAGTTTGTGCTGTGTTGAACAAGTCACTCAAGAATTAGGTGACTCCACCATTTCTACTTGATCTCTCGAAGCAGAACTAGAATCATGATACTAAATGAGACATCAGATATCAATTCCAATCAACAGAATGAAAGATCCAAATCAGCATTCAAGATGCAAAAGGGGTCATCAAGCAATTGATGAAAGTTATCATCGAGCAAGGTTGTGTCACAAACTCTACCCATGCTGGCAAAAGCCAAAATGACCAAAACCCTAGGTTGGGTTGAACTAGAAAAGAAAACCCTAGCCGAATGGGATGGAAGAGGCATGAAGATAAGCAGTGTAACTGATATGGAATTAAATTTTGGTATTCATATCATTGCCCACAAAATCTACAGTTCGAGCAAGTTGAATAGTGTGTCATGTGAAGCTGTAGACCTAAGGTAGTCAAGAATAACCTTTCTCTTAACCTTGTTGAGCTACTATTGAATCAATTCAACAAGAACATGGAGAGCATCAGAACATCAAAAAATAACCCATGTAAATTTGGATCACTTTTGACATGTTTATTCTTTTATGTTTAGAAATTATTTCCATCAAAAGGCACTATTGTGTGGAAGAAAGATGTACCAATACTTTATCAAATAAATGAATACATTGTTGAGATGGGAGAAAACTAAACTAGTATTATGGATAATTATGTTGATGCATTCAAGGAGAAAATGAATAACAGATTTTGAATCCCCAAGAAATTATTGAGGATTACAAGGATGATATTTGTTTTATGGTGGATAGTGATAAGATATACATTCAGGTAGTTAGGCCTAGAATTGCATGGGAAAAACCTCTTGGATATGAGGTTAATATTGATGAAACAAAAGATATTATTGAGGCATTAATAAATGAGCTAGTTGATCCCAAGGTAGCCTATTTTGGCACAGATGATGAAGCCAAGGCCAGGATTGAACTGGAAATAAAGCTCCCTCAGGCAGTAAACAAAGGCAAGAAGAGGATTGCCAAGTTGAAAACAAGTTTCACTCTCTTGTTAATCGAGGGAAAAGGTGAGGATGAAGAGGAAAAGGATGAAGATAAGTCAGAGGAAGAAGAGCCACTAAAAGAAAAAGGGTAAGGTAATTATTACCAAACTTGCCAAGCCATCCACTGTAGTATTTACAAGAAGGGGCTCAAGGAAGAAAGCAGATAAGGAAGGAGGAGACATAATATTCAGAAAACCTCCACCCACCTTCCAAGACAGGTTAAAGGATTTGGAGTCAAGATCTGGCATAACCAATTTCAAAGAGCTTAAGTATGAAATTAGGACTAAAGAAGAGAAGAAGCAAATTGAAGATCTGGTGATAGACAAAATGGGTAAGTGGAAATACTCACCTGATCAGCTTGTACTTTAGATCTCGTTGAAGGATAAGATTAAGCCAAGATGGGAGTTTGCTAAGTAAACTACTAAAGAAATCTATGAGAAAACCCTGAGGTAGCTTAAGCGAAGTCTAACTGACAAGGAAGTAAAGGAATCTCTGAAGAAAAATGAAGAGAAATTAACTTTGAGATTCAACACTTGTTTGGTATTGATGAAAGATATTGAGCATGTTGTGAAGAATACCACAAATACATGGAAGAATATATATCTTCTTCACAAACCAAGTAATTTTGTAGTAAGTGTCAGTGATAAAGATGATGATGATAATAAGGAAGAAAAGGATGAAGATAGTGTTAATCAAGCATTTTAGTTGTTACCGAGTTCTACAGTTGCTACCGAGTCCTTTGGACAAATTTTAATTTATATCGAGCAGTTACAACTATGTTAAAGATTAGCAGTGTAAACTGAGCATCTCAATATATGTTGAGTTTACCAATGCAAACTGAGTTGTATAGTACTTACCCAGTTCATAGTTGATGTAATGCAAGTCCAGTGTTAACCGAGCTACTTAGTGTTAACCAAGTGATTCAGTTTATACTGATCTCGTAGTGGAAGCATTGACTGAGCCAAGCAAAGTGAATCAAGTGATTCAGTTTATATGTCAAGTTTCACAATATTCGCCAAGTCACTAATGTAGATCACTAATGTAGACCGAGTTCAAGACTGCTTGGAAGTTATTAGTATGTACTAAGCTTCTATTTCTACCAAGTGCCTGACAATGTCAAGCATTGACAGTGGATGTCGAGTATTAGAACCTCACCAAGTTAGTCTTTAGAACCCAAGTGTCTACATTTGAGCCAATTTTGCAATATTTGTGTAAACTTGCATTGTGGCCAACTTTGTAATTATGTAATTAGATTGATATATATGTAATATATTGTATCACATCCAAAGGAATGTATAAAGGAAAAATAATCAGAAAAGCGTAGAAGAGAAAATTACAAAGGCTACAATAGTATAAGGAGCAGCAAAGATAAATCTATCATTACAAGGTGATTTGTACATAGAGGAATCTCATTCAGCAAATCAAGTTGCAGATCAGAGATCAGCTACTGCTTCATCCTAACAGGTGGATCAGTCAAATCCTTTAACAAGGTAGACCTAACAATCTTATGTAAATCTCTTTATTGAGTGCATACTTTATTATGTTTGTAAATCCTTTTGCAAGGTGGACCTAGCAGTCCTTATTGCTCCTAATAGGGCAGATCATCAGAAGTGATCAATGTAAGCCTTAACCGACCAACTTTATACTACAGTACTAAAGCTTGTGGGTATCATCCCCACCCCAATTTTACTTTCTATTTGAAATTTTTCTAGGTCACCATATCTTGTGTTAAAGTGTTGTGTATGCTTTCATGTTTTCAGTTTCTCATGCATACAGTTAGATCATAATTCATATAAAGCTTAATTAATTAAGTTCAAGTTTTATATGTTACTGATTCACCCCTCCCCTCTCAATAACGTATCTTGTAATAATATTTCCAACAAATAATATAAACTTACACATAAAATCTCTCTTCCTTCTCAAATCTGATCTCCACATCCTCTATATTGAAACAAAGAAAATGGCACACTAATTATCAAAGCCCAAGTGATCAACATCAAAATTACACAAGATCTATACTCCTCTTTACAAACCCTTCTAACAACTTTATCCACTCTTCCTCATTAATATCATACATTTTATTAGTCTCAACCATTAATTTGTGAGAAACTAATATGTCATTAACTTTACCCATTACACTACCTCTATCCTTCATTTACACCTCTTCCTTCATACACATTACCTCTGTACCATCTTAAAATGGATACACTTGCATTTTAAGACTTTTGATATGCTTGTGCTCAATTTTCTTTTTTCATGTTCTCTTCCATCTTTCCACCCTATCTCTCTAGAACACACCTCTTCTTTTTGTGGTACTCGAGACTGGATCTCTAGGCCGAGGGAAACTCAGGTCAACCTAGTCTAGACTAGGTCGACCCAAGTTAACCTAGTTCTCCCAGATCAACCTAGTCCTAGACTAGGTCAACCCAAGTCAACCTAGTCCTATACTAGGTCAACCCAAGTTGACCTAGTCCCCAGCAGTTATGGAGCTCAAGGTTCGAAAGGCCTCAAGGGTTTAATTAGTTAATTAATGTTATCTAGTCAACCTGCATTATTCTCCTACCTAAAAACTCATATATAAGGAGACTTTGAGGCTTCATTTTCATTATTCATATTCATTTTTCATTCATGCACTCAAGCTTCCGCTCTTAGGTAAAGATTTTTTACCTTTTGCATTCAAGGAGTTCAAGTATTCAATTTTTTTAAGCATCTAAGCAAGGAGATTTATATCTAGTGTTGAAGAATCCTTTGTGAGAATTTCCTCTTCAAGATATAGCTTATTGTTGGTGATCAAAGGAGGAGATCTATTTTGAAGCATTTATCTTCTTCATTGATACACTTCTATATCTATGGAAACATGATAGGATTATGGTAGATCTATTAAAAAGGGTGGAGATACCCTACATTCCTAATTCAAGATCTACAATATATTTACATACATACAAGAAAGGTGAATCATAACATTTATCTTGTCGACTTTTAGTCATTTACATTTACATTTCTCAATTTTGATTAATTCCTTAACCTAGGGCTTGACCAAGGCAATCCCTCATGAAACCCCAACCCTCCTAACCTTTCTTTTTTGTTGATTTGCAAGTTGGGAGCAAAAAGAATTATAGATCTCAAACCTATAGTTTGCAAGCTTTTTGGATTCATCAGTTGTAGAATTGCCAGACTATGTCAACCTAGTTGTAGGATGTCTTCCCAAGTCAACCTAGTCCTTCAGTCTCATATTCCAGGGAGATTTCTTGGTTTTGTTCCTTTCATCATTTCATTTCAAGATCTACAATTGGATATTCAGATACAATTCTGATCTACAAGCTTTGGAGCAAAAACACATCTTCCTTTGCACATTTAGAGGTGATTCATTTGTATTTTATTTCCTTTCATATCTTTACCCTATATTTATATCTTAATTGGGCTAATTGTCTTTACATGTAATCTAGATTTAACTTATTTAAGAAATTTGTTCAATTTTGCATTTACATTATCCTATTAAGGGCCTAAGAGAGCACATTTCCTTGTATTGCATTACTCTTTATAATTCAAATTTAGTATTAACTCCCTTATTCATTTGGGTCCTAGATACTCCAATTTGGATCAAAAGTGGAATCATATTTGGAAATTCCCCTCTTTCCCTCACACACATATTTGAATGGCTTAGTGACTAGGTAAAGCATAAGTCTACATCTTATTAAAGTGCTTCCATTTTACCAATAATTATTTTGGTGAACCTAATGAATCTTCTCTTTCTAATTTTTGAGTTAGATTCCTTTGCCTCTCTTCTTTGGCCTCAGCTTTACCTTCTTTTAGTGAACCCAATTTGTGCCCCTTTGTTTTTGGATTTATATCATTTATTTTGAGGTTTTTTTCATAGATTTAGATTTGGCTATCTTGTGTGTGATTAGATCTCTCTTTTATGCTATTTATTACATTTTCATGGTTATATCTCATTAGGTTTTCCTTTTGTGATCTCCTCTTTTATGAGCTTAATTTCATGAATTCCAACCTTTAGCATTCCCATTAGGCAAACTCGCAGACTCATGTGCTCTTTTGATCATGATTCCTCTTTTCTTCTGAGGACTCTTGATGATAGTCACATCTTTAGTCATGATCTTAATCCTATAATTGAGAATAAATCTCCTCACTCATCCCATGATGATGTGATGCATTAAGAGTTCCTCCTTCACATGTTGATAAGCTTTCTAGTGAATTCGATAAATTGGAAACTTGGCTTGCTCAAGAAAAATTAGAATCCTAATAGTGTTATTATTTTTGAAGCTCTTAAGAAGCTTATTAATAATGATAACAACAATCTTTCTATCTTGCATGGTATATCTAGCTTTATTAATACTCATGCTAATTTTTTGATGGAATGTGCTCAAGAGATGGAGTATCCCCCTCCTTCCACAACTATTGAATATTCTATCTCATTTTCTATCACTGTTTCTAGCATACCTACATATGCTCTACCTCTTATGACTACTTCTACCCAAGTGTTCACTCCTTTAAGTGTTGATCTTCCTAAGAGAGGGGTAAAAATTTATTAATATAGAAAGAGAAACAAAAAAGAGAGCTCAACCAGGAGCTCTATCTTGAGCAACAAGATCATCTAACTCATGAGACAGATCCAAGGATAGTTTCCCCTATGCATAATATTCCAATATTAAACATGATCAAAATCCCATTTGGCCAAACAATCAGCAACTCTATTCCATTCTCAAGGAATGTAATTAAAACTAACAGACTCTAGAGAAGTACAAAAGAGAGGATTTTGATTAACAACTAAAGCCAATCACCAACTAAAATCCTCAAGCAACTACGAGTTAAGAAAATTCAATATCACTTTAGAGTCAGATTCACAGATAAGCTTGCACAATCCCCTCAAACAACATTGCTCCACATCTTATAAAATGGTCAGGGATTCAATGAGATTGTTAGTATACCAACCCTTATGTACTGAGAAAAGAAATTGAACTTCTCTAGAGTTGTATCGATCCATACCCCCAATTCCAAAAGGACTCGAATTCCCTCAAGAAGAACCGTGAATGTTGACTTTAAGAACTCCAGGTGGAGGAGGTGATCAATGACCCATACAGTTCACTCGTTGCTTCCTCTAACATCTAGGATGGTTTGGAACATTATGATACCATTGACTTGCAACCCCCAAGAACTCATCTTCAAAATGAAAATTAAGGTGACTGCAAATAGAAAGATCACCAAGATCCATACCTCCATCTAACTTACACCTATCCTGAATAGTTTCCTTAAGAGAGTGGAGAATATTCTACCAAAGATGTATGAATCCAATCTGAACATCTTGAATTCATTGGTTTCTCTCCAACTATATATGCCAAAGAATAAAAGAGGGGCTATTAATCTATGCAACTTGAAGAGGTGAAGCCTTGGAGGGGTACTCCCCAAGTGATCCCAAAAATTGGTCAAGGAGGAAGCATGCCAACAAGAGCAACCCCAAGTACTCCACCAAAGATGCCATAACTATATAGAAAAAGAATGATGGAAGAAGAGGTGAGATATAGACTCTGTAGAAGTTGTTGAAAGCCAACTTCACAGCTCACCAAGATCACCTACATGCAAATAACCTACTAAAAAGAAACTGAAGAAGGAAAGGAAGGGCTTGAAGAAACTCATCAAAGTGAGAGAAATTATATTGCAAAAATGAAATATGAAATTGTTGTACAATATGATATGAAAATACGCTAGGAGATCTTATTCATAAAGGCCTCCAGGAAGCTTCTAGAATGAGCTAGAAAGCGCTAGGAGATAAGCATGACAACTCAGCGTGCATCCACAAAAGGGAGATTATCCTCCACGTAGATGAGAGGATAAGTATGACAAGCTAGGAACAAACTCCTGTGTTGTCAACAAATCAATATGTGAAAGTATGCTAACTCCTAGATGACAACTAATAAATAAATGCATTTATCCTAAGTAAACTTAAGTAAAGTGTAAATAATAATAATTTACACTAACACCCCCCCTTAAGTGCAACTTAGGGGAATATACTTAAGCTCACAAAAGCTATGATGAAATGCATAATGGGTACCAACAACTAGGCCATGTTAGGTAACATGTACAAATGCAAAGAAATGCAACCTCTGAAAATGGGGAAAGAGGGAAAACCACATGGGAAAAACCCTCCCCCAAAAAGAGATAAGTATAAACATGCTAAAAAAACATGAAGGCCTCAACAAGACCCCCCAAGGACAACTTCTGTAATCCAAAGCATAGACCTAAAATGGCTCAAGAGACTCTCTCAAAACCATAAGTACAACCAGCCCCCATGAGATAGAGAAGAGACACCAAGCCCCCCCAGAATAATGGAGCCCATGTAGAAAGGATCAAACCAATGAAACTCTAATGTAGAAGAAACAAAGGCATAGAACAAGGAAACCCTTGAAGGAGAGGTGAAATTGGAAGGCCTAACTAATGCTGAAAGGAGAAAACACGAGGATCTCGAATGGGAATCCCCAATGCAGGTGTGTTAACACTGACATGAAAGAGGAGATGAATGTCCTCTGTAGAATCCACAACAAGTGCAACTAGTGGCTCGATGAATGGAGCTGGAGGGTCAGACAGAGCTGAAGAAGAATCCTACTAAAGAGGAAAAAATTCAACTGGATGTGGTGTGGTGATCTCAGGAACAATACAAAGGTTCAAGTGTCCTAACAGCACCACATGATGCTCTCACAAAAGAGAAGAAGTGTGCTCTGATACCATGTAGAAGTTGTTGAAAGTCGACTTCATAGCTTGCCAAGATCACCTGCATGCAAATAACCTGCTGAAGAGAAATCGAAGAAGGAAAGGAAGGGCTCAAAGAAACTCAAAAAAGTGTGAGAAATTATATTGCAACAATGAAATATTAAATTTCTCACAAAATGTCTCAAAAGAAGGCATCTGATGTCTATTACCCAAGGCATCCATAGTGGAGTAGAAAGTGGAAGAGAAGATTTGATACTATCCTCACAACTTTGAGAGTATCAAAAAAAACACTCATCATCTATTTTGTTTTTCCCACATACTTGCAAAACTGTACACAGAGATTTGAACTTCATCAAGAAGTCTTCAATGGTGGGGAAGTTGGCTGGTGTCAAAGAGGTCAACTTTGCATCAAGCTGTAGTGCCCGAAATTCATTCACTATGCCAAACAAGTTGTAGAACTTGGTCCAAATAGCCCGAGAAGTGGTCAAACCATCCAGGTGAAAAAATAGACTATCAGAGATGTTCAGTGCAATCAATCCCATGGCTTCATCCATTTTGTTTATGTGCTAAAGAACCTCAAAGGGGCACTACAGGATAGGTTGGTTCTCATCCAGACATGACCATAAGCCTCATGACATAAGAAGTTGATTCATTTGTGCTTTACAAGTGTGATAGTTGTGTGGTGTTAGCCTGGCCAAAGAGGGGTTTGACATTGAAAGAAAGAAGACAGAAGGAGAAGGGTTGATTCTGAAGTAAATTATAGAAAATAAAGTGCACCCCCCACAATGTATAAATATATCCCTCATAAACCAAAGAAACAACTAGTGAAAGCACAAAAATTGAGAAAAAAACCTGGATGCCAGATGCAGAGAGGGAGGAAACTGAAGCCTCTATTTCAATGCCAAATAAGAGCTCAATATTACTCCAAATTGATTCCAAATCTAGAAAGTAGACAATAAATCATGCACTTTTTTTTAAAATAGCATTGAAAGATGTGTCCATATGAGCCCGAATGAAGCCTTTGAAGGTGCAAAAAATGGGATTTTTGAGTTGCAAAAAAATTCAGGAATAGAGATGTCAAACTTCCTGCACCAATGTGTAGATCATGAAACTCTACCCAAAAATTTAAAAAAATTGCTCAAAAAAATGAGTCCATATGAGGGAGATATCATTGTTTAAAAATCACCTTTTTAGTTATTTTTTCTAAATCGTTGTCGTCACACCTCCAAAAAATAAAGAAAAAAGCCCAAAAGGTGCCAGATCTATTATGTCAAACCCTCTTTCTCCTTTTTCTCCAAATACTGAACAAGCTACAATAGATCTGGCTTTGATACCATGTTGGATTTGAAAAAATGCACAAATCAAATCCACAAGCCCTTGAATCACCTGCACATAGAAAACCTGTCACAGAGAAGAAAAAGACAATAAGAGGCAAGGGTTTGGTCTGAAAATAAGAAAATTGTATTCTCAGATAAAAAGTAAATTTTTGTACAATATAATATGCAAATACACTAGGAGATCCTGTTTATAAAGGCCTCTAGGAAGCTTCTAGAATGAGATAGAAAGTGCTAGGAGATAAGCATGACAACTCAGCGTAAGTCCACAAAAGGTGGATTATCCTCCACGTAGATGAGAGGATAAGTATGGCAAGGCAGGAACAAATTCTTGTGTTGTCAACAAGTCAATATGTGAAAGTATGCTAACTCCTAGATGACAACTAATAAATAAATGCATTTATCCTAAGTAAACTTAAGTAAAGTCTAAATAATAATAATTTACACTAACAGATTTGTAACATCTAGTTTTCCCAGGTCTAAATTAACATCTAATATACTAAAAAAAATTAGTTTAACTTTGTTTCATAGGGAGATAGTTATATCATTCAGGTTCATGTGAATAAGATTTACCATTAAAATCAGTTATACAAAATTTCTTAACTAAAAACTTGAAATATCATCAATTGAAATGAATACAGAAGTTGAAAACCACTTACCTTGGAAAACTAAGACCGAAATCAATCTAGTGATGCTTCTGCAACCACTCGAGTTAGTCCACAAATATACTATAAAAATTTCTCATGATAACTAACATCTAAAAATTGCTATCTCAAAATCAAATGATTATTTCATCTAAATACCACTATATTTAAATTAAGGCATCACTTACCACTGTATCAATTAGGGCATCATTTACCATCAATTCATTTAGGGCTTTTGATACTGCTATATCACTTAGGACTTCTACTACCACAGATTCAATTTAGGGCTTTCATTACCACAGATTCAATTTAGGGCTTTCATAATGATGAAATTTAATTTAGGGCTTCTATGACCATGGATTCAATTTAGGGCTTCAAATTCCTTCTAATTGCTTAGCTGTTACAATAACTCAAGGTTAGAAATATACTTATATTTGATATGAAAAACAATCCATGATTCTTAATCTTTCATCTAACAGTAACAATAAATTAGCTCAATTTAATCTTACCTCCTCATAAATAAAAATGATAATACCTATTTCCTATAAACAATTGAATGCTTACCTTATCTCTGTCTGACGCATGTACGACATCTTGAGAGAGGTGAAACATTATCAAGGGCTTAACCACCCAACCTTAGACCACAACATATCCCCACATGATCTCTAACGAGAAAGGCCCTCCCTACCTAGAATTGATAGGGAAACATCTTGCCATCCACTAGGCATCATGGTATATAACACACCATACAACTTGGCAGCAAGATATCACAATAACAGGATTATGCATGAGCTATTAATTAATTCATATTAAATGACAAATATTGAAATGTAATAACTGATACTGGTTTATATTATTGATGATTCCTTTCTCACACTTCATCACCCATCTTCTTGGCTGCACATTCGGGTGAGTCCTAGGTATTCAAAATTCTTAGAGCAGATAGCTCTACCAAGTATTCAAGAAGACTACATACATCCATCATCACATATTCTATGTTTACATAATTATGTTCTTTTAAGATTCTAGAATTTTGATTGTTTAAGTCTAACATCCAAATGATGTAACGATTATGGATCCGTACAATGTTTTTCTTGGCTTCAACCTGAGACTCATAATACTTGTTCATAAGAATACAAATGCTTTTTATATTCATAGCTATAGTGTGACTGACCTGGGTCTATGGCTTAGTAAAGAATAAAAAATTTCTTTCTAAATTATTTACTGGTTCTTCTTGAGAGCACTATCCCTTATCTCATAGGCATATGGAAATACTTTGTATAGGCTTTCTTTGATATGACTTCCTTTTAGCAAAGATCTTATTTAAATTCTATATTCTATTATGGAATCAATATTTTGATTAATAACTAGCTATTCAAATCTTAAGCTTATGTGCAGCCATAATAAAGAACAAAAAGTACCTCTACAGAATACATGAAGTGAAACAAGTAATGTAGTGAACCAACATCACAATACCATAAACTTATCTCAATCTATATGAATAACTGGCTCAGGATACTCAAATCAGATTTAGAAATGAGATATGCCCTTATTAACATATTTTTTTTAATCGCAGCCTATCATTCTTGAAGGCACAATATATTCTCTACCACATCACTAATAGGCTATACAAAAGATTCCATTTTCTCTTCTGCAAAAGAAATATATTTATACCTCTACTGACTACATAAAAATTGCTATGTTGAGGCTCTATAATTGAAACCTGATCACTCCTGCACACACCACTCTCACATTCGCTAACTATTAAATGATTATGAAAAATTAAAGAATAATACTTGAAAGCTGGAGACAATTGGTCTTAAACAAAAGAATACATGAAAGCTGAAAGAGAATAGTCATGGACAATGTCTTCTTGGTAATTGACGATTTGATCACAATCATCCACCATCAACTACAAATAAAGAGTTTTCCTTGACATGGACGGTGATGGTGAATAGCTTTCTAGGATGCCAAGTATAATAAAAGACATGACCCAAAAAGAGTGTACGCATAATATATAATGATACCAAGAATAAAGAAAATAGGCACATTAACATTGTAGACTATATGATGATACATCAATACATGTCTCAGCAATATACAGGAGTCATATGATAATAAGATAAGCTTGACAGCGAACCATATCATCATAGAGAACAGAAAGAACAAATAACTGGTACAGGTATGATTAGCAACGCCAGATAAAGGAGCAAGTTTATGATCAATACATAATAGAAAAAGAGATTAAAAAAGGTTCTCAAATTGTATCAAAGCCTTATGTGACTCTGCCCGCATATCTGCAAGAGCCTTGCATATTTGGATAAATCTGCCAACTTATACTGAGACCTGTGGCAAAATAAAACTCAGTCGGTTAGCACAGTCTATACTCAGGTTGTCTCTACAAACTATGGGCATGCTAATAGGGAGTTTGAATGAAAGTTGAAAGGGGGGAAAAAAAGAACGTTGATAGAGGATGAAGAAATCCATATTATAGAATAAGCTAGACTCTACAACTTCCTACGGTTACAAGAACCATTTGAAAGCCAAAACAAATTGAATTTGAAGAGGGAAAAGAATAAAGGATGAAAATAAGAAGTTGAAAAGAGAAATTGGAAAATTATAATAATTGAATTCTTATAATTCGAACATCATTCTAATAAATTATTTAAGTATAATGATGACAATTCATTTTAATATTTAAATGGACAAATTTAAATATTTAATATTAAAATCCTTTTAAATACATTCTATAAATTATTTAATTATTTTAATTAAATTATTTACTAAATAACTCATTTATTTTAATTAAACTATTTATTAAAATAACTCATGTAGTTCCACAGGTATATCCTATTCCAGGTTGCTAGGTCTTCTACCCATCTGTCCAATGATGGTGATGCTCTTGCCTAATTCTTTTCTAACAATATTTCCACCCCACTGATAGTTTCCCTAGAAGGAAATTCTCCATCGTTAATTTATTTAATCATAATAAATTATTTAAATAATCACTAGGTTTAACCATTTTCTTAATTTCATGAATTTGTGATTAATGATCAACTAACATGTTATCTTCACTTGAAATCATAACGACTATCTTACCATTTCACCAAAATATAACAAATTAAACTACCAACTGACCTCATGTGAACCTCAACAGCAATATTTCAAGCTAGATCAAAAATTGGGATGTAACAAGATTCCTCTCCATTAACACATAGTACACAAAAAATGGGCCTTGAAATCCATGTTTACAAAGATTATCTGATGTAAGACACTGGTTGTGAGCCACTAGCCACATCAAGAAATTACATTTGGGCTAAGAATACTTATTCAAAACTTGTTTCCACCAAGGGAGCTCAACATCCCCTAACCATTTTCTAGTAATCTTTGGATATCCAGTAGAAATATAATATTTAATAGATAGAGAGCAACACTCCCTAGAAGAAAAAATCCTAGAAAGCTCTTGGCAGTCCACCTATGAGCCTCCAGGAGGTCAATCTGAAGAATACTTCCATCTATCTCTGAAAAGAAGACTCAACTAATAAGGATTCTTATAATGAGCCACTTTATCCCATCTAGTAGCAAGAAAAGAATTACATAGAGTCTGAAGATGAGGGTAAATGGATAAGATGGGAGGGTTTCCATCCCAAGCATTAGACCAAAAAAAATCCTCAAATCCTCCCTTACATATCCAAAAAAGGCCCCTCTTAACAAATTGATCACCAACAAGAGGTCAATCTAAAGAATACTTCCATCTATCTCTGACAAGAAGACTCAACTAATAAGGATTCTTATAATGAGCCACTTTATCCCATCTAGTAGCAAGAAAAGAATCACATAGAGTCTGAAGATGAGGGTAAATGGATAAGATGGGAGGGTTTCCATCCCAAGCATTAGACCAAAACAAATCCTCCCTTACACATCCAAAAAAGGCCCCTCTTGAGAGTATGCCACACTATAGAGCCACAACCTTCAATAGGAAGCATGAAAAAAAACTAAGGATCAACACTTCTAAAATACTTATGAGTAATTAGATGAGCCCAGAGTTGATTTTGTCTAGAGCACCATTGCTAGTAAAGCTTAGAAGAAAAAGCTTGGCTACTCAAGATAGAAGATCAGATGCTAAGACCACCCTCCTTCTTAGACCTGCAAATAATCTCTCAACTAATTAAACTCCATTTAGAGTTATACAAATTAGCACTCCAAAGGAATTTCTGAGAAAGAGCATCAAATTCCTTGAGAAAGTAAACAAGAGAAACTTGAACTACGCTTATATAAATAGAGAGTTCCTAAATAATAGATTGAAGAAGGGTAACATGAGAAACAATAGAGATCCATATATCGGTCCAATTATTTACCTTCTCCTGAAGCTTGTTAATCAAATTTTTCCAGAAGAGTTGTGGCTACCTAGAAACATCGATATGAATACCAAGATATGTCAAAGGGAGTGAACTGATTTGAAACCTAAGGATATTAGCAATCCTCTATTTAATAGGTTAAGGAGTCTTAAAGAAATATATAGAATAATTTTTTTCATTGAATTTTTGGCCTATCACCGCCAAATAAATGTCCAAAGCATGTTAGAAGGCTTTAGCTTCCTTGATTCAAGCGATTCCCTCAAGAGTAGAGTCATCAACAAATTGAAGATGAGAAAGAGAAGGTAAACCATTGTCCCAACACCACCCCTAGATATAATTTTGGGATACCTAATACATAATAATTCTACCCAAACCCTCAACCATAATAATGAAAAGATAGGAGGAAAGATGATCACCCTAGCAGAGACCCCTAGATGCACCAAATAATTAGGAGGGTTGGTCATTAAGCAGAACATAGAAAGAGGAAGAAGTGACATGGCTCATAGTCCAACTCATCCACTCTGAGCTAAAGCCAAAGTTAAGAAGGATGTTCCTTACAAAGCTCCATTTGACTCTATCATAGGCCTTGGCCATATCTAGCTTAATAAACATAGACCACTCCTAGTATTTCACTTCCTGTGAAAGTACCTCTTACTTCCATTCCTTCTTCATTACCTTCATATAATGTGGTTCCTTTTTCTTATTTAAACCCTTTACGTGTTCCTTCCACCAACATCTTTACATATACCTTCTACTTCTTATAACTTTCCTAATACTTCTAGCATACCTATGCCTACTAGTGTTTCTTTCTATTGGTGTAAATAAGTATTTACTATTTACACTTTACTTAAGTTTACTTAGGTTAATGCATTATTTTATTATTTTATTTAGGTGAGACACTTAGGAGTTTGTGTACTCTCATGAGTTACGCAACTCTAATTAAGTACATGGTGTCTACAACATTGGAGTTTGCATCATTCACTGAGTTGTCATGTAGACAACATAGTTATTCGCACTCCTAATTTAGCACATGTTGTCTACACCACTGATTTGCATGATACACCATTGTAGGCTTATCCTCACATCATCACACTTATTTTCGTGCTTAATGGAGGATAACCCATATCTAGTGGACATGTGCCTAGTTGTATGACTTATCATTATGTTGACTTCTATGCATTCTAGAAGCTCTCTAGAGGCCTTTATATACAGGCACTCCTAGTGTACTCTCAAGGTGGCATATTGAATAAATATATCATCATTCTGATCATACTCTCTCTATTGATCTATTGTTGTGCTTGTGTTTGAGTTCCTTGGTCTTGGGTGAATTATGACCTAAGCCAAATTCTTACATGGTATTAGAGCTCGAGGAGATTCTCTACACATAGTCGTTCGAGACCGTCCATGTTTTAGCACCTCGACCCGAATCCAGAGAATTTGTAGAAACTGGGAGCATCTAGAGCCAAATTTGACCTTACCATTTCATCCAAAGCATCGATTTGATGAAGATCAACTATAAATTTGCCTATGTTGGGCAAAAGTTGATCGTGAGGCAAATTGTTTTTGCAAATCAGAACCCAGAGGCCCCAATTTGCAATTCGGGTATGGTCATTTTCAAATCTATTTAATTGTTTTTTTTAGATTTGAATTTTAATCTCTAAGTATTTTTTGGATTTTATTTTTCAGAAATTTTGTCCAGTCGGGTGCAGAATCGGGTAGTCACACCCCGACTCTACAATTTTGGAATTTTTATTTATTTTCGCAAGGCTTTTTATTAATTTTGTGGGCTCATTATTAAATATTTGAGCCATACTACACTGAGAAATCTCTGCAAATCCACGGGCATATATTTTTTGGCAGTCAAACTAAACTAGGCGGTAGCCTAAACCCTCCGCCAACTTTCCCCTGCCACTACTCTTCCACTGTGCGCAGCAATTTATTTTGCTTTGGTGGCATTTTGTTTTTAAACTGCTATGCAGTTTCAATCCCAATGAATGTGGGATTTTTGAGAAAACTCTAGCAGTCATTAAAATAATTTTGGCTCCTGCAATACCTATTTCTGGCCACAGAAAAATTCTCCCGCTCACGACAAAAGCTAGACCCCGCAAAGTAAAAAGCTTGTGCCAAACAAAAATTTTCCAGCCTGCTGCTCCAAAAACTGGTGGTGACTTTTGTGCTTGACACACAGTGCCTCATTCTCATGACACGTGGTGTCTACGAAACTCGCCTTATGGAAGACTTTAGATGCATCTCTGCCACGTCACATAGTGACTTGGAGACAGGCTAGCAGTACAACAATCATAGTCAACATTCACGTCAGCATACAGTTTTTGCCTCATCACTTGTCCATACGATGATGGCATCATCATGACATCATGCTAACATCATCACAAGGGCGAGGGACGCTGATGTCATAAGTTTTACGACCCTAAATTTGATGACCATTAGACCGTCATTCCAAGGCCAATTTGAACTACTGTGACAACCACATGACCGTCAAATTTAACCCTGTATTTTGCTGATGCAACCCCTCTCCAGATTGATTTTGGATTTTGCAGTCCAACTTTGGGAGGACATATCTCAGTCATCTAGACTCCAAATCAGGTGTGATTTTTTTTGAAATTGGGTAGAATTTCATAAAATTTTCAATGTTGTATTTCTTTTCTAGTTTTGGTGCATGGATTTGTCAAAATTTGCATTTTTTTGTTACTATACCTACATAATCCTGCATTTTGCAACTTCAAATGCTCTGTATGGGCACATCTAGAGTCGAAAATAAGTTCCATTTTCTTTTGAAAGTATGTTATTTTTTGTCTACTTTCCAGATCTGTAGTTAGATTGTAGGGTTGTGTGGACAAAAGTGTCACTTTTAGCAATAGGGCCTTTCTTTACTTTGTATTGCTTCAGAATTGTAGCACATTGTAAAGTATCAAATTTTTAATCCATTAAGAGGTTGTAATAATAAAAATCAGAAGTCCACAAAGGCCAAAAATTAGCATGTGGCCATTGTAATCGCACTACTAATAAAGTGCCCAAAGCACCTATTTTTGGGGGGTTTCTTGATTTAGTGAAAAGGGGGGGGGGGTGTGTTCTTGGTGTTCTGTTCTCTCTTTTCTGCAATTTTCTTTCATTTTCTGCATTATGGGAAATTTTAAGTTTCCAAAATTAACTCCTCATAACTATGCTACATGGTCCATCAAAATGTGGTATCACTTAATGCATAATGGAGTTTCACAATATGTAGATGGTATTCTTCCTAAACCAGCAGGTGATAAGGTATCAGCAAGTGATATTTTAGCATGGGTAGCAATGGATAGGAAAGCTCTAGGTGATATATGTTTGGGGGTTGATAACAAGATCATGTATCAAATTAAGAAGTGTTCTAAATCCAAGGAAGCTTGGGATACCCTTGAAAGCCTATATGATAAAGTGTCTGAAGAGGATGTTTTCAAAATTGGAGATGATCTTGTCTCCTTAGATCCTAAGTCATTTTATTCAATACAAGATTTCATCATCAAGGGGAATGAACTAAGGACAAATCTTACTGATTGTAGGAGTTCTATCAAAGATGACAGATTGATCTATCTCATACATAACAAACTGTCATCGGAGTATTCCACATTTGTTTCTTCTTTTAACACCTCAAAGTCTACCTTAGGGTCTACCTATAAGAAAGTCACTTTTGATGAATATGCTAACCTATTGGATACTGAAGAAAAGAAGTTGAAAACAATGGGGATTCTCAAATCACCTTAGTCTAAAGCATTGGTGGCCAACAATGAGGGTTCTCAAAATTCAACTAGACAGTCTTCAAATCAAGGAAAGGGTAAGAAGAAGAAATGGAAGAACAAATCAGAGGATGCAGAAAAGACAACACCACAATCCAATCAATAAGGCAAGTCCTCAAATTCCAATAAGAAGGGGGACAACAACAATAAGGAGAAGAAAAAGTGTGCCTATTGCAAGAAATCGGATCATGAAGAGCATGAGTGTTATCTTAAAAACATTGATGAGTTGACCAACATCATGAAGAAACATAATGTTCCATTGCCCAATGCTTATAAGGAGAAAGGATCTTCTTCAGATTCAAAGGGCAAAGGGAAAGCACTCATGGCAAATTCAAATTCTTCAAAGGAATGGATATTTGACTCAAGTGCCTCATATCATATGGGTTCTTCAAAGGAGGATTTTTCTTCAATGAAGCAATCAAAGGTACTACACATCTTCATGGGAGATGATTAAAAAAATGGAATTTGAAGGAAAAGGAAATGTGAAAATGGAAAATGGATAGTTTCAAGATGTTCTCTATGTTCCAAACCTAAGTTCAAATCTCCTATCAATCTACCAAATCACTCACCTCAGAGATGGACATAGAGTTGAGTTCGTTCCAGACTCAATACATGTGCACTATCTTAAAGATGACTCCTTGATTGCAGTGGGGAAAGTAAATCATAACAAAAGGTTGTACTCTTTCTCCCATTTTGTGTGCAAGTCTCCTTCAAAGGCCTTGTTAACACAATCAAATTCAACAATGCAATTATGGCATCAGCGGTTTGGTCATCTTGACTTTCGCTACCTTCAGTAACTTTGCACATACAAAATGGTCAAAGGTCTACCTCAAATCAACTTTTCCCATGGTGAATGTTCAACAGATTTAGTGGATATGCATCCAGAGGGGAAGTTACAAAAAGAGAAGTCTTCAAGCGCATCAGGTGTTCTATAGATGGTTCACATGGTATTAGCAGGACCTTTTGCAGTCAACTAGGGTCGCTACATACTGACCTTCATTGATGACTTTTCAAGATACACTTGGGTCTACTTTCTTCATAATAAGAATGAAGTGTTGGACAAGCTTCTAGCCTTCAAGACTCATGTTGAAAAGAAATCCAAGAAAGCCATCAAAGTTCTCCGAATGGATAATGGAAGCATGTATGTGAACAGAAGACTAAATGACTTTTGTAGACTTGAAGGCATTGATCTTCAAACTCCACCAGCATTTAGTCCACATAAGATAGATGTTGCAGCATTGAGGATCCACACTCTTAAGTCTATGGAAAGTTGCATGATACAAGCCAAGTCTCTAGATACATCATGAGAAGTCAAAGCAATCAGTAATTTCACTCACATTCTTAATCTTTCTCCTCACCTAGCCTTAGATGGCATGACTCCTTTTGAGGCATGGTGTGGCAAAAAACCTATTGTGACATACTTCAAAGTCTTCGATTGTCCTACATGGGCAAAGGTATCTTCCAAGGGATGCAAGGCATAGTCATCTCGACCTTGTACTTTCATTGGTTATGAAGATGTTGTGAAGGCATATAGACTATTAGATCTAGAGACACATCAAATTTTTGTGGAGAAGGATGTACACTTTGAGGAAATTTCACCCAACTTGTCCTCTAATCCTCTCCACACATCATACTGAGTGGAAACTAATAGTGACACTAGTGATAGTGCGTCAACAGATTTAGATACGTGGGGTTCTATTGATAGTTGCAGCAAGAGGTCACTACATCAGTTCAGTCCACATGCATACATTGCCACAATGATAGGTCCAGCATAGCAGGGTACATCTAGTCTTCCAAGTTTAGCTTCAATGACAGATTTGGGGGACAGTATTGATGATCTCCCTCTTCTTCTTGATGCAATAGCACCTTCTTCAGTTTTCACAAGGGCTCCATCTGACTCTCTTGTTCATTCTCTACATGATCAATCATTATAGGTTGAAGTGATTGTGGATACTTATGATTAGCAATTGTCAAAGGGTTCTTCATCAATTGCAGAGACAAACAGTTCTTTGAGATAGGTTCTTTAGCCAGATGAGAAAGTTTTAGAGACATCACTTATCCATGGGATTCTTTCCATGCACAATGGAAGCATCTCATTTGTACCTTCGACATTGTTTCTTCCTAAGGGGAGGAACACCATTCTGAAGTCTTGGATCAGCTTCTTCATCAAAGCAGTCACTGGTAGGCATTCTTCTTTGGGGGGGGGAGCCTATCCTATCTCTCTTCCTCTTCTCATCATTCTCTTATGTATATACTAGATGTATGTCATAACAGGGGGAGAGGGTCTTGATTATCCATCCATCCATACATCAGTTTATCTCTCTCTTTTGGGGAGGGTTTTTCCCATGAGGTTTTCCCTCTTTCTCTGCTTTATGAGAGATTGCATATCATTATGTACATGGGTACCTAACATGGCCTAATAGCTGGGACCCATCATGCATTGCATCCTAGTTTTTGTAAGCTTAAGGGCATTCCCCTAAGTTGCACTTAAGGGGGGGTGTTGGTGTAAATAAGTATTTACAATTTACACTTTACTTAAGTTTACTTAGTTTAATGCATCATTTTATTATTTTGCATTATTTATTATTTTATTTAGGTGAGACACTTAGGATTTTGTGTACTCTCATGAGTTACGCAACTCTAATTAAGCACATGGTGTCTACAACATTGGAGTTTGCATCATTTACTAAGTTGTCATGTAGACAACACAATTGTGCACACTCCTAATTTAGCACATGTTGTCTACACCATTAATTTGTGTGATACATCATTGTAGGCTTATCCTCACATCATCGCACTTACTTCCGTGCTTAATGGAGGATAACCCATATTTGGTGGACATGTGCCTAGTTGTATGACTTATCATGATGCTGACTTCTATGCATTCTAGAAGCTCTCTAGAGGCCTTTATATACAGGCACTCCTAGTGTACTCTCAAGGTGGCATATTGAATGAATATATCGTCATTTTGATCATACTCTCTCTATTGGTCTACTATTGTGCTTGTGTTTGAGTTCCTTGGTCTTGGGTGAATTCTAGCCTAAGCCAAATTCTAACACTTTCAATCTTACTAATAGTACATTGGTTAAAACCGTCACTACTTTACAAAAACAACTTGCTCAATTAACTCAATCTATGTACAATATTCTTACACGTGATATTGTTAATGTTGAAAAAATTGATCAATTGTATATTGTCTTTGATGTTATACAAAATGTCATAGATCTTTACCAATCAGTGTCTACCGAGCTCACTTGGGTCATGAAGATAGTTTCCATTGTTTGCCAAGCATCCTAGATTAAACCAAGTTCAGGAAGACAATGTCTACTGAGTTCACTTGGGCACCAAATAGAAGTTCACAAAAGTTCAATGTTGATCAAGGTTAACAAAGGAAAATTGGCATGGAACTAGTGTTAACTAAGCTTACTTGGTTACCAAAGAAATTTTATGAAGTTGCAGTGTTAACCGAGTTCACTTGGTCAATACAGGAAAATCATTTTAGAGTTGATGTCTACCAAGCTGGGTCAGCTAACAAAGGATTTTCTTATTTAGATTAATGAATTTATTTGTTAAGTCTAGCTAACTTATGGGATGAATATTGAATATTTGTAGTGTATTCAAGCCAACTTGACTATGTAAAATATATAAGCATAAGGTCAAGTTGTGGGATTGAAGAAGAGAAGCATGGGATTGAAAAGATAAATTAAGGAAGTGAATTGGAAGGATAGCATAGTATCCTTAGTTGACCGAGCTACAAAGTTTATCTAGTCAAGGAGGATCAAGTATTCAAGCTAGAACAAAGATTTGAAATCAGCAATATAGTTGCATCAACAATCAAGTCATATAATTATTACTCTCTAGATAATAATTGTATCAGTGTATCAACTCTCTTAATAGAGTTAGCTTAATAGCTATTTGCCAAATCCTCTAACAAGGTAGAATTTCTAGATCGAAGTGTCTAAAGATCTCTAACAAGGCCACTCCTAAGAGGGTGATTAAATCCTTTAATAGGGTCACACCTAATAGTGTATTTCTAAACCTTTAATAGGGTTGGCTCCTAACAGGGCTCACTTTAGAAGAGTGAAAAATATTAACTAGTTGCAATTGGTGGTTTTTCCCAAATTGGGTTTCCACCTTAAATCCTAGTGTCACTTGTGTTCATGCTATTTCTTTATGTGTATGAAACTAAGTTAATTAAGGTTAATCACACTTAATATCTTAAAATTTTCATGTTTTAGTATTTACTGAGTTACAGTTGATATTCCAATACTTGTCAAGTGATAGTAAATTGGTAGTGTTAACCGAGTGCATGTGTGTTAACTGAGTTACAATAGTAATACAATTTCAACAAAAATTATATTTTGATTTGTATTGACATCTAAGAGATCTGGGATTTATTTTTTGTGGTAACTAATTCACCCCTCCCCTCTCAGTTACTCCTCTTATATTTCCAACAATTGGTATCAGAGTTTTTGGTGCTTGTAGAGAAGGTTTTAAGGACCTAAGCTAAAGATCAGGATGTCTTACAAAATGGAGATCCCTAAGCTAAACAGAGATAACTTCAAGGCATGGTAGGAACTGATGAGATTTCATTTGGCAAATATTGGAGACTCAGGCCTAAAGTACCTAGACACCAATTATGTGGCACCTGCTAGAACCATGACTATTGAAGAAATCACAAAAATGAAGAATCATAATATCATGATGATTGATATTGCTTCAATTCTTAGCTATGCTGAATTTGATGAAGTCAAAGACTATGACACTGCTCATGAGATGTGGATCAAGCTGAAGGACATCTATGGAGGAGATGATAATGTAAGGAGAGCCCAGGCAAAAAGTCTCATAGGTCAATTTGATCAAATAAGGATGAGAGAATATGAGAAGATTGCAAAATACAATGAAAGAATAAAATTCAATGTATGTGAAATTAGAGCTTTATAAGGAAAGATTGAAGATGAGACAATGATAAGAAAGTTTCTCAGAACATTTCTTTCTATATATGCAATTAGAGTGTCAACAATTCAAGATATGAGATGCAATCCCAAGAATGATATAACATTGGATGTAGTAGTGGGAAGATTGACAATATTTGAGCTAGATAACTATGATAATTATGTTCCTAACACTAGCAACCTTGATTCTATATTTCAAGCCAAGCTATCACTCAAGAAGAAAGCTGCAAAATCTAAAAGGCAATATGACAAGAGGATGAAGATGGTTCTGATGAAGATCTTGAAATCATTGAAGCATTACTTGCAAGAATATTTCCAAAGGGAAAAGGGAAGTACAAAGGCAAAATTCCTTTGATTTGCTTTTCTTGTGAAGAGGTTGATCACATTGATGCAAGGTGTCCAAACAAAGAAAATAAAGAAGAAAAGTACAAGGGCAAGAAGGACTTCAAAAGCTACAAGGACTACAAGGACAAAGGTAAGAAATATTGTTACATTACTAAAGATTCTAAAAGTAGTGAAGAGGAAGATGAAATGGTCTACATTGTTGTTAAGGATGAACAAGATGATGAGAATGATAAAATGACACTTATCTCACATATCAGTAAGAATGATACATGGATTATTGATAGTGGTTGTTCTCACCATATGACTAGTGACGAATCTAAATTTGAGAACTCAGTACACTATGATGGTGAAAGTGTCAGATTTGGCAATGATGAACCATGTTATGTGAAAGGTAAAGGTTGTATTGCACTAACCGATGATCTCAGATGTGATAATGCTTATTGGGTTGAGGGACTGAAGCATAATCTACTTAGTGTGGCTGAATTGAATAACATTAGATTCAAGGTAGAATTCATGAGTGAAAAGTCCAATCTACTAGATGGAAAAGATAATTTGGTTGGGACTGGAAAGTAAACAAAAGGTAACCTATTCTACCTAGATCTTAATGAAATTCATATTTCATTGCTAAAGTAGAAGAAATTTGGTTATGGCATAAGAGGTTAGGTCATCTGAATTTTGATAACCTGATAAACATAAGCAAGAAAAAAAGGGTTAGAGGCATTCTAGGCCTAAAGAAACTTGACATGAGCATGTGCAAGAATTGTTAAATTGGCAAGATGGGCAAGACAAATTTTAAAAGCAAAAACTATCATCTTGAAGAAGTACTGGAGGTGGTCCATACAAACCTTTGTTGACCTATTGGCATAGAAAGCTACATAGGAGATAAGTACTTTATTTGATTTGTGGATGATTATTCTAAAATGATGACTATTGTGTCTTTAAAGGACAAATTAGAAGCTTTTGAAAAGTTCAAATGGTATTTGGCTAGAGTTGAGAAGGAAACATGAAAGAAACTAAAATGTTTAAGATGAGACAAAGAAGGTGAATTGATTTCTAATGAATTCAATGAATCTACAATGATAGATGAATCAAAAGGCAAGTGTCTGCACCTAGGACACCTCAACAAAATGACATTTTTGAAAGAAGGAACAGATCAATCATGGATTGTGTAAGGACCCTTATGATAGAAAAGAATGTTGCTATCAAATACTAGAAGAAAGCAATCAACACTACAGTTCATACCCTAAACTGAGTTCATTCGATGAAGGATTCAAATCAAACAACTTTTGAGTTATGGCACAGCTATAAACCCAATATATGTTACTTCAAAGTATTTGGCAGTAAATGTTGTATTCTAAAGGAGTTTAGAAAAGGAAAATTTGATGTCAAAAGTAATGAAGGAATATTTTGGGATATTCCAATAAGAGAAAAACTTATAAATGTCTGAATCTAGCTACTCATAAAGTCATAGGAAGTACACATGTGAAGAGTGATGAGTTTGTAGACAGGAGCGAATAATAAAGCAGTAAAGAACCTAAAGACTATAGAAACTTTGTTTACTATGAGCTTGATATTGTTCCTGATATTCAAATAAATAGGAATCAATAGCCTTCACCACCTGAGTCCCCAAAATCTCCACTTCAACCTGAATTGTAGCAAGTGCAACCCAACTCATTAAAAGGACTCGAGTTTCAACAAGTGGAAACTGATTCATAGTCTGATGGACCTAAGTCATAGACAGTGGGACCCAAGCATGAAACAAAAGATCATGGTGATGTTAGAAAGAAGGAGCCCAAACTTGCTAGATATGTCAGAAGGCATCATGCACCTGAGAGAATCATTGGAGACCATTCAGTTGGTACAATGATAAGAAACAAGTTTAAAAGTACATGTTTTCTTACTACATTTGAACCTAGATCTGTAAAAGATGCAATAGAGAATGAAAGTTGGATTGAAGCTAAGAATGATGAAATTGATGAAATTGAAAGGAATAAGGCTTGGACTCTTGTTCTTAGATCCAAGGATAAGAATGTAATTGGCACAAAATGGGTATTCAAAAACAAGTTGAATGAGAATGAAGAAGTTTCCAAAAACAAGGCAAGGCTAGTTTGCAGGGGTTATGCTCAAGAGGAAGGTATTGACTATGGAGAAACTTTTTCTCCTATTGCTAGACTTGAAGGTGTTATAATGCTCTTTGCATATGCAACACACCAAGGATTCAAAGTGTATTAGATGGATGTAAAATCAACATTCCTAAATGGAATATTAGAAGAGGAAGTCTACATTGAGCAACTAGAAGGCTTTGTTGATCCTATCATAAGGGATATGGTTTGCAGGCTGCACAAATCTTTGTATGGTCTCAAACAAGCCCTCAGAGCATGGTTATGAGAGATTGCACAAGTATCTCATAAAGATTGGTTTTCAAAGAAATAATAATAACAACAACCAATACATCAAAGAAGGACTAGATAAGATGATTATGTTGGAAAAGAATTTTTTGGATGATACATTGTTTACTGGAAATGATGATCTGTGTAAATCTTTTTCTAAGGAAATGAGAAAGGAATTTGAGATGTCAATGTTTGGAGAGATCAAATTCTTTGTTGGCTTATAGATTCAATAGAAGAAGGATGATATCCTTATTACTCAATCAAAATACATCAAGGAGATACTAAAGAAGTTTAGAATGGAGGATTCTAAACCAGTTGGAACACCTATGTCTATTGGACATAAGCTTTCCAAAGATAATGATTCAAAAGAAGTAGATCAGACTACATACAGATCAATGATTGGAAAACTTCGGTATGTGGTGCATACAAGGTGTGATATAGCATTAGCAATTGGAATGGTGGACAAGATTCTCTACTAATCCAAAAGAAAATCATATGACGGCAATCAAAAGAACCATGAGGTATTTGAAGGATACTAAATACTATGGCTTGTGGTATAAGAAAGGACGAAACTTTAAGTTGAAAGAATTCATTAATGTTGATTGGGCATGAAGAATTTATTATAGGAAGAGCACTAGTGGTGGAGCATTCTTTCTTAGAAAAAGGCTAGTATCTTGGATAACGCCAATGTAATTAAAATTTCCAAGAATCCTGTGATCCATACTAAAACCAAGCACATTACAATTAAGTATCATTTCTTAAGAGAATTAGTGCAAGATAAGGAGGTAAGATTGGAATATATGAATACAAAAGAATAGATTGCAGACATATTCACCAAGCCATTACCTAAGGATGCATTTTTGTATCTAAGAGGTAAGCTAGGGGTTATTCCCCTATTTGAAGCTCACTAATTAGATTTTAGTGATGCATCAACCAAGCATGTCGAAGACTAGTCAAGTTGATGCAATATTATAAAGGGTGGATTGCATATGAATCAAAACATAAGGTAGATGGAAGTTCACTGAATGTTATCTTTGGCATTGGATGTCAAAGTGGGAGAGTTTTGTCATAGATCAGAGAATTTTTATGTTTGATAGAGAATATTATATCTGAGATATTTATGAGATGTCAATTAGGGAGAATGAACTTGAGTTGATATGAAAGAGGGAGGGTTTGATGTTGTAATCATTATAATCAGACCAATCAAAAAATCATTCTAGAGGGAGAGACTGATGTCAAAGAGACTTCACACTAATAGAGGGAGTTATCATGGATGAGATTCAAAATGAAACTTAGGATATTATCCTTACTTTTATTTTTTTCTAAAAATTTCATTGTATTATGACATGTTGTGTTGCCATCAATGTCAAAGAGGGAGATTGTTGAAAATAATTGATCAATTGTATATTATCTTTGATGTTACACAAAATGTCATATCTTTACTAGTCAGTATCTAGTGAGCTGACTTAGGTGATGAAGATAGTTTCCAGTGTTTGTCGAGCATTCCAGAGTAAACTGAGTTTAGAAAGATAGTGTCTACTGAGTTCACTTAGGCACCAAAGAGAAGTTTACAAAAATTTAGTGTTAACCGAGCTCACTGAGTTAACAAAGGAAAGTTGGCATGAAACTAATGTTAACCGAGCTCACTCGGCTACCAAAGAAAGTTTACAAAGTTGTAGTGTTAATTGAGTTCACTTGGTTAACATAGTAAAATCATTTCAAAGTTAGTGTCTACCGAGCTGGGTCGGCTAACAAAAGATTTTCTTATTTAGTTTAATGAATTTATTTGTTAAGTCTAGCCAGCTTAAGGGATGAATATTAAATATCTATAAGTGTATTCAAGTTGACTTGACAATGTAAAAGATATAAGTATAAGGTCAAGTTGTGGGATTGAAGAAGAGAAGCATGGCATTAAAAAGATAAATCAAGGAAGAAAATTGGAAGGATAGCAGAGTCTCCTGAGTTGACCAAGCTAGAAAGTTTATCTGATCAAGTATTCAAGCTAGAATAAAGATACAGTTGCATCAACAATTAGGTCATATCATTGTTACTCTCTAATAATTGTAGCAGTGTATCAGATCTCTTAATAGAGTTAGCTTAACAACTATTTGCCAAATCCTCTAACAAGGTGGCATTTCTAGACTGAAGTGTCTAAAGACCTCTAACAAGGCCACTCCTAATAGGGTGATTAAATCCTCTAATAGGGTCACACCTAATAGTGTGTTTTGTAACCTTTAACAAGGTTGGCTCTTAATAAGGCTCACTTCATAAGAGTGAAAAAATAGTAACTAGTTGCAATTGGTGGTTTTTCCCAAATTGGGGTTCCACGTTAAATCCTGGTGTCACTTGTTTTCATGTTACTTATTTTATGTGTATGCAACAAAGTTAATTAAGGTTAATCACACTTAATATCTTAAGATCTATATGTTCGGCATTTATCAAGTTATAGTTGATATTTTAGTACTTGTCGAGTGATAGTAAATTGGTAGTGTTAACTGAGTGCATGTGTCTTAACATATAGTTTCAAGAGAAGTTATATTTTTATTTGTATTAATAGCTAAGGGATCTGGAAATTCTTTTTTTAGTAGTTGATTCACCCCTCTCCTCTCAGTTACTCCTCTTATATTTCCAATAGCTAATCTCCCTTCTTTAGATATCCTTCGTGTTGTTATTCCACAACGTATTAAGGTACCTTGTATTGAGACTTATAATGGTAAGGGAGATCTCATAATTCATGTTAAAACTTTCAAGACTATATGTAATGATTTTTCTCATGACTATACGGTTATGGCTAAGTTGTTTCCGCATACCTTTAGGGATAGACCTTGCAATGGTGTTTCTCTCTACCTCATTACTCTATTGATTCTTTTCAAACTCTTGCTAACGCTTTTATTCAATAGTTTTAGAATTATATTGGTCCTCAAATTTCTTTAACTAATTTAATGCATTGTAGGCAGAATGTTAAAGAGAAAGTTACTGAATTTATTGGTAGATTTAAACATTTGTATTCTAAAATTTCTTAGCCTATTCCTAATCATGATATTCAACGTATCTTTATTTATAATTTACAAAAATAAATTAGGGAGAAGATTCTCCTTACTGAGTATACCTCCTTTTCACACTATGTGTAGTGCTTCATCATTACCAGTTACAATTGAGTCAACTCAAGAGCTCTACTTTGATGGCTCCTATTTCTAGTGATAAGAGTGATGCTACCAGAAATTCAAACAGGTTCTCTAAACCTAAAAACTTCATCAAAATCAAGTCTAAAAATATAATTGATGATTGAGTGGCAATGACATCCTGATGTATGACTACTTTTTACTCTATATTTTAACTTAATCGTCAGTATACTCAACTATCTGAGCATTTTTTTGAGCCAATGATTAAGTTGATTCATGCTCATATTCTTAATCTTCCTCCTATTCATCCTATTAATCATAGTAACCATTTCCTAATTCTTTTGATTCCAATGCTTTCTGTCAATATGACTATCAACCAGGTCATGATACTCAAAAGTGTTATGGTTTGAAGAATGTTATTCATGACCTTATTGATTTAAAGGATATATATGTTGATGCTTAAGTTAAATATGTTGTACCACCTAATCAAAAGTTATAGATTTAAACTAATCCTTTACCTTCTCACTCAATGAATGTTATTAATCAACCTTCTTATCACCATATAGATTATGATGAGAAGATACATGAAGTGAATCATGTAGTTAATCATGTTAAGTTAGCACCTCAACCTTCAATTTATTGTCTATCTAAACCTGAACATACACCTATTATTAGCTTTAGTCAATATGATATGTTTAAGGCACCTAATGACCCTCTTTATATCTCTACTAGAGTTTCCCATATTCCTTCTTGTGGTACTTTGGTCAATCCTTCCTTTATTGTGAATGTTATCACTAAAGAACATCTTTCTAAAAAAGGTCTATATGGAGATAGTTATGATACTACTACTATGTGGATTCAAAGTTGTTATCATTTTCTCTATTGTCCTCAAGGTTCTATCACTTTGATTTTGATTTTATTAGGGAAACTTAGTTTTACTAAATTTCTTTTTATTCCTACTTCTAATCAATTTCAAGTCAAGCTTGGTATTCCATGACTTTCTTTCATGCAATCCATAGCTTCTCCTATTCATAAAAATTTTTAATTTCTTTGTGATGGAAAAATTATTACTATTAATCATTCTCTTTATAAATCATCACGTCCTAGAGATTGTGCTAAGATTGATTTTTATTGGCCACCTCGTCCTAAAAAACCACCTACTCATCCTAATAATCTATATAGAAATTAACAAAGATATAAATTAGTTAAGATCATTGAGTTGAGTCTTCCTAAGGGTTTTTCACTTGCACATGTCTTTCCTATTGCTCCCTCTACTTCTAAACATCTACTTAACCCATTGATGTTCCTTGTTTGAAACCTATGGTAAGTGATCCTAATCCTTCTAGTGTGTCTCACAATATTCGTAATCAACATTTTCATCAATGTCACAAGAATCATCAAGCTAAAACTAAGGCTACAACTCATTCTCTTTCTTCTCAACCTGCATCTTCATCTCAACATTTACCTTCCTTTGATCAAACTTTGTGTGACTCTTTTGAGAAAGTTACAAAAGGTAACATTATGCATTTGGATAAACATGATGATTATGTTCATATTTTAGATTCTATTAGTCTAGATATGGAAGATACTTTAGATGATACTAGTAATGAAGAGTTAATTGATATCTATAGTGATTTTCCTAACATTCTTTCTACACATCTTATAATCACTCCTAGTAATGACCATAGTGACTCCCAAAGTCCTTGCTTAGAACTCACTGTGATTCCTACTATAATGGATATTGTTATTCTCGTGACTTGATGTCCTTCTCCTTGTAGACCAAAATGGGGGTAGGGGCACACATTAAACCCCACCAATAGAGGTGATCTAGTTCCCAACAATTAACACAAGATACAAGATCTGATGCCAAAATCAAGTGTATATTCATAAAGAAATTGATTACATGCAAGGCCTTCCTAGTTATGACCAAATATAAAGTAATAGTTTTACAAGATCTAGCCTAAACCCTAGCTAGTCCAGATCTGTAGCACAACAACAATTCAGTAAAAACCTCCAAGAAGATCTAAACTTGTGCACACAAGCTAGCAAGCAATCTCCTTGTTTCTCCAAGTTTCAACTACTAGCTATGCTTACAAATTCACAACCCCAAATTCATAAATTGAATCTCTACTCCTCCATGATTGATTGAATGCCTACAACTCTATCCAATCTTCCTTAAACACTTGCATGACCAAAAGTCAGCTTGTTACAAATAGAATCATCTAGAACCTAAATAAATATAAAATGCCTTAGTTAGCTTACAACCATTATTAAATACACATAGGATGAATAACCAAGACCCATATAAGTCCACACACACACCCATGATCGATCCATGTTACAATCATATGCTGTATACATTAAATGCACCAAGTTGGCTGATCTAATCCACAAGAACATTATTTGATTAGCCAAATTGTTGAGCATTGGTAAAACCACCAAGCATTGCTAAGAAATAGTATATGTCAAGTAAGACAATATATGTCAAGCCCAATATATGTTGAGCAACAAAATATATGCCAAGCCCAATATATGCCAAGCAACATAGTATATGTTGAGCCCAATATACACCAAGCACCACAAGATATGTCAAGCTTCATGAGTGACCAAGTTCCTCGACAAAAACTACACCCAATAACTACTCAATAATGATCTAGAATCAACCCCTCTTCGACCGATTTCTCCAACTCCAGATAGAAAACCACTCTAGGATGCATGATTGCTAACTATCCTAGGATGCTCCTATATGAGACACAGAACACTTGATGTGGACTTTATTCATCACAATATTCTTTTTGTTCTTGTATTTTTTTTTTTTTTGTGTTATGTTTTTGTTTTATGTTTTGTCTTTTGATTGCTTTAGATGATCATTATTGCTTGGTTGAGCTCAAAAGGATAAATTAATAGCCCTTTCACTTACATTCTTCTATTTTTGTCTCTATTCTTCTATATTTTGTTGTGTGTTATGTCATACTTGTGCTACTTTTCTTCTATGTCTTCTTGGTTTCTTATGATATGGTAGCACTAATTCTTTTTGGTCTACATGTCATTGGTCCAAAAAGACTCTTCTTCATTGTTCTTTTGTGTCTTTTCCTCCATTGTGTTGTAGTTCTACCTCCTTTGGGGAATGATGATATTTCATACTTGATATAATATCACATATTATCATATGATCTTACTGACCCCAAAGTCAGTAGATCCCATTTGCACTCTCTCTTTTTGTATGTGCTCATTTCCCTTGATATGTTTCTCTTCTTGGGGGCATGTCTCTTTTCTTTTGGATCTCTCTCTAAGCTACTGACAATTTGGGAGGCTAGATCCTTCTTTTGACCCTTCTTTTGACTACTAATAGTCCAATAAGCCTGGTCTTGATCCAATCCCTTAAGGAAACACACATCGTTATGTCTAGGTCACTTTTTTATTCTTCTTTTTGGGACATGGAGTTCCCTTGAAGTTGAAATCTTCGATGGACTGACTAGCATGCCGCATACACTTGCTAGATCATTTGGTTCATCTTTCAATGGGTTTACTAGCATGCCACACACACTTGCTAGACAATTCAATCTCATCCCCCTTTTCCTTTGTGAAGACCTTTCTCCCACCCCCCTTTCCCTTTCTTTTGTGTCGTTCACAATAAGGCACAAAAAAATTATTGGGAAAGAAACTAGACCCCTTTTTTGTAGGGCTTATCTCTCTTATTATGATTATGGATGTGACAAAGTCTCAAGTCTATTGGGGGTTTGGTGATTTCTCTTCCTCCTAAATCGTGATAAGATTTTCTTTTTTTCTTTTGATCTATTTTACCATGAGTTTGAGGAAACTTAGACTCCCAGTAAAGTGGGGGATTAATGTACCATCTTAAAATGGACACACTTGCATTTTAAGACATTTGAGATCCCTCTTCATAATTCCCTCTTTGGACCATGGATATATCTATTCTCGATATCCTTTTCTCCCATTTTCTTCCATCTTTCCACCCTATCTATCAGGCACCTACCTATGCTTTCTATGGCACCAGAGACTAGATCTCTAGGACCAAGTTGACTAAGGTCGACCTAGTCTAGACTACATCAACCCAGGTTGACCTAGTCCCTATCAAATCTAGAGCTCTGGGCCCAAAAGACCTGGGGGGTTTAATTAGTTAATTACTATTATCTAGTAGGCTTGTATTGTTTCCTACCCAAAAAATCATATATAAAGAGACTTAGAGGCTTAATTTTCATAATTCATATTTACCATTCATTCATGCACTCAAGCTCTTTCTCTCAAGTGAAGATTTCTTCCTTTTGCATTTAAAAATTTCTAGTATTCAAGTCTTTCAAGCATTTAAGCAAGGAGATTTCTATCTAGTGTTGAATAATTATTTGTGAGCATTTCCTCTTCAAGATCTAGCTTATTGTTGGCTATCAAGGGAAGAGATCTACATTGAACCATCTATCTTCTTCACTGATGCACTTCTATATCCATGACACCATGATGGGATTATGGTAGATCCGTTGCAAAAAGTGGAGAGATCCTAAATTCCTAATCCAAGATCTACAATACATTTACTTACATACAAGAAAGGTGAATTCTAACATTTATCTCATCTCTTAGTCATTTACATTTACATTTCTCAATTATGGTTAATTCCTTAACTTAGGGGTTGACCAAGGCAAGACCTTATCAAATCCCAACCTCCAAACCTTTCTTTATGTGTTGATTTGTAGGTTTGGAGAGAAAAGGATTATAGATCTAGAACCTACATTTTCCAAGATTTCTGAAGTCGTCAATTAAAGATCATTAAACTACATCAACTTGATTTTAGGACATCTTCCCAAGTTGACCTAGTCCTTCAATCTCATATTCTAGGGAAATTTATGGGTTTTGTTCATTTTTTCATTTCATTCTATGATCCACGGATAGATATTCAGATACAATTCAAATCTATGAGTTTTTTACGTAGGGAAGGTGTGAGTAACTAAGGCCAATGGAACACCCAACTATCCAATCCACCCTGCAAGAGTTAATGCAATAAAAACAAACAACAAGGAACAACACCAAGGAGGGGGAGAACAAAATTTTTTATTGATTCATCAAATGATCAACATACATGCCTAGCTATAAGGCCTTCTAGGTTATGACCAATTACAAAATACAACTTTCAAATTCATGATCCAACTTCAAGCTTGCACTTCTAGACACATATCCCTTCCTTTTCATCCTCTCAGTCTCCTCTCCCTCTCCTCTCTCCCTAAACTCAATCCTAGACTTCCTTAAATATGTGTGCGGCCATAGGTTAGCCTATCAAAGAATTAAATCCTACATTAAATGCATGCACAACCATAAGTTGGCTCACATCAGATACTAACTACCTATACCAAAATTAAATGCGAGCAAGGTTAGCCCAAATTGGAACTAGACATAGACCACTCGAAAAATGAAGGCTCCACAAAATACTAGCCCTCATCATTCAAACAAATGCTTGGCAACCACATAAACATGACAACCAAAGGATCACTCAGAAACCACCCAAACTCGACAACCAAAGGATCACTCGGCAACCAAAGGATCACTTAGTAATCACCCAAACTTGGAAACCAAAGGATCACTCGACAACCACATGAACTTAACAACCAAAGGATCACTCGGCAACCACAAGAATCACTTAGCAACAACTAAGAAATAAGTAACCACTAAATGCTCGACACTAACTGGCAGAATGAACAAAAGTGTAGGATTAAAGGCAACCCAGGATGCTCCTGCATTAGACAACCAAGGTTGGAAGAAATGATTCTCCTAAATCATTGAGATGTCACAACTTGAGCTGAATTCAACTTAGATTGAGAAATCCATGAAGCATCTTCCATAGGTTTTTTCTTCCACTTCACTAGATATTTATAATAATCTTTTCCTCTTGTGCTCTTGCTAACTCTTTGATCCAATATCTATTCAACTTCTTCAATTTTCTTCTTAAGATAATCCTCTGATACAATAACTTCATCATCTAACTCATGATACTTGTATAAATCAACAACATTAAATATAGGAGATATATCTATGTCATCAGGTAACTCAAATTCATAAGCATTTCCATTGTCAAACTTCTTCAAGATTTTACAAGGTTCAAACTTCTTCATCTTCATCTTACTATATGTTCCAAATGGAAATCTTCCTTTCTTCAAATGAACCATCACCTCATCATCAACTTGAAAAACATGATGTCTTCTAGACTTATTAGCATTCTCCTTATACTTCTGATTACTTAGTTCCAACCTCAACTTCACTTCCTTATGCAAAGACTCCATAAAATCAGCAAATTCTTCTCTTGCAACACTTCTCTCTTCTTCACCAACAATATCTCTCAAATCTGATATACCTCTAGGCTACATTCCAGTAACAATCTCAAAAGGTGTCTTCCCTATTCTCCTATTCACAAAATTATTATATGCAAATTCAACTTGTGTGAATACCATCTTTCAATTACTTGGCTTATTCCCAACTAAACATCTCAACAAATTACCCAAGCTTCTATTCACAACCTCTGTCTGTCCATCTATTTGTGGATGGAATGTAGAACTAAGCTTCAACTCAGTACTTATCTTCTTCCACAAAATTTTCCAAAAATAACCAAAAACTTACTATCTCTGTCAAAAATAATACTTCTTGGTAATCCATGCAATCTCACAATCTCTTTAAAGAAAAGTTTAGCAACATGCTCAGCATCTAATGTCTTCTTACATGGTATTAAATGAGCCATCTTAGAAAATCTATCGACTACAACAAATATAGAATCATACCCCTTCACTGTCTTAGGCAATCCAAGAACAAAATCCATACTAATGTCACTCCAAGGTTTCTCAAGGACAATAATAGATGTATACAAACCAATATTCTAACTTACTCATTTTGTAACTTGAAAAACTCCACAACTCTTCACAAATTTCTATACATCCTTATAGATTTATGGCCAATAATACGTATCCTTCAGCAAACTCAATGTCTTATCAATTCCAAAATGTCCAACCAATCCACCACTTTACTTTTCCTTAATCAAATTCAACCTCATATAACTTCTAGGAATACACTACTAAATACCTTTGAACAACATACCTTCTCAAATGAAATATTCATCATACTTACTAATGTGATATGTTAGATTTGGTGCTCTGCACTCTCTCCACACCTTAGAAAAATCAGGGTCAGTATCATACAACTCTTTCACTTCATCAAAACCAAGAACTTCAACCTTCATCTCACTCAATAAAGAATATCTTCGGCTCAATGCATCAACAACTCTGTTAGTAACTCCACTTTAATGCTTAATCACAAATGTAAAACTCAACAAGTACTCAACCCACTTCATATGTCTCTAATTCAATTTATGTTGACTTCCCAAGTACTGTAAGGCTTTATGATCAATATAGAACACAAACTCCTTAGGAATCAAATAATGTCTCCACTTCTTCAAAACTTGAACAATAGCATAAAACTCTTGATCATACACAGAATACTTCATTTTAGCATCATTCAACTTCTCACTAAAGAAAGAAACAAGTTTACCCTCTTGACTCAATACAGTTCCTATTGCATTACCACTTGCATCACACTCAACTTGAAATACTTTGCTAAAATTAGGTAAAGCCAATATAGGAAACTCAACAACCTTTTGTTTCAAATTCTTAAAACTTTTATCAGCTCCATGTGTTCACTTAAATTCCTTTTTATCTCCCCTCATTGTCTCAGTCATAACATTACAAATAGAACTGAAATTTCTTATGAACTTTCTGTAGAAACTAGCCAAATCATGAAAAGATCTTACCTCACCCACATTCTTAGGTGTAGGCCATTCCACAATAGCTTTAACCTTCTCAGGATCCATCTTCAAACCATCTGCTAAAATCATAAATCCCAAATATACAATCTCTTTTTGCATAAAATAACACTTTTTTAGATTAATCAGCAACTTCTCCTCTTTCAACCTCTGCAATACTTGTCTAATATGCTCAAGATGTTCTTCCTTGGTCTTATTGAATATCAAAATGTCATCCAAATAAACAATCACAAAATTATCCAAGAATCTTTTTAGAACTTCATCCATCAACCTCATGAAAGTACTAGGTGCATTAGTCAAACCAAAAGGCATAACCAACCATTTACACAAACCATCTTTTGTCTTGAAAGCAATTTTTCACTCATCACCTTCTTTGATTCTGATATGATGATAGCCACTCTTCAAATAAATCTTGGTAAAATACTTTTCTCCACTTTTCTCCACTCAAACAATCCATTATGTCATCCATCCTCAGCATAGGAAACCTATATTTCACTATGATCTTGTTAATAGCTCTAGAATCAATATACATTCTCTATTGTCCATTCTTTTTAGGTGCTAATACAGCAGGTACAACACATGGACTCACACTTTCTCTGATCAAAACTTTCTATAATAACTCATGCACTTGTCTGTTAAGTTCTTCATTCTCTATAGGTGTTAGTCTATATTGTGCTTTGTTCGACAAACTAGCTCCAGGAATCAGATCCATACAATGACTTATGCTTGTCACTAGCGGTAAACCATTAGGAATATCCTCGACAAGAATATCTTTATACTCATTCAACAATTCAACAATTTTTTCTAGTACTTGGCTACCAAAATCTATTGTCACTCGAGCAGCTTTTGCTGCTTGGTCATTACTACCAACACTCGGTCCTCTAGGAACTATAGCAAAACAAACTTGATTCTTTGTCACTTCTTTTTCAAATTGTTTCCCATTAACCATGCAAACTTTTATTGCAGTACAACTAACCTCATCTAGACTTTCAATCAAAGGCAACAATATTTGCTTCTTCCCATTTACCCAAAGAGTATATTGATTCAATCTTCTGTCATGTACAACATATCTATCATATTGCTAAGGTCTACTGATGCAGGGTGCTCCCCTTAATACCATAAGCTCATAACAAAAATAAAGAAACAAAAGCAAATGCAAGAACAAAATATGGACTTCTTATTTGTGCTACAAATGCAAAATTATAGAATTCATAAGCACAATATGCTAATCCACATGGATGCCTTCAGTACAATAATTTGCAAGACAAGTTGTGAACTATCACCCAAAATTGCACTAGACAATGTTTAGGCCTTTCTTAAATAGGTAGTTTTATGTTGCCTGGAAAGGTTCTAGATGCTCAAACTTAATAACTAGGGCTGACAGACCCTAACAAAACATATAGAGTCAGCCAAATACATCTTTGACAATTATTTTAGAAATTTTGGATAGCCCAACTTTGGAAGGTCATAACTCACAAACCATTGCTCCGATTGGCTATTATAACCACTTTTTGAAAATGCCAGCTCCTAATCTATAGGCTCAAAATTGAGCTAGCACCCTTCCATCGAGTTTTCAAACCTCATCTGGGCACTCTAAGGCCTCCAACAGTGAGCCTAAAGATTTTGCTGCAAAATTTTCTGCCAAAAATTTGCAATAACTTCTCTAATACCTAACCTGGAGCAATGATATTTTTAAGGTACGCTTATATCTTTAAAATGAACCTTCCTGTAGAAAATTAGAACATTTTGAGCTCATATGACAAACTTACAAAAAATAAAAAGTTCCCATAAATAGTAACCGCCCTGTCTACTAGTCCTTATTAAAATATAAAAGACTGAAAATAAAATATTTTTGGGTGATGCAAGATTGCCCTTACACCCAGGATACTCCTACATCATCTACCCGACAAAATATGACAATAATCCATAAGCATAATATCACACATAACTTCATCAAAATAATGTCCAATCTTGAACTTCACAAGGCATTGTTCACTTACCAATAACTTATGCTCATCTTTGATCCATGAAACATGATAGGTTTTAGGATGCTTCAACCTTTGTAACTACAACTTTGTAACCAGCTCTTCTGATGCCAAATTTTTAGAACTTCCACTGTCAATGATTACCTTGCAACATTTTCCAACCATCTTACATCTAGTCTTGAAAAGACTTCTTCTCAAAATAGGTTCCTCATCACTTCCCTTATTACATAAGGTTCTTCTCACCATTAGATTTTCTCTAGCCTCAAGCCCACTTGGTGAACTCTCAATGTCTCCTTGAATCACAACATTTATGTTATCTTGCCTACTTTCAAAGGATCTACATTCAAAAGATATATGCCCTTCTTTACCACATCTGAAACAATTACCATGAAAACTACCTCTAGAATATGAATTACCTCTTCATCGATAAGAACCAGTACCTCATCGGTAAGAACCAGTACCTCATCAATAAGAATTACCACCTTACTGGTAAGAACTACCACCTTTCTACTCAGTCTTGTCTTTGTCATCATTCTTCCATTTAGATTTTCCTGTATCTTGCACAAAATTGTCAGATATTCTACCTTCTCCATAGAATATACCTCTGCCTCTCTAGAATCTACCACCTCTACCTCTTTGTCTTTGTTCATGCTTCTATGTCAAGATCTCCTTAGCTTTCAAGGAATATTGATATGCTTCTTCCACACTTTCCAACTTCACAAAACTTATTTTATCTTGAATTCTAGATCTCAATCCATTTATGTACCTTGCAACTTTCTCAACATCATCATCCATATGTCCATATTTGATGTCCAATCTATAGAATTCCTCAGTGTGTACTCCTTCACACTCATGTCTCTTTGTCTCATAAACTCATAACAGAAATAAAGAAACAAAAGAAAATGCAAGAACAAAATATGGGCTTCTTATTTGTGTCACAAATGTGGAATTATATAATTCATAAGTAAAATGTTCTAATCCACATGGGTGCCTTCAATACAATAATTTGCAAGACAAGTTGCGAACTATCACCCAGAGCTGCCCTAGATAATATTTAGGTCTTTCTTAAATAAGCAATTTTATGTTGCCCAAAAAAGGTTCTAGATGCTCAAACTTAATACCTAGGGCTGACAGACCTTAACAAAACATATAGAGTCAGCCAAATACATATTTGACAATTATTTTAGAAATTTTGGGTAGCCCAACTTTGGAAGGCCATAACTCACAAACTATTTCTCCTATTGGCTATTATAACCACTTTTCAAAAATGCTAGCTCTTGATCTACAAGATCAAAATTGTGTTAGCACCCTTTTGTCGAGTTTTCAAACCTCATCTAGGCACTCTAAGGCCTCCAACAGTGAGCCTAAATATTTTGCTGCAAATTTTTCCACTGAAAATCTGCAATAACTTCTCTGATACTTAACCTGGAGCAATGGGATTTTATGGTACGCTTATATCTCTGAAATGAACCTTTCTATAGAAAATGAGAACATTTTGAGCTCATATGAAAAAATTACTAAAAATAGCAAGTTCCCATAAATAGTAACCACCCTGTCTACTAGTCCTTATTAAAATAGAAAAGACTGAAAATAAAATATTTTTGGGTGATGCAAGATTTCCCTTACACCCAAGATGCTCCTGCATCATCTACCAAAAAAAATATGACAACAATCCATTAACATAATATCACACATAACTTCATCAAAATAATGTCCAATCTTGAACTTCACAAGGCATTGTTCACTTACCAATATCTTATGCTCATCTTTGATCCATGAAACATGATAGGGTTTAGGATGCTTCAACCTTTGTAACTGCAACTTTGTAACTAGCTCTTCTGATGCCAAATTTGTAGAACTTCCCCTATCAATGATTACCTTGCAACATTTTCCAACCATCTTACATCTAGTCTTGCAAAGGCTTCTTCTCAAAACAGGTTCCTCATCACTTCCTTTATTACATAAGGTTCTTCTCACCATTAGATTTTCTCTAGCCTTAGGCCCACTTAGTGAACTCTCAATGTCTCCTTGAATCACAACATTTATGTTATCTTGCCTACTTTCAAAGGATCTACATTCAAAAGATCTATGCCCTTCTTTACCACATCTGAAACAATTACCATGTAAACTACCTCTAGAATATGAATTACCTCTTCCTCGGTAAGAACCAGTACCTCATCAATAAGAACCGCCACCTTTCAACTCGGTCTTGTCTTTGTCATCATTCTTCCATTCAGATTTTCCCATATCTTGCACAAAATTGTCAAATCTACTACCTTCTCCATAGAATCTGCCTCTGCCTCTCTAGAATCTACCAGCTCTACCTCTTTGTCTTTGTTCATGCTTCTTTGTCAAGATCTCTTCAATTTTCAAGGCATATTGATATGATTCTTCCACACTTTCCAACTTCAGAAAACTTATTTCATCTTGAATTCTACATCTCAATCCATTTATGTACTTGCAATTTTCTCAACATCATCATCCACATGTCTAGATCTGATGTCCAATGTGTACTCCTTCACACTCATGTCTCTTTGTCTCAAATTTTGCATCTTTCTCAACAAGCTAACTTGGAATTTGTTCTTTATCTAGTTCACCATCTTCACCCAAGTTATGATCTTTTCCTTTCCTTTCCTCTCCTTTTTCTATTAGTTTGCAAATGCTCCCACCATAGTGAGGCATGTCCTCTCAACCTTGTAACTGCAATCTTCACTTTCCTATTATCATGGGTGTTTTCATACTCAAAGAAATTCTCCATATCAGAGATCCAATCCAACACAACATTGGTGTCCAACTTTTCATCATAAGAAACAACTTCTACATTAGGCTTTGAATTTTCTCTAGACAACACTCTCAACAACCTTGCTTCATCTTGATCTTCTTCAAGTTCTGGATTAGGGTTTAGTGCTACTACTTCATCATCACTTACATCCTCAAGATGAGCTCCTCTCCTTTGGGCTATCTCCACAACATCTAATCTGGCTGCAATTTGTCTCAATTGATCTAATATAGCATTATTGACATTTCCTCTACCATGAACCATCTTTACAAATTGGTTTCCTGCAAGATCATAACCCTTTGCAAACTATAGGTCAAATTCATAGATCTGTAACCCTACAACCAAATTTGAATCATGGTTCTACATGATCCAAGGTCTTGATACAAACTATCTCACACTTTGGTGATCTGCTTGTACACTCAGGAACAACTAGGCTATGATACCACCTGATGTAGGGAAGGTGTAAGTAACTAAGGCCAATGGCACACCCAACTACCCAATCCACCCTACAAGAGTTAACACAACATAAAAAAACAACAAGGAACAACACCAAAGAGGGAGAGAACAAAATGTTTTATTGGTTCATCAAATGATCAACATGCATGCCCAACTATAAGGCCTTTTGGGTTACAACCAATTACAAAATACAACTTTCAGATTCACAATCCAACTTCAAGTTTGCACTTCCAGACACATATCCCTTCCTTTTCATCCTCTTAGTCTCCTCTCCCTCTCCCCTCTCCCTAAACTCAATCCTAGACTTCCTTAAATACTTGTGCAGCCATAGGTCGGCCTATCATAGAATTAAATCCTAAATTAAATGCATGCACAGCCACAAGTCGACTCACATTAGATATTAACTACCTATACCAAAATTAAATGCAAACATGGTCAGCCTAAATTGGAACTAGACACAGACCACTCGTAAAATGAAGGCTCCACAAAATACTGGCCCTTGATATTCAAATGAACACTTGGCAACCACATGAACTCGGCAACCAAAGGATCACTCAACAACCACACAAACTCGAAAACCAAAGGATCACTTAGCAATCACCCAAACTCAGCAACCAAAGGATCACTCGAAAACCACATGAACTTGGCAACCAAAGGATCACTCGACAACCACAAGAATCACTCGGCAGTAACTAAGAACTCGGTAACCACTAAATTCTCAACAGCAACTGGTAGAATGAACAAAAGTGCAAGATTACAAGGCAATCCAGGATGCTCCTACATTAGTTTTGGAGAAGAAATACATCTTCATCTACACATGTCAAGGTGAGTGATTTATCTTTTATTTCCTCCCATATCTTTACCCTAAATTTATATCTTAATTGGGATACTTGTCCTTACATAACATCTAGACTTACATTAATTAAGCAATTAGTTGAATTCAACACTTACATTATCCTATTAAGAGCCAAAGCAAGCACATTTTCTTTTATTGCATTCTTCTTTATAATTTAAATTCAATATTATCTCCATCATTTCGTTGGTTCCTAGCTAATCTAATTTAGATTAAAAGTGGAATCATATTTGAAAATTCCCCTCTTTCTCTCACACACACATATTTGAATAGCTTAGTGTCCATGTAAAGTGGAACTCTACATCTTATTAAAGTGCTTCCAATTTACCATTAAACAACCTCTATATCTAATTCACTCTTCATATTGATTTTTGGTATTTACGTCCTTATGCTCAAATATCAATTCATATAAAAAAAATTGCTCGTCTTTCAATACATTCACTACAACATGTACAATAAAATCCTCTCTCAAAATAACATTTGATAAGCGCCAACATCAACCATGAAATATAGGTCCTATCCCTCACACTTGTTAGGATTAATCATGAAAAGAAATAGAAATTACATGCAAATATAACTGATAACAAAAAATAATAAATTACATAGAAGAGAACACAAGACACAAAGATTTAACAAGTCCACTATTATTAATATCTAGTGATTACAATCTGCCATCCCTTATAGCTCAATACCACTACAAGAAGCTATAATACTATCATATATTGTGAAATCCCTAACCCTAAGCCATTTTATACAAGCTTTTGTTGCTTGCAAAACTAGGGCTAGAATAAGTTGTCCAATAGAAAAATAATATTTGATGCCTTTACAATAGTCAATTCATTTTTGGCTTCAAGGGTGCTAACCCTGAAAAACCTCATAGGTGTGTTCCCTCTTGACATCGCCCCATACTATGACAAGGAGTGCACTTGGGGTGCTACCTCAAGACCCCACAAGGAGCACTGCCTCTTGACCCCATCTTAGAGGTGCTTCCCCCAAACCCCCGTAGACATAATTTGGGGGAAAACTGCATCGAATAAACCTTCAAGTCTAATTAGGGTCCACATCACAACAATCTCCCATTTGGAGATTGATCAGACTCCATAGAAATAACCTCCCACTTGGAGACTGATCATAGTACCACTAAACTTGTAGCTCCAATTGGAATATCAAACTATCCTAGACTATGTTGTTCTTTTATCTGTTTGATATAGAAGACCAATCAAAGCTAAAGAGGAGTTCAACTTCTTCCTTGTTACTACCTTGATAAACATATTTGTTGGATTATCATATGTATGTATCTTCTCAAGCTTTAGCCGGCCATCATCCAAAATTGACCAAATGAAATGGTATCACAACTATATGTGCTTTGTCTTTGAATGTAGAGCATAATTCTTGGCAAGATAAATGACACTCTGGCTATCTGTAAACAAATAATTATTCCTCTATGGGTGTCCTAATTCTTCCATGAAGAATTGAAGCCATATCATCTCCTTGGTTGCCTCTGTAGCATTAACATACTCTGCCTTTATAGTAAATAAAGTATAAACCTTTTTTAACTGATAAATCCAACTCGTTGTTGTCCCACCAATAGCAAATACATAACCTCTAGTACTCTACCTGGTATCAATATATCCTGCCAAATCTGAGTCAACATAGCCCTATAAATCAATAGTGGAGCCCCCAAAATATAAACACTTGATGTTTCTCTCAAATTTATGAGAATCCATTTAACTACATTGCAATGTTCAATCACTGAATGACTCATATACCTGCTAAACAACTCCCATGACATTTGCAATATTTGACCTAGTATATACAATAGCATACATTAAAATTCTTACAACTAAAGAATAAGGTACCTTGGACATCTTAGCCTCCTCTTCTAGGGTCTTTGGATACATCTCCTTAGTCAATTTTAAATGACCAAGTAAAGGTGTGCTGACAGCTTTGGCATTCTCCATAGAGAAACATTGCAACACCTTCTCAATATAATCACCTTGAGATAATGTCAATTTTCTATGCTTCCTATCTCTATAAATTTTCAAACCAAGGATTTTTTTTGTTGCAGCCAAATCCTTCATAGAAAATGAATTTGTTAACTGTTCTTTTAACCCCTTAGTGTGATCCATGTTGGACTCGGCTACAAGCATATCATAAACATATAAACATAAAATAATGTAGTTGTCATCATCTAACCACTTAAAATAAACACAATGGTCAGAATGCACTGAGTATAATCATGCTCATGCATAAAGCTATAAAATTTAAGATACCATTATTGAGGTGCTTTCTTCAAGCCATATAACTTTTTCTTCAATCTGCACACTAAGTTCTCCTTACCTTTGACCTCAAATCTTTATGCTTGTCCAATATATATCTCTTCATCCAAATTACCATGAAGAAAGGTTTTTTTAACATCAAGCTACTCCAAATGCAAATCTTCAATAGTAACAATACTTAAAATAGTACCAATAGAAGTCATTTTAACAACATGAGAAAATATCTCATCAAAATCAATGCCCTTTTTCTGTTCAAAGCCTTTTACCATTAATCCAACCTTAAATATTCTCTTGCCTCCATCCTCTTCTTTCAACTTGTAAACCCATTTATTCTGTAAATCCCTTTTACATGCAGGAAAATTGCATAAATCCCATGTCTATTTTTTCAACAAGGAGCCCATCTCATGTTTCATTACAAACTCCCACTAAATCTTTGTATCCACTTGCACAGTTTCATCATAACATTTAGGTTCACCAGCATCTGTAAATAAAATTGAATACAAAGACAAAGAAAATCTTTCTGGAGATCTACTTAGCCTTGTTGATTGTCTAACATTCATTAGGATATGTCGTATTTATTGTTTTGGTTGTTGTGTAGCATGAGGAACTACTGGAACATCATCTTTTGGAGTATCATCCAACACTACATAATCATTTTCTTTCTTTTCATGCTACTACAATAGATCTTTGTACACCACTTTCTCATTGAATATGACATCCTTGCTTCTTACAAATTTATGATTTTAAAAGTCCCAAAGCCTATTACCAAATTCATCAATGCCATATACAACACATACACATTTCTTTGACTTAGCTTCTAGCTTGGTCTATTTTCAGAATCAATATATGCAAAAGCTTCACAACTAAAGGTTTTAAGAAAAGAATAACTCACCTTCTTACCAGTCCATGCTTCCTCTAGAATACCACAACCCAAAGGAGTAGAGGGACCTCTATTAATCAAATATACAATAGTATTGAAAGCCTCTTCCCACGCGTTTAAGGGCAACCCAACTTACAACCTCATGATCGTTGCACGCTCCATTATTGTCCTGTTCATGCAATCAACCACTCCGTTTTCATGTGGAGTCCTTGGAACAATTTTATGTCTAAAAATACCATTAGTGGAGAAATAATCTTCAAATTCATAACTACAACACTCACCACTATTATCAAATGTGAGACATTTTAATCTTTTACTATTCTCATTTCAAACAAACATTTCTATTTCTTAAAAGTTTGAAATACATCATATTTTGTTTAAGAAAATAAACCCATACTTTTCTAGTTGCATCATCAATGAATATAACATAATAATTGGAGCCACCAATGGAAGATACCTAAGCTGGTCCCCATACATTTGCATGCACAAGCTCTAATTTCTATTTTTTTCCTTCCCACTCTTCACAAAACTCACTCTCTTTTATTTTCCATACACACAACTTTCACAGAAATCCATATCGACACATTTCAAACTGGTAAAACTTTCTTTAAATGAAGTAATTTCATACCTTTCTCACTCATGTGCCCAAGTCTATTGTGCCATAGCATTGTATCAAAATCTACAACAATTGTTTGTTCTCCCTGCTCAACTACAACAATTATTCCTAAACATTCATTTTTCTCTAAACCAATTAAAGTAGAAGGAAAAATATGACATGTACAAAGATATAAGGTGCCTACTTTCACACCTTTTTCTACTACAAGGGAACATTTTGAAAACTTCCACTTTTTTTCATTAAAAGTAACTACACAACCCTCATCACCCAGTTGCCCTACTCAAATTAAATTCTTACTCAACCTTAGAACATGCCTTACCTCTTGCAATAGCCAATGATTCTCATTTTGTAACTTAATCTTAATTTTTTCCTTTCCAACAATTTGATAGGGTTCATTATCCCCCAAATAAAAAAGTCCAAAATCCCCATGGACATAATCTTGGAATAACATTTAAGGGGAGTAGCATGAAATTAAGCCCTTGAATCTAAAACCCATGAATCATAAACACTTTCTAAAGAAGAAGCAAAGCATCCTCTTCAGATTCATTGCTTATCACATTTTCCTCCTTGTTCCCTTCTTGTTTATATCCTTCATTTTTCTTTCGAGTCCAACAATATTTCTTCTTGTGCCTTGGTTTTCCACAGTACCAACAATCTTTTGGTCCTCTTGATTGAGATCTCTTCCCCTTTAATTTTCCTCTTGATTTCCCACAATTTCCATAATTGTTTCATCCCTCAGTCATTTTGCCTTTGCTTTGTGCATTCAAAACACTTCCTGATGTAGATGCGCTTAAGAGTTTTCTACGAGTCTCCTCACTCAAAATAACACCAATCACATCATCAAATTTTAGGGTATTAGACCAAGAAACATAATTACTCACAACCATGATCACGCTATTTCATCTTTCAAGCAAAGAACACAAAATCAAGAGAGCCCTAATTTCTTCATCAAAATTAACATTCATAGAAGATAACTAACTAGTAATTATATTAAACTCATTTAAATGATCTACAATAGATCCATCTTCTAGCATTTTCATATTAAATAAACACTTCGTGAGAAATACCTTGTTTGAACCAAAGGGCTTTTCATATAGTTTCACTAGGGTTTGCATCAATGCTTCAGTCGTCTTTTCTTTTGTAATACTAAATGCCACCGATTGTGCCATGAATAAATAAATACTTCCAAGTGCCTTTCTATCCAGGATCTCCTAGTCCTCATCTTTCATAATGGTTTGCTTCTTATCTTTTCCTTGTAATGATTGCGATAAATCTTTCTGATAAAGATAGTCCTCAATTTGTGTCTTCCTAAACTATAAGTTCTGCTCATTAAATTTCTCAACCTTCAACTTACCCTCATTTGTCATTGCTCCTACTCAACAACAAGATTCCCACTCAACTGTGAGACCTTCTTGTAGAGCACAGCTTAAATTTTTTTTTGATGAGACCTCACTCTGATACCACTTGTCACAATTAATCATAGACATAAATAACAATCACATACAAATATAACCAGTATCAGAAAAAAAAAAAATCACACAAAAGAGAACACAAGACATAAAGTTTTAACATGGTTCAGTTAATCCCTAGACTACATCCACCAACAACAAAACCATTATAATTATTATCCAATGATTACAATTCGCAATCCCTTACAACTTAATACTGCTACAAGAAGCTACAATATCATCATACATTATGAAATCCTTACCCTAAGCCATTTTATACAAGCTTTTACTACTTACAAAACTAGGTATAGAACAAGTCATCCAATAGAAAAATAATAGTCAACACCTTTACAATAGTCAATTAATTTTTGGCTTCGGGGGTGTTGCCCCCCAAAACCCTTGCAAAGGCATTGTCCCTCAACCCCACCTTGTATTGTGACAGGGAGCACACCTAGAGTGTTGCCCCAAGACCCCGCAAGGGGCATTGCCCTTTGACCCCATCTTGAAGGCACTGTCCCCAAACCCCTGTAGAAATAATCTGGGGGGAAACCACATTGAATAAATTTCCAAGTCTGATTAGGCTCCACATCACAACAACACCCTCTAAGTGATTCCTGGAAAAATTCAATATATAATTGAAACATCTTAGTTTATAACTTTCCATCACCAATTTTTTCATCATCACAAATAATAACCCTATCCAAATCACTCTTATACTAATAAAAAATAGTCTCATTACCAGTAATACCCTCTTTAACCACACCTTCAATTAACCAAACTAGGCCATCAGATTCAACCAAGGGAAATTTATTACTAACCTCACACATGTCAACATCCTTAACATTAACAATCTAAATATCAAACTCAACAACAAGACACTTCTTAACATGTTAAACTTAGATCCATTAGATCCAACCAACTAATTATAAAACTCATACATGACCACATTTTCCTTATGATCCTCAAACACTTTTGAAGTCAAAACATTCACACACATGCTTATCTCATCAAGGTTAACCTCTATCATTGTTGCAACTCTTGTCTACTTCTTCCTCTTTTAGATTATCTTTTTAATAGGCCAAATGATTGATCTCTTCATTGGTAAGTGCCAAATCAACCTGTTCATCTCTTTAGTATCCTTCACAAACTCATTCTCTCGTTCAAGATTCCTTTGTAAACCCATTAATGTATAGATCTCACTCATCATTTCTACTTCAAGGTATTCAAACATGTTCTTCACTCTTCTAGGGTTCACCCTACTCAGTGACATCTCTCCATTCAAATGGTGTTGCTACCTCGACTCAAGGATTTGACTAGGAGATCTCAATTGCCTCTCCTTCGATGATCTATTGAACCGCACTCATATTCTATCTTATCTTGGTGACTGCCTAGCAACAAGATGATTCAAGGACCATAACCCACTCCAAGGCTCACAATCACCAACAACTCCTTATTATCAATCCTTGTGCATGTCCTCTATATTTACATGTTGGATCTACACTCTTCTATCCCATGACAATTCATTTCGGACTTGGAAAGATTAGGAACAACCATCTACTGACAAATTCAATGTCATAAGAATGAAACTCACTCTAATATCAGCTAACATAGTCATGACAGGAGTTTCCCTAGTGGAGATGGTCCAAGCCATGCATCAAGAGTCAAGACAATGAAATTAACAACTCAAATACAAGAACATGCTACAATATATCTTTACCTTGTCACAGATTCAAGTCTTTACATCATATGTTCCTAATAATATGTCAACTTACATTCCAAGGCACACATTCTTGATTACATACAAAAGTCCATATCCATCTTGGATGCTAACCTCTAAAAGACTAGCTATTGAGAGCTACATTACTAAGGAGCAAATGAAACAATATATAAAAGTTCACAAGTCACAAGTCAACCAATGTCATGCCCAAAATACAGGGCAAAAAAAACACACCAATTTTTATTTTAAAAAAAAATTTAATCTACTAAGTTAAAACATGCTACACTGATTAGGTTATAGAAAATATGGCAAAGGTTTAAAGTGAGTTTCAAATACATATTATTCAGATGCAGAGTTGAAATCTCCACATATTGTTCGAGTTCGAACCCCTAAGTCCCAATGCTATGGGACCACTTAATTTCGGTTGAATGTGTTGACCAATTAATATTTAAGTTCAATATACAAAGGCACGACTTCAAGTTCAAGATACATTTTAGGGTTTCTAAGTTCATAAGTCGACTATGATGCTATCCCTTTTATCACTATACTAGGTCAACCCTTAGGAAAATCAAATAATGCATTTAAACGTTAATCTATCATAATATACTAATACTGAATTCTGGATATAATCATAACTCATTTAGAACTAATTAAAATACTAAAATATTTATCATTAAACTATTTATGACCTACAATTACCTAGCAAAATAATTCTATGCTATCATCAAGTTGGTTATACAAGGACCCTTCGATAACCCCTTAAAATAAAAACTATAAATCATAGGAATTTGATTTTCGAAGTTATTTAAAAAAATATTCCAATATTAAAACTAAAACTAAAATATTATAAAAATAATAATTGTATCCTCTTTTTAAAACTATGCTATACTAATCCCTATGTTCCTTTTTTTTTAAAGTACAAGACAACATATCTAAATTCTAACTAACAATCAATTTTATAAATAAAGCTTACATTCATAATTTAGTTAAAAACCATTTAATATTACTTGAAACAATAATAATTAAATCTAGTTATTGTTTAACCACCTGAAACTTTAATTAAATCCTAACCCTAAAAGATACTGAAAAAATAACTCAATATAACAAAAATAAAACTTACCCAATACTTCTATCTCAACCAATTTGAACATTCATATTAAGAATTAAATAATCATTTTCATTAAAACATCTAACTATTAATGCTAGATATTCTTTACTAACCCCTAAATGTTTCTCTTTAACTTTATCTTATACTAACTACAAAATTCAATATAATGTTACTAACTACTTCTAAGTAACTTACCTTACACCTAACTAACTTTACTACTCACTAACCCTTTACTACTCACTAACCCATCAAAATATTAATACTAAAACAAAACAACTAAATAAATCCATTTAACTGATAATAATCTTAACTTTAATAAAATTAATACTAAACCAAACTAATTAGAAATCTAATTAGTCCACAATCAAATTTCCTCTAACACTTTACTAACTAACCAAGAAACATATAAACACAAAAGTAAAACTAACTTAATTTAACATTACTAATAAAAGTAATTTGACACAAAATAAAACTAACCTTAATTAACACTATACCTACTAAACCTCCACCTAGCATTTAACTCATACTAACTTTCTAATAATCTTACTAACCTACTAACAAATCTTCCTATGACAACTTAGACAACTTGGCCATTTGGCCCACCCTTTTCAAAGATCATGAGGCGGTCTCCAATGACACGTGCATATTGACCCACACCTCAAATATGCTGGTATGCGTCTACATTTTGATATTCGCAAGGGAAGAGCAGAGGATAAGTTATTTTTGACAAAAAGGTGGCCCCCTCCAATGAACATTTAAAACAACGCCCCCCCCCCCTAAAACAAAGCATTAACTAACCAAATGGATCACTGCCCAAGATGTTCCAAGAAGGTACGAATTGGGAGGAGTATGCAAATTTGCATAAAAGTCAACAAGATTTTTATCCACCAATCAAAATTTAAAGTGGAAACTTACAAATCAGATTTCTTCATGCAAAAAGCAGAGAGCTTATTTGCTCTAGGATGGTTTATGTTTTTTTTTATGAGTCTTATGTTTTTTCTGAAGTGATGGATTTTCAAGCAATAAAATTTACATAACAAGGGGGAATGTTTTTTTTAAAGTACAATTATAACATAGAGTTTAATGTTATGATGATGCAATAACGTTGAAATATTTCTTCTTTCCTATTACAACATACAAAATGAAATTTCATTCACATTAATCTATTTTTCTTAACACTATTTAGAAATCATTTGCATAACTTTATATATCAAAATTCCATCTATTTACCTTCAATCAAATGCATAAAAATTTGAACTATAAGAATGCCACAGGAAAGGTAAAACATTATCACGTCAAATTTCAAGTAACCATATGCAAGAACTAAAATACCAAAATATCATATGCAAGGATACTACTCAATTTTTTTTTATCAATATACGTGGTTCAGTCATTTCTCATTTATTTTATTAAACCACTTGATTCAAAGGCTCTGCCGGGAAAGAACCCGGAAGAAAACCTGACATCGTTGCCATTTCCACAATAAGTTAACAATAATGTTTTACATAGGATTTCAATCCCGAGGAGAAATCTCCCACATAACTGAAATCCATTATCCATTTTGAAATTTCCTTCTTGGCCCTTAAATAGGGATCCATTACGAATTCTACAATACATCACAAGGATCATGGAGAGAACGAAAATTGACCAGGAGACAACCAATCATAACATGAAGACACAATCAAACATTCACTCCCATTTTGGGTTTGCACAATAGGTTCGACATTGAACCAAACTAGGGAGAAGGTGGATTTTTCCAACAGGAGATGTCGGCCACAACACCATAACATATGCCCTTTCGGGGCTAAAATCTCAAGAACTTCTATTCTTCCACAAATTCCCTTTCAAGGCTGATATCACAAGGACTTTCGTTCTTTCACTTCTCAAATTCTAAAACTTAAAACATGGTTTGTGTTGACAAGTAGGGGCCCATAACACCCTACCCTCTCTCCCTCTTCTCATCCTAAGAAGAGACTCTGCACTATTGGAGACCAACTAAAGACCTCTTCCCATACATGGCCACTTTTGCCCTATTCGAGAGTGAGTAATGCCAAAACACCCATACAATCCCTTCGAAATTCAAAGCAAAATACAAAGGAAAACCATTCAAGAAGACCCATTTCAATCCCTCCCCAAACATACTCAACACTCACATGAACATGCATATGCAATAAAACTGAAACATGAAACACAACATGAACAAAATGAGGTGAAGTATTCCTACCTTCAAAATTGGGTTATGGCAAATGATGAAATTTGAGATGAGCTTGCTTTCCTCCCCTTCTCCTTCAATCATGAATTCCACTCTAAAACTAGAGGTTGGGTGAACACTCAAACCCTCTCAAAATTGCCTCTAAATAAGATCCTAAACTCAACCACTCTAAAAAGCAATAACTTCCCCACTTGCCTAAAAGTTCTAGAGTCTTCTAACTCTACTAGACATAAGGCTGACCTCAAGGTGGAGTTAAAGTTATCCAACTCATGATAAAAACATTCAATTTTTGCAATAAAGCAAAAATAGAGTTTTTGAGTGACCATAAAAGTCAACAAAAGGGGCTAGGGGGTCGAAAATGCCCCCAACCCATACCCATACCCCTTGGGTACTTAGATTTCATGATTTTAGGCCTTTAGGATTAATTAGGGACCTATCGAAAGCTAGAAAATTTTTAGGACTTTCTAACAACCCTCAAAAAATGCAGATTATTGGCTAATCCTAATTAGGGTAATTAACCTTGATTACTAACTAATTAGCAAAAAGGTCACTAACCTAGTCCGACTTAGATCTTTAGGTTACTCGCTTAACCCTAACTATCATGTTGGAATGCATATATAATTCACGAGTGTCAAGCGACACTGAAAAATCACTGTTACAAAACATTAACATTTACTAATTACAAAATGATACATTCATTCCTCTCACGATACAAATAAAACACGAACAATGGGGTTTGCATCTTTTGTTAGATTCAACCTTGGTTTCCACAACGGTACATAGGGTTCAGTTTCATTTCTCTGTTAGATTTTTCAGCTAAAATATCCTGCACACATCAATAGCTCAAGAAAATCACATACATATATTCAAAACTTATCTGGATAGTTACATAAATCAAACATGAATCTTTCATATAATTAACTGTTTAAGTCATTTTTAATCACATTTAATCATCAGAAATCACATAATCAATAAAACATAACTTATTCATTAACTTAGATTAAAATATTTGAATAATCATCGTTAAGCATGCATATACCTAACATCATAAACATCTCCAATTAAGGAATACTAAACTATCTAAATGCATATAACCTAATCATCAAGGTATCATAATCAACATTGTCATCATCAGATGAAAACACCTCGTATCATTATTAGTGAAATTTTAATGTTTAAACAATCGAGATAATGTAGTAGTTCTCGAATCATTGAATATTAAAACATGGATGTATCAACTGCTCTCAATTTCAATAGGACATTTACAACATAACACATTACTTCATATCTGATTCAATCTCCTATAACGATTTTAACAGAGGATTCATATTTGATAAATACATATGAGAAGGGTCCTTACAACCAAAGAAAATCACATTACCTAAAGTTAAAGAAAACATATCATAACTAATAGGTCAAGACCCAAATCTATAAGAGAACCTCTAGATTTATATGGAATAGTGTGGTCACAGAAGGAGTTTGATCACGAGAATAAGATCATCAAAAAATGTGGTAGTTAGATTTGTGAGCTATAGGAAAGCTTTGCAAGATCCAATAAGTTAGATAAGCTGCTAACATGAAGAAAACATATGTCTAAACCCAAAACTTAAGAAATCTCCACCAAGATAAAATGGATCATGATGTGAACCTAGACATGAGTTTTATATGATGTGTAAAACAAGCTTTCTGGTTCATATGAACGAAGGTGCCAACTCAAAGGATCATAACACAAAACATCAAGTGATTAATAAGAACAACTAAAATAAACTAAAAGGAATTTTTTGTTGTTGTCGTTGTTGCAAGATTTCCAAGAACCAAAGATTCTCCTATGCCATCTTCTCTTCATCAATAGCCATGACCATCTAAAGGTTAGGATTAACAACTATCGATGTGGTCGAGAGGCCCTTACCTCCTTGGCATCCTCATTTTGAGACATCAAAACTCTATCTCAATTGCACTATGAATTTGGCACTATCTAGAAGCAATATATCAACAACAACCTTCTTGAAAGAGAAAAGCTAACACTCTTTGCTTGAGCCAAAAGAGAAGAAATTGTTTTGTATTGACCAAACATTGTTCCACCCATAAAGGGTTGATAGTAGGGAGGAGTAAATGCACTACACCATAAGGACAACAATTACAACTTCCTATGAGTGTGGAAGACAACCTTGGGAGAGAGTGAAAGAGGCTTTGTATTGAAAGTCGTAGAGCACTCTCTCGACCCTCAATGTCCATGTTATTCTATTGAACAATCATAGTATTATTTCAAAAAATTAATATGTAATATATAATGATAATTTTGTGATGCATATAATAACTCCCACTTTATCTAATTTTTTTAACATGTTTTTATGAATAATATATTTTTCAAAGTAGTTTCTAATTTATTAAATACAATAAAAAGACTACAATGAAAGAATGACCAAAGACCCAAGAACATTGAATTAAACCATTTCTATCTTCCACAACAATTACTTCAATATATGAGATAAATCCAAATAATCCTTCTCCAATCAAGAGCACGACCCCACTCCACAACATACAAGATAACAAGAGCGTCCATGAACTTGTTCTTGACCACCAAAACTCTCTTCTAATTAGACACCTATACGAGCATGACCAAGATTCCCTTGATAAGAATCATCAATCTTTATCTTCAAAAGTCCTAGAGGAGGAGAAAGCCATTGGTAATTTTCCTCTTAGACTACAAGAAAATAATTTTTAATTCTATTTGGACTACAACCCTAGTCCACACAATCAATGAAGGAGGCTTAAGTCTTAGGTATGCTTCACAAGGTTCAAATTCAAGGTCTAGATTAAAGTGATGCACTTGTACTGCAGACTTGTAAGGAAGGAGTCTCAACTTCTAGTGGTAGAACAACCTTAACTATAGACTAGAGCAAAAGGTGTAGCCCTAGTAGGTGTGCATATGCTAGTCCTATAAGTCCATAGTGCATGATTAATTTGTAGGTGTTAGTCTCTTCCATATTTGTGAACAATTCTATGCAAGATCTCTAGGAGTGTTTTATTGGAAGCTTCGACTTGGCCATTTCCTTAAGGATAGTATATCAAGGACTAGTGTTATTTGATCTTAAATTTCTTGCAAAGTTGTCTAAGGTCCTTATTCTTAAATTGTCCTCCATTATTAGTGACTATAAAGGAGGGAATGCCATAGCGATAAATGATGTGATTTAATATGAAGAGGGTTACATGCTTCCCCATAGCAACATAGAGATGGATGACCACAACACATTTAGTGAAGTACTTAGTAGCAGTAATGATGAACTTGTGTCCACTAGAAGAGATAGGATGTATTTTGTCAACTAAATCAAAGACCCATTGCTAAAAAGGCCAATTTGTGATAGAGAGTATCAATTCACATCCACGAGCATGAATCAAGTTACCATGGAATTGTCACTTCTTGCAGGACTTAGTATACCACACGACATCAATTTGCAGAGTAGACCAATATTAACCAACCCTAAGTAGTTTTCGAACAAGCGCAAGGCCATTAGAGTGAGATCCACAACTATTGTTGTGGACTTCAAATAACGCTTGTTTGAACTCATCCTTCTCTAAGCATTTAAGAAGTGTTCCATCTAGACCCTTCCTATAAAAGTCACTAGAGATGAGAATGTAGTGTGAGGCATTGTGAATGAGTTGATGTTTCTCATTGTGGGTTGAGTTATAGGGTATGATTTGGTCACACAAGTAGGAATAGATAGTGGCATAGCGAGAAGAATCATGACCAACAATAGTGCAAATGACTTGGTTATTAGGGAATCATAAGCGGGGTGATGTAGCTCTTCCAAAATTTTACAAAGATGATGTAAAATTGACATCTAAAATCTATCACCAAGTTATGTGATAGTACAATGGGTCCAAGTAGTGAAGGTAACTATACAATTCCTAATATTTGTGGTTAGCCGATGATACTATCATTTCAAATATGAGGATTGTTGTATATCACCATGATTAAGTGAGTTAAACTCTTTCAAAGATTTAATGAAGGTTCATTGAGTAATCATATACAAGAGATGCTATTGTTTTATTCTCTATTTATAGATCAATATTAGAATGAATGTGAGTCAAACGAGCGGGTTGATGAATGGTCTTTGAGAAGTCTAAGCCCACTTTTAGAGATCTATCAACTCTTAATAGTACTATCACTCACATGGATAGAGTCATTTGTTTAAAAAAAAATGCTTTCATATCTAGCAACTAAACACACTTTGATGTAATTTATATTTTTTGATCCTTGCTTCTTGGCCGAAAAGATTTAGCTAATAATGTGCTTCCATATCAAGTAGCCAAACTTACTTTATAAAATGAATACTTTTTTTATTCTTAATAGAAAAAATAAGTTAATAATTTATACTTCCATTTCGAATAGCTAAGCAATTGTTCATTGATATAAAGTAATTAAAAGAGAGAAAAGATGAAAGAAGACAACATAATAGGAAAATAAAAAATTGAAAGGAAAAGAATATAAAAAGTAAGTTAAGATGAGGCAGACGATAAATATATAAAAAGGAATGAGTGTGAAGGGCACTGGCTATGGTGCAACTTATTTGCACCATTGATAGTCGTGCCCAATGCTGCTCATGCCCAGAATGTAGGAACCATCAACATTTTCTGGAAATGTGTGAGAAACGTACATAATTTTTATGACGTGAACTTTCTTTGTAGCTCATCAAAAGCTACGATGTAGGGAAGTCTTATTGTAAAAGTAAATGAAATACGTTAATTTAAAAATATATGAATGTTATAAATAAATGAAATAGTTAGTTTAAATATCTTTAAATTAATTTTCAAAATTACTTTTACCATGAACCATTTCATTTATTTATAACATTCATATATTTTTAAATTAATGTATTTCATCTACTTTTGCAATAAGACTTCTCTGACATCTCGCAGCCTTTGATGAGCTACAAAGAAAGTTCATTTCATAAAAACTCTGTACGTTTCTCAGGCATTTTCAGAAAATGTTGAAGGCTCCTATATTCCGGGCACGGGCAGCATTGGGCACGGCTATCAACGGTGCAAATGAGTTGCACCGTAGCCAGTGCCGAGCGTGAAGAGTTCATTTTCAAAAATCTTGCCGGATACTAAACCAATACGTAAATGTGCTGTCAATTCAAACGTACTATTTCAGTGGGCTTTAACTTTTCTTTTGTAATTTACAGTTCAGAACTGAATTCCCCCAAATCTGATAGTGGAAACGGCTGTGAAGTGGGGAGTCTGCTGTATAGAGCTGTAAGTTTACTTGATTTTATGCAAATAGAATTGCCCAGCAGCGGAATGTGTCATAGGAGTTCAAGCTCTGTGTAACTTTTTTCGGTTCAGTCCTCTGTGCCATTCTTTTCAGTTGCCTTTATTTAACATGGAAGAATTCAAGATGGAAGAATACATGCCTCCGACAACTAAAATTCCGTTCCACAACAATAAGAAATATCATGTGTTTCTGAGCTTCAGGGGAAAAGATGTGAGAAAGAATCTGGTTGATCATCTCTTCGAAGCTCTCACTACTGCTGGGCTCCATGTTTTTTTGGACAGCGAAAAAATAGAAAAAGGAGAAATAATTGGGTTGACCTTGGAAAGAGCAATCGAGAGCAGTACCATTCGTATTCCTATATTTTCTAGAGGCTATGCAGACTCCACATGGTGTCTCAGGGAGACCACCACCATTTCGAGCACTCCAGGATTGATCATTCCTCTGTTTTATGGTGTGGATCCATCTGACGTTAGATACCCTCTGAAGGAATCCAGTCATTACAGACAAGCATTTCTAAAACATTATGCCAATTCAGATCGATACCCAAGAAGAGCGATTGAGTGTTGGAAGTGTGCACTTCAACAGATCTGTCCGTGTCTTCAATTTCATACGCATTCAGTTCGATTCCAAGGAGAAAAGATTGACGAATGGAAGGATGCCCTTATGCGGATCTGTTCTTTCTCTGGGTGGTCCTTGGATATAACTGAAGGGTAAGTAATGGAGTTCACTTTTCTCTATATTTTACTTAATAGATAGAAGTTTGAACTTGAATGGTTAGTTTGTTATCACCTCTACTGCCTTTAAAATTTTTGAATATGAATTTTAATGACTTCCACAAGACCAGGTGGTCCAAGGAACCAAGAGAGCCAGAGTCAGTCCATTTTCAGGTTTCTTTTAAAGTTGGTTCTTCTAAAGTGTAATTTGATTAAGAAACTTGTGATATTGTGGAGGCTTGTCTCCTCAAAGATCTCATTCTGGCCACTTGCAAAATGTTTTCAAATAGAATATGAATATCCTCTAATGTTGCACAAGCTAGGATTAAGAGTCATTCAATTCCAACCACAACTTTGCAACAGAAAATGCAGATTGATTCTTCCAAATCTTTCTCCGAGATTGTCCATCTGCCTGTCTTACTTCTGAGATGGTGAGACCTAGTCCTTAGCCAAGCAACTAAAATTCTTGCCTATCTCTTATATGCAGTCCTTAAATAAGCTTTTTCATCATGTTCCTATATGGGTGTTGAATGACCAACTTGTTTTGTTCACATGGCAGTCCTGAATTTTTTTTAACACAAACTTTTTTTTGCCTGTCTGTTGATATGGATATTGTTGTGGATTATTATCACATTTGTTCATTCACTTCTTGCTCAGCTTGATCCAAGATTTCTTCCCGCTTTCTAACTCTTCAACGACCATTTTGGGCCAGCGATATTTATCCATGTTTTCAACTTTTATAAAGTAGCCTAGCAAATGCATTATTGTTGATGTTTCCATTGGAAATTGTTAAATTTATGGCAGTGCTCGTTTACCACAAGCAAACCATCAGATCTGTTGCCTTCCCAACCATAGATGATAAGCTCTTATCATCACCCCCAAGCACACTACATATTCTATACATCGCAGAATTCATTTTCTATTGATGCAAGAATGGCCTTGCATATATATTAATCAACACCTCTTAATCGGCATTGTAGTTTTGGTGCCGAGTGTAGGATCAGACCTATTAATTACAAGTTACATTCATATAGGTCTTGCCCAATATAATAAATGCAAGTTACATGGATCGCCCAAACAGGGCCAGGGCCAATTAAGAATGTTAATTAGCAACATGGTTAAGGCTGACATGCCAATTAGCCATTAGGTGTACTAGGTCATCCCTAGAAGGTATCTGACCTAGCTACACATCACATAAATATCACCACTTCAGCAAAAAGGATGCCATAGCGAATTTTAGATTTGAATTTAAGACTGGATATTAAATGTTTTTGGTTCTTTCAGTTTGTCTCCATTTGAGGTTTGACATGCTATTCCCTCAGACCTCACAACTGTAGAGGACAACTAACATGACCACCGAACCAAAAGGAGTTTTCTTAGTTTTCCACTCCCATAACTCTGCTTTACTACACTCGTTTTGGAGAAGGTTAGTGTTGGAATTAATGTTCCAACAGTAGTCAATAATAATTGTTGCACATGTGGCAGACCTTGTTGAGTTGCTGGCAGCACAAGTTTAGTTTAGGTGTGAATCAAAGAAATCTAATTTGAATCAAATTCTTATTGTAGATGTGTTTGAGTTAGGTGTCCATAAGTTTCAGTTAGCTGTCAAGTTTGTGTGTGTTGTCAATCATGAAGTAGTTTGTTGTCAATCTAATTAGCAGTCATTTATGAATGTTGTTGGGTCAAGCTATTGTATAAATTTGCATCTATTATTCAATAAAATCAAAAGCTGGAACTTCTTTCTTTTTCTATTTTGTTTCTGCTGTTCTATTTTTCCAACATGGTATCAGAGCCAGGTTCCTATTAAGTTCTATCTATTAGAGAAGAAATTGTTAAGAAGATGAGGCATGGAGAAGAACCGCCTGTTGATTATGATTTCATTGAAGAATTTGTTTGATTTTGAAGAGACCAATGCTTTGAAAAATAGGAAATGATGTGGTAGAGGCTAGATGAATGCTCGAATAGTTTGAGGTGCAATAGGATTGGAGAAGCTATACCTTTATGAGGGTTATGAGGCATTCCATGTGGAGATGGTGTGTCCAATAGTTCGGGGAGATCTGAAAGTCTAGAAGCTTGGCATCGTACCTTTACGAGGGTTATGAGACATTTCACGTGGAGATGGTGTGTCCAATGGTGTTTTGAAGCTGTATGATGATCACTGCATAACTACGAGAAAGTCTTACTTTATGACATATTTTCAAAGTATAATTTCTACATAATGTTTCCTTTAGTTGTCACATTAAGTGGAGGTGTTGGATTTAATGTTCCAATTGTAGTCAATAGTAATTGTTGCACATGTGGCAAACCTTGTTGAGTTGCTGGTAGCACAAGTTTAGTTTAGGTGTGAGTCAAAGAGTTCTAATTTGAATCAAGTTCTTATTGTAGATGTGTTTGAGTTGGAGTTCCATAAGTTTCAGTTAGCTGTCAAGTTTGTGTGTGTTGTCAATCATGAAGTAGTTTGTTGTCAATCTAATTAGCAGTCATTTAAGAATGTTGTTGGGTCAAGCTATTGTATAAATTTGCATCTATTATTCAATAAAATCAAAAGCTGGAAGTTCTTTCTTTCTCTGTTTTGTTTTTGCTGTTCTATTTTTCCAGTAGTTAGAATCTCTCCATCCTCCTTGGATCCTTTTTCTCTATCGTGAAAAGCAATTCCTAGGTACTTGTATTCTTCCACTATCTCCAACACACTTCCCTGAAAGACAAAGTTATCAGGTTGGTTCTTTCTTTCAAAGAAAAGATCATGATTTTGGTCTTGCTGGTGTTTATTTGCATGCCAACCTTTTTAAAATAGAGATCTAAAGCCTTCAAATCTCCTCTCAAACTGTAATGGGCACCCCTGGATGTCCCAAAAAACTAAACCAAATTGCTGAAAGGAATTATGTCAAACAGTTTGCATTCGACTTCTTATTTCTCCGTTTACTGTTTTAAACCCCTTATAATTCCAGAAATCAAACGTTTATTGTTTGTTGTGTTTCGTGCATGGAATTGGTATCATACAACATAAACAAGAAAGCAACTACAATGATATGCAAAGTGGAAATGAACTGCTGCTAATAAAATGTTAGTTTCAGAATTCATAAAATCAAATACATAGCAGATTTATCAACTCACTAATTACTTCAACAATATTGTCATAATACTCCAGCCCATGTTTACGAACTTGCTGCTACAATACTTTGTCCTCCAATCAGTCCACTACCTTCATAATATCATTCCCTCCAAGCGGCATAAGCGTCGGACAAGTAGTGAAGAAAATATGAGCAAAATATCAAATCTGCCTGTAGCCGGAAATGCAACTAAACTGCCTGATAATGAAGCTAATAACAAAGAATTCCAAAGGCCAAACCCCAAGGGAATGACGTCTAGAATGTTACAAGAGAGGATAGACGTCCTCAAATGCCAAGAACAAAGCTGCAACTCACACACCAATTTCTTCTCATATTCAACCTGCCTAATGAAGCCACAAATGCTTCCTTTTATTCTATTTCCAAGGGTCCGCTCAACTCATATGGGCAATGTGGGATAAAAGATGTGTAATATATAAAACATATATTAAAATACCCCTTATGTCTCCCTTGGGTACACATCACCATAAAATAAATATTAAAGTAACACTTTAATATTTTACAATTAAATTAGATGTTACTTTAACAAAACTTCAGGCATTAAAATGTATTAGCAATCGGACTCCGAATAATGCGAGTGATAGCTCATCGGAAAGCTCTCACCAAGGAGTATCGAATCCAATCACCAGAATTGACCTGCACTGTGTCTATTTTCAAGGGTCCGCTCAACTCATATGGGCAATGTGGGATAAAAGATGTGTAATATATAAAACATATATTAAAATACCCCTTATGTCTCCCTTGGGTACACATCACCATAAAATACATATTAAAGTAACACTTTAATATTTTACAATTAAATTAGATGTTACTTTAACAAAACTTCAGGCATTAAAATGTATTAGCAATCGGACTCCGAATAATGCGAGTGATAGCTCATCGGAAAGCTCTCACCAAGGAGTATCGAATCCAATCACCAGAATTGACCTGCACTGTGTCCTGCCGACTTACTAAAAATAGTAAGTATGCCTGAAACTGAGTAAATCAACTTCATTTTGGCCCAAACTGGAAATGACTAGGCCAAAACACTCCAGGATCCCATTAAACCCTTCGTTAGCCCTCGGGACCATGTAGAACAAGGCTAACGCACACACACTTGGTCAACTACTAAAAGAACGTGAAGGCCAAAAGATGGGATCATTACAAATCCGCCCTCCTTGAAATTGCTTGTCCTCAAGCAATTAAGTAACATAATGGACTCCAACCTCCACCTGGATCCCAATATGTGATATCCATATGGAAGTTAAACCAATTGCAAACCCGCATCACCAGGACCAACCCCTGTAGCCTAGCATTCAAAACTTGTGCTGATGAAGTCAGAATGTCACCATAAGGCAACTCCATAGAAGATCTATGAAACGTCTTCTTCCCTTTATCCATCCACATAATATATATTGGACTGGAATGCTTATTATCACCATCATGCATTGAAAAAGATGTAGTTGCAGGTGAACCATATGTACTCATGCTAACTATATCAACAATAGGTGTTGCCGCATCGAAATATATGGACATAGGAACAACATTAACTGCTGCAACAGAAAACTGAACTGAATTTGTAGTTGATGAAAACTCATAATCATTAACATGTGTGGCTTCATTAGAAAATACATCAACCACTGCATTTATACCATTAAACTCGTCATTGGATGCTTCAACTGACATAGAAGTGGCTGCTGATATGATAGTATCCTCGCATTCTCCTAATTCCACTATTGCTACGTCATCATCCCCTGACAAGGCTTCATATGTGGTCTCCTGACTTTGCACGCATGTCTCTACCGACTCTGCCGAAATGCCCACATCACCAACATCATAGCTGGCTGGCTCTATACGTGTCTCGATCCCACCTGAGAAATCGACTACCTTCTGCTCTGGAGCAACATACAAATCATCAATGTTGATGCTCATCTGTCTAGCCATAAGCTGCAACATCATATCCATTCGCCTATTCTGCTCCTGTTGCATACGTTGCCTCTTCTCTAATGTACCCAATAACTGTCTGAACATCACATCTTGATCTGGACTAATATACATCTTTATCCGGCTATCAATATGATCTCCACAGGATGGCAGGACTTATAGCTCTGATACCACTGTAATGGGCACCCCTGGATGTCCCAAAAAACTAAACCAAATTGCTGAAAGGAATTATGTCAAACAGTTTGCATTCAACTTCTTATTTCTCCGTTTACTGTTTTAAACCCCTTATAATTCCGGAAATCAAACGTTTATTGTTTGTTGTGTTTCGTGCATGGAATTGGTATCATACAACATAAACAAGAAAGCAACTACAATGATATGCAAAGTGGAAATGAACTGCTGCTAATAAAATGTTATTTTCAGAATTCATAAAATCAAATACATAGCAGATTTATCAACTCACTAATTACTTCAACAATATTGTCATAATACTCCAGCCCATGTTTACGAACTTGCTGCTGCAATACTTTGTCCTCCAATCAGTCCACTACCTTCATAATATCATTCCCTCCAAGCGGCATAAGCGTCGGACAAGTAGTGAAGAAGATATGAGCAAAATATCAAATCTGCCTGTAGCCGGAAATGCAACTAAACTGCCTGATAATGAAGCTAATAACAAAGAATTCCAAAGGCCAAACCCCAAGGGAATGACGTCTAGAATGTTACAAGAGAGGATAGACGTCCTCAAATGCCAAGAACAAAGCTGCAACTCACACACCAATTTCTTCTCATATTCAACTTGCCTAATGAAGCCACAAATGCTTCCTTTTATTCTATTTCCAAGGGTCCGCTCAACTCATATGGGCAATGTGGGATAAAAGATGTGTAATATATAAAACATATATTAAAATACCCCTTATGTCTCCCTTGGGTACACATCACCATAAAATAAATATTAAAGTAACACTTTAATATTTTACAATTAAATTAGATGTTACTTTAACAAAACTTCAGGCATTAAAATGTATTAGCAATCGGACTCCGAATAATGCGAGTGATAGCTCATCGGAAAGCTCTCACCAAGGAGTATCGAATCCAATCACCAGAATTGACCTGCACTGTGTCTATTTCCAAGGGTCCGCTCAACTCATATGGGCAATGTGGGATAAAAGATGTGTAATGTATAAAACATATATTAAAATACCCCTTATGTCTCCCTTGGGTACACATCACTATAAAATAAATATTAAAGTAACACTTTAATATTTTACAATTAAATTAGATGTTACTTTAACAAAACTTCAGGCATTAAAATGTATTAGCAATCGGACTCCGAATAATGCGAGTGATAGCTCATCGGAAAGCTCTCACCAAGGAGTATCGAATCCAATCACCAGAATTGACCTGCACTGTGTCCTGCCGACTTACCAAAAATAGTAAGTATGCCTGAAACTGAGTAAATCAACTTCATTTTGGCCCAAACTGGAAATGACTAGGCCAAAACACTCCAGGATCCCATTAAACCCTTCGTTAGCCCTCGGGACCATGTAGAACAAGGCTAACGCACACACACTTGGTCAACTACTAAAAGAACGTGAAGGCCAAAAGATGGGATCATTACACAAACCATGAACATATTTTATTCTTAGAATAAGTCCGTCTGCCTACAAGAGTAGCTTGACCATGAAACCTTGCAGTTGGATGTTGTCTCCCATAGTCTTGTTTAACCACTCTTGTAGTTTATAAGATTTAAGCTAAACAATGTGAGGGGTAGGGAACCTCCCTATTTGCATCCAATATTGCTTCTGAAACACTCAGACATACCCTTGCTAGTTCTGATTTTGGTTCTAACTTGCTCATAAAGTTTGTGGACTACAGGGTAAGATCCTCCATTTTGCTCCAAGCTTGTCCTTGGAAACAATGTCAAAGTCTTTCTTAAAATCAATGAAGCCAAAAAAGGCCTCCTCCTTGGGTGTATTGAGCCTTTTTAATAAAGTGTCTAAGAGTGATGTAGTGGTCAATGGTAGAGTACCTCAGCTAAAAGCCAGCCCATCCTTTTGCTCTTTTTCTTTCTTTTTTTGCCCACTTGTTGATTCTATTTTCAATTATGCTTTCAAATAGTTTTCCAAGGAGAGGACTGAGCATAATAGTATGATAGTTGGAAGGTTCGTTGATATTCCCACTTTTGTAGATAGGAATAACAACACTACTTGTCCACTCATCAAGAAATTGTTCTATGTGATGGTTAGAAATTCTCTTAATGTGTGCAGCAAGGAGCACTTCTCATTTTAGGAATTCAACCTGCAATCCATCAATATCTTGAGCTTTATCTCTGCTAAATTCTTTATACCTTATTTGATATCGATATTTTTGTTTCTTAGTTTTTCAAGTAAGTATAGTTTAAGCATATTTCTTTTTAGCTATGCTAGAATTAATTGGTCCCATTGCACATGTGGCGCAATTCTTGTTAATCCAAGTAGATATCTTACCTTCAATTTAATACATGTGCCTTGGGCTTTGAGTCATGGTTTTGAATCTAAAAGGATTATTAAGTCAGCCTGGACATACTTCAACTTTGTAAAATTTCAAAAGCCTCTTATTTATAATGATCTAATATTGGGATCATAAAAACACTTTAACATTTAGAGAGCTCAACTTAAGTTGACTTATTGCCAAGATGAATAATTTTTTGAAGGAGTTGCAGTGTGGTAAATAGGATCCCCTACCTATAATTGACAAACTAGGAAGGTTAGGCCTATCTCTATACATTGGAAGGAAGATGATAAACTAGGCCTCACACGGGATGAAGCACTAGGTGGATGCAGTGGTCCTTTGCTGTAAGGGACTATGACTATGAAAATATAGTTGATAAAATGTAAGATCTAGGGCTAGATTGGAATTAAAGATGGGTTTCTACATGCAAAAAATAATTGGGAATCGACAGACCAATTTTGGAGGCAGATCTGGCAACCAGAGATTGAAATTCGCTTGCTGTCCAAATTTGAAGATGAAATGGGGGGACCATGACTACCTAGTTTCCCTGTTCGCCGGATTATGGCAACTCACATGCTCTATTTGCTGCACTTTTCAACGAATTCAGTTGTACATTGTGGCCAGTCTCCTAATCATTTTGTATCTCTCTCTACACCAGCACCGCCTATTCCGGAACACAAAAAAGAAAGAAAATGTTGTGCAGAATGGGGTTTACCTCAGTCAAACTTTGGTTTTGGAATCAACTTTTGTATAGAAATGGAATATGCTTGAAAGGAAAGTGTGCTAATGCATCATAGATGCTAGATCTGAGATTAAAAGTGTCTTATTCCTTGATGATGCAATGCTCTTTGAATGTGATCATAAGTGTTGATGGAATAATATGACTCCAGAAAAAACCTAAAAGAAAATCATAAAAGACATGCTTGCATGAAGGTTGTTGAAATTTTCCATAACAAACAATATGGTGGAACAAAATACCTTGAATGTTTGAGAACTTGAATACTTGAGTGCTTGAATGTAGATGGATGCTTGCTTGATTAATGTCCTTCATGGAAGTATGGATGATCGTGGTTGACTAATGTCCTTTGTGGAAGTATGGATGATTGTGGTTGATTAATGTCCTTCATGGATGTATGGATGATTAAATAAGTTTTTTCATCATGTTCCCATATGGGGGTTGAACTTTTTGATATAGTGTGCTTTTTTTTGACCAATTTGTTTTGTTCACATGGCAGTGTTGATTTTTTTTTAAGCACAAACTTTTTTGCCTTTTTGTTGGTATCACGATATTCCTATGGATTATTATCCCATTTGTTCATTCACTTCTTGCTTAGCTTCATCCAAGATTTCTTTGTACTTTCTAACTCCTCAACAACCATTTTGGGCCAGCGATATTTATCTATGTTTTCGACATTTTTAAAGTAGCGTAGTAAATGCATTATTGTTGATGTTTCCTTTGGAAGAAGTTAATTTTATGATAGTTCTCGTTATCCACAAGAAAACCATCAGATTTTTTGCCTTCCGAACCATAGATGATAAGCTTTTATTATCACCCTTGAGCACACTACATAATCTGTACATCTAATAATTCATTTTCTATTGATGCAAGAATGGCCTTGCATATATATGACTCAATGCCTCTTAATATACCTCCAGTTGGCCTTGTAGTTTTGGCACCAAGAATAGGATCAGACCTATTAATTACAAGTTACATTGATATAGGTGTTGCCCAATACATAAATGCAAGTTTCATGAATCACCCAATAGGGCCAGGCCCAATTAAGGATGTTCATTAGCAACATGGTTAAGGCCAACAAGCCAATTAGCCATTAGGTGTACTAGGTCAGTCCTAGAATGTATCTGACCTAGCTACACATCACAGAAATATCGTTGCTTTAGCCAAAAGAATGCCATAGCGAATTTTAGATTTTAATTTAAGACTGGTTATCAAATGTTTTTGGCTCTTTCAGTTTGTCTCCATTTGAAGTTTGACATGCTATACCCTCAAATCTCACAACCGTAGAGGACAACTAACGTGACCACCCAATCAAAAAGAGTTATCTTGGTTTTCCATTCAATAACTTTGCTTTCCTACACTCATTCTAAAGAAGTTTAGAATCTCTCCATCCTCCTTGGATCCTTTTTCTCCTATAAGTTGCCTAGCTAAGTCGATCGTGGAAATCAATTCCTAGGTACTTGTATTTTTCCCCTATCTCCAGCGAGCTTCCCTCAGAGACAAAGTTATTAGGCTAGTTCTTTCTTTCAAATAAAAGATCATGATTTTGGTCTTGCTGGTGTTTATTTGCATCCCAACCTTTTTACAATAGAGATCTAAAGCTTTCAAATGTCCTCTCAAACCATGAACATATTTTATTATTACAATAAGGCCATCTGCATACAAGAGTAGCTTCACCACAAAGCCTTCCAGCTGGATGTTGTCTCCTGTAGTCTTGTTTAATCACTCTTCTAGTTTATCAATACATAAGCCAAATAATGTGAGGGGTAGGGGACATCCCTATTTGAATCCAATATTGCTGTTGAAACACTCAGACATACCCTTGTTAGTTCTGGTTTTGGCTCTAACTTGCTCATAAAGATTGTGTACTGCATCATATCCTTAGAAACAATGTCAAAGTCTTTCTTAAAATCAATGAAGCAACAAAATAGCTTTTCCTCCTTGGGTATACTGAACCTTTTCAATAAAGTGTCTAAGATTGATGCAATGGTCAAGGGTAGAGTACCTCGGCCTAAAGACAGCCCATCCTTTTGCTCTTTTTTTTCCCCACTTGTTAATTCTATTTTCAATTATTCTTTCAAAAAGTTTTCCAAGGAGAGGACTGATCATAACAGTATGATAGTTGGAAGGGTTAGTGATATCCCCACTTTTGTAGATAGGAATAACAACACCACTTGTTCACTCGGTCGAGAAATTGTTCTATGTGATGCTGCTAAAAACTCTCTTAATATGTGGAGCAAGGAGCACCACTTTTCATTTTAGAAATTCAACTTGCAATCCATCAATATCTTGAGCTTTATCCCTTGCTAAATTCTTTATGCCTTGTTAGATATCAATCTTTTTGTTTCTTAGCTTTTCAAGTAACTACAGTTTAAGCACTTTTCTTTTTAGCTATGCTAGAATTAATTGGTCCCATTGTACATGTGGCGCCATTCTTGTTGCCCTGACAACCTGGTTGCCCAATTCCCGGGAATATGGAAACGCGCTCTATTTTTTGCACTTCTCAATGAATTCAGTTGTACATTGTAGCCAATCTCCTAATCATTTTGTATCTCTCTCTACACCAGCACCACCTATTCCGACACACAAAAAGGAAAGAAAATGTCGTGTAGAATGGGGTTTACCTCAGTCAAACCTTGGTTTTGGAATCAACTTTTGTCTAGAAATGAAATATGCTTGAAAGTAAAGTGTGCAAATGTATTGTAGATGCTAGAGCTGAGAATAAAAGTGTCTTATACCTTGATGATGCAATGCTCTGTAAATGTCAGCATAAGTGTTGATGGAATAATATGACTCCCAAAAAATCCTAAAAGGAAATCATAAAAGACAGGCTTGCATGAAAGTTGTTGAAATTTTCCATAATGAATACTATGGTGGGACAAAATGCCATGAATGTTTGAGAATTTGAATACTTGAGTGCTTGAATGTAGATGGATGCTTGCTTGATTAATTCCCTTTGTGGATGTATGGATGATTGTGGTTGTGTATGTTTGTTGAAATGAGCAAGGAAACTTTGTTTGTATACCTCTCATAACTTTTTCAGGTGCGAAACAAAATGAAGGCCGATGTGGGTTTGAAATCCCTGCTAAATCCGCAAGTTATAGTGCAGAAATACCAAGTTCTCTGCTCTATTTGATTGCAGCCTATTGTGCTTCATTGAGTGGATGAAAGAATATGTTCTCCAATTTCTCTCTGATGCAGATAAACTAGCAACCTACGAAGTCAAGACAAAGCAAACAATTAAAATAAAATTATTAATCTTATAAAGTAAAAATTACTAGTAATTCATGAAGCTATAGTAAACTAATTTAAAAAAGAAATAGAACTTGTGATATAATTTTGATTGCAAGATTTTGCAGTGTTTGGAATCTTTGGCCATGGAGGTACCACTAACTATGAGCATCCTTCCTAAATTGACGTTGTAGAGCATCATTACATAGACCTCTTGCATTTGCAAACTATATGAACTCATTTGTAATTAGAACTTGTATATCATTATTAGGAAAGAGTCTTTCAACTGCCTTGTACCCATAAGAGTCTTTCAAATGGTGCCTTGTACCCATTAGACATTTCTGTATCTCTATATGGTGGTAGCTTTCTTGGTAGATCAGTATATTGGGTGCCATAGTATTTGGGAATCAATGCATAGGCAAGCAAATGTAGAGGAGTGGTTGTTTTATTCCATCATTCTACAACAATTGCTTGCAATTATTTGAAGGTCTCTTGGTGATCTTGTTCTTTTTCATTTGCAATTTGCTTGATATTCTCAAGCATTGAGTCTATGCCATCGTAGATCTCTCCAAGGTAAAACCTATTTATGTCAGTGTACCAAAGTATAATCATAATGGGCTTGGTGAGCTTAATGAGATATTCCACATGTTCCCACCAGAAGTCATCCAATATCCTTCATTTTATTTTGTTTGCCTTCTCATTGTTGCATTGCCTCCATATAGACCAATTGTTGCTGATTACCATATTGCAAAGTGTCCCTTTCACTTGCACAAGTTGTCTCAAGATGATTAAATTTGATGTGAAACAGGTTTCAACAACATGTAACGTAAATTAAAGCCAAAAAAATACAACTATTAGAGACATACTTTAAAAAAGAATACACATTACACAATCAAATATGAAATTCAGAAATTGTAAGATATTGATCTAAAATAAAAATAAAAATTACTAACTTGAGTTCAAGTTCACTTACCTTCAGTAGCTCCAAATGTGAGAATAAGCTGAATATTCCTCGAGTCATGTGGTGGTTTGTGATGAACATGTTGATGTCCTTGGCCTCTTCTTACACCTCTTTGTCCACCCAATTTTGTTCTCAATCTTTTGTAGGATAAGATTGAGCGAATGGACTGCGGAAGGTGTCCAAAATATATGTCGATATCACTCTTCAACCAACAAACTACAAGCTCTACAATTATTTGCGTTGTTAATTATGACTTGGACAATGTATCTAGCACCCACTTGTTTAATGGTAGAGATGAGAATATTAGTAATAAATGGCCCATCTTTTACTTGCTCCTTACAATCCACGAATTTCAAAAACATTGCCCCTTAGGGGACACCACCATGACATTGATGAAGGGACGATTTCTTGCATCTTTCCACTCATCTGAAATAATTGATACCCTTTCTCAATCCATGAACCCCTTATTGGCTTCGATTGATCATCAATCCTATTGACCTATTTATCCAACAAGGTGGTCCATACTCTCTCAATTGGGGCCCTTATACCCTCTTGGAGCTTCAATGGCACTTTCTTCCAATGTGAAGAGAGAACGACATTAAAAGGTAGCCCATTTACAAACAAGCATCTTGCCACATTGATCTTGGCAATTTCTCGACTGTCATTTTGAAATGCAGTTTCCAATGCTCCCTTTCTTTTGTGTGTAAGGTGTTGGTATGTTTTCAAGAAAATTGTTTTCCTTTTACCATTCGTGGGTTTTTTTTCAGAATTTTATGTCCCTATTGATGCCCTTGCACAAGGAAAGCCCTAATAGTGGAGGGTTTTAGGGCGAAAACCTACGTGAAACCAAGTGGATGCCCTAATTTTCTTTTTCGTTGTTTCCTTTTGGTTTTACTTAAACAAGGGTCCTTTCTGTGAAATGTGTTTTAAGATGCCTAGGTGTTATCACTTTCTAGTCTTGACCTCATGCCCTTTTAGTTTAAAAAATTAGCGCCTATGTCTATTATCACTTAAGGGTTGTTCTACATGAAAGGGGGCCCATTTTTTTTTTCCTAGGGTATCATTTGACTTATTTCCTTGTGGTCTTTTCTTTTAATAAAAATTGAAGCTTTACTTTTAATGTTTCTGGTGCCTTCCTTTTTGAACATGTGAGAAACGTTGGCTCTCTAATTGATGGCATCCGTAGTAGTGTTGGATCTGATCCCTATGGTAGTGAAGCAACGCGATTGTGCCACATGGAGATGGCGGGGCCAGGTACCTTTGATTTTGAACCCACAGTTGTTAATAGATCAACAACTATCATTGTCGTGCTAATTGTCTTCTCTTGTATGACGCTGCAACGCGATGGTGACACATCCAACCCGCAACCCTTATGTTAGCAGACATAACAATGCAGATCTATGGCCCGCGTTAACTCGCTATCTTTGGCTGCTCTCATAGCGATAAAGCGGGATGATGACGTGTGGAGTTGGCTTCAGGTCTAAGGTTTTCAGTGTGACCAACGCTAGTTAGGACAATTTTTTCTCCAATTGGTCCACGTGTAATTGTGTCAACAATGAAGAATGAAGCAAGGGTATGAGCTGTGAAATCGAGAAAATGAGATGCTGCCACGTGGGTCAAATGATGGTTTTATTTCTTATATCACAGCGGGTTCCCTTTCTTATGAGTTGGTAGTGTTGTGGCATCTCAAAATTTGACAAGGGTTATGGCGAGAATGCGAGATGACAACATGTGACGTAATCTCTGAGCAAATTTCCTAGTGGGACCTAATGAATTAGTCAAGACTTGGTAGATGATTGGGCCAGCGGATCATGTCAGTATGCTTAGTCACGAGGTGCCCATGCTTGTTTTTAAAAGGTGATAATCAACGATCCTCGCTTCTTTGCTAAATATTGGTCATCTCACAGCGATGTAGTGCAATCCCTCCATGTGTCCCACCCATGGTAAGATGAACATGTTGCCACTTAAAGAGGGAATAATGCACAAGTTGTGAATCAACGATTGGGACTTAATCTCTCGATTAAAATCATTCGTCCATCTGTTTGAGGAGCTGGAAAATTGATGGTCCACGTGTTCTTGCAAGGCGATGACAGCTATATGACGATGCAACGCGATGTGGCCACGTGTCCCTCCCACCCAGAAAGCGTTGAATTTTCAAAAGAACTTGTGTAATCACTTTGTTGGCTTGTCATTGGTTGCCGATGGGTCTCAAAGGCTGAATAGGATAGTGATCAAGGGTGCTCACCTTAATACCATAAACCCATAACAAAAACAAAGAAACAATAGCAAATGCAAGAACAAAATATGGACTTTTTATTATTGCCGCAAATGCGGAATTATAGAATTCACAGGTACAATATGCTAACCCACATGGGCGCCTTCATTACAATAATCTGCAAGACCAAGCTTTGAACTATCACCCAGAGTTGTTCTAGATAATGTTTGGGCCTTTCATAAATAGGCAATTTTATGCTGCTCGAGAAGGTTCTAGACATTCAAACTTAATACCTAGGGTTGACAGACCTTAACAATACATATAGAGTCGGCCAAATACATCTTTGACAATTATTTTAGAAATTTCGGGTAGCCCAACTTTGGAAGGCCATGACTCTCGAACCGTTACTCCGATTGGCTATTATAACCACTTTTTGGAAACGCCAGCTCATGATCTATAGGTTTAAAGTTACGTAAGCACCCTTCCGTCGAGTTTTAGACCTCATCCAGGCACTCTAAGGCCTACAATGGTGAACCTAAAGATTTTTCTCCTAAAATTTCCATCGAAAATCTGCAATAACTTCTCCGATACTTAAGCTAGAGCAATGAGATTTTTATGGTAGGCTTATAAGTCTAAAATGAACCTTCATGTAGAAAATGAGAACATTCTGAGCTCGTATGAAAAACTTACTAAAAATAGTAAGCTCCTAGAAATAGTAACCCCCTTGTCTACTAATCCTTATTAAAATAGAAAAGACTGAAAACGAAAATATTTTTTGGTGATGCAAGATTGCCCCTACACCCAAGATGCTCCTGCATCAGATAGTTAGCGGAAGTCAAAGTTTCTTCAGCCATCTAATATAGAGTTGAAATTTGATCAACAGATGATTTTCAAAAGAGAAGTTTTTCAGTATGGCAAACAAATAGTTAATTCGCATGAGCTTACGATAAATGCTAATGAAATTGTTTTAAAAGTTGTCATCTCATCTCTATTGTCGCCAATTACACACTAATTTGCAAGGAGAAAATTCCAGAGCTCGAGGATTTGCGAAATTAAAGTTGAATTTCTCCAAAAAATCGCTAATTTGAACAAGTGTCACACAATCCCTTGTGTTTTCAATTTGACAATTTGGTTGCCTGAAATTTTACTCTTGTTGCGAGTAAGCCCTAGTTAGTGTTTTCAAACCCTAGATAAACCCTATTAGTGTAAATCATTTGCTCTGAGAAAATGCCTCCAAAGAAATATTCTGGGAAATTCAATTATGAAGATAGGAGGCTCCAGGATGATTTCATTGAATAATTGCCTATGTCGAGGGAGGGTAGAGAAGCCACTGAAGGTTGGAAGGTATGGAATAATGAAGTACAACCGAGCTTGAAGGATAAATATGGAGATGTATGTGACACAAATATGCCCACGAAAGGCCAAGAAATTTTCAGATGGTGGTATGGCCAGGGTTATGCAAGAATCCCACTTCCAATGTATGGCAATATGACTTAGGCAAATTGGTGATGCCTACTGTTTTCCCAGATGTTGACCTATTTTTGGATTTGGTAGACGGATGTGATTCTTCATCACATGAGATCAGGGATATAGATGGAGGTGTTCTATTGAAGATAAATGTTGACTCAATTAGAGAAGCTTTTGGTCTTCGTCTTGTTGAAGAGGTAATTGATGTTATAGATTTTTAGATGTTTGAGGAAGCTTTGACAGGGCAAGAAAGGATGTGCAACAGAATTTGATAATCTCTTTCTTGAAATAAGTAGATGGGGTGAAACTATCTCCTCTGGCTATTTCATACACAATAGGCAATAGTGAGCACTATAATGATGCTCTGGTCAACACCCACACTGCTTTGTACCAAGTCTTGGGATTGACAAACAAGATTTTTTTTAGCAAAACAACAATGTGGATGTGCTTGGGTATACAAAAGTATGGGGATCTTGTGATTTATGACTTCCCAAGATATTTGGAGAGAAACATTAATGAAGGATTAACAACTTTGAAAAAGGGAGAGTCTATTGATTTCAAATGGTACTCATTATTAATGTATATACTTCTCTTCCATAAAAAAGACTATTTTGCAGAGGAAATGGATCTTGAACTTCAAAGAGATGGAGAGAGATTACTTGTCCAGTTATGGTCTACTATTATGTCAATGGATTGGGAGGGTTCAAGTTTTTTATTGTATGAAAACCTTTTTGGGATTGCCCTAAGGAGAAAAATTCTACATAGGGTTGATAACGTTTACCAGTCTTCAAAGATTTTCTTAAGACGTATTGATTTTAAATCAGTACCAAATATGTGTCACCAATGGGGGGACATATATTATTACCTTTTCACTACAATCATAAAAATACATGGTTTTCTAGGAAGGCCTTTTGTGCTTCCAAAGGACGTTCCATTGAGAATTGGTTTTTTGGAAGTCAAGAGACAAAGTGCCATGTTACAAGATACTGACTTCCCCCCAGAGAAAGCCAAGAAGGGGACTTTCTTTCCAGAGTTGACAATCTTTCATCATTTTGCTGTCATCAAAGATGGGAGAAATATTTTGATTCAATTACTCAGACCCTACAATATGAATGCGAGTTCAAAGAGGATGAATGACATTGAGGGGTTTTATGAAAGATTGATGCGCAAGATAAACAAGGCTCCAAGGGGTAAGCATGAATTTAATTACCCTGAGGACATTGTCAGAAATGAAGAAGATCTGATGGTTCAGAAAAGGAAGAAAGCATATTGTTGCATGTATGAAGAGACCTTAGAAGAGATAAGGGAAAAAGACCCCAAGTATGATCTACTCTCAGATTGTAAAAGTTTAGAGCAGAGATTGACCGAGAAGTTGGGGAGGGGAAGAAAAACAAAAGTACCTGTTGTTGATAATGAAGAAAGTTTGAATAGGTTGCTGCAGTCTATTCATATAATCTGAAAAGAAAGAAAGGGACAAGAGAGGGCCAGAAAGGAAACACAAGTCCATGAAGCTGAACCAGAAAAAGATCTCGGAAATCTAGAGGGTTTAAGGTTGTATCAGAGAAGAAGGATGGGAGAAAAGCTTGTTGATCCCAGAATTGTAGAAATTCCAAATATGGAGGCTATAGTACCAAATGATCCAGCAAGGTGATTGCCATCCCCTAAATCTCCTAGACCACCTCCTATAGTTTCTCCACATGAAAGGCATAGTGAAGATATACATGAAGAGAAGGAGGGAGAGATTGACAAGGGGGAGATTTCAGTAGAGACAGAGCATAGACAGAGCATACTCAAGGAACATAACAATTTGGGGAATTAAATTTGCCTTATGGGAATGATGATGATGAGGAAGAGGAATACACATATATTCCTAAGGAGGATGCTACTGGAGAAGAGCTCCAAGTCCCTAAAGCACCAATTTTAGACATTACTATCCAGGAGATAAAGGGATTATTTCCAAGAGAACTCAGGACAAAGTCTTGTAAGGTGGATGTTTTTGATAATGAATTTGTTAAATCAGCCCCCTTCAAGCAATTACTATGGTAGTATTTCAGAGAAGATTGTCGTAAGATGGTAGATGAAAAGAGGAGACAAAGGCCGGATGATGATCTTGATGACATTGGCAAAGAGGTGGAGTGAGAAATGATGATCAAGTTTGATGCTATTAGCCCAAAGGAGGGGAGGAGGATCGTGAAGGAATTAGGAGTCCAATTGCTGCCAAACCTAAATATTGCAGATGCAATTGCATTTGATTCTATCATGAAGGATATGAGGTTGAAGAAACCCAAGATAGAGGCATAAATATCCACTTTTGGGATGTACTACAGTGAAGACCTAGCTGTCTTGGCTACTCGGTCGCTCTCTCCCTCCCATTCAGGTCTAGCAACTAGTGAAGACAATGGAGTTAGGGGTAATTTGGTCTTACATAGAGTTGAAGATGCTAAGCTTACCCATTCCATTAGGAACCTACAAGAACATGTGGCATACATTTATAATGTAGCAGAAGGAACAGAGAAAAAACATGAACAATTGCAAGAAAAATACAATCATGTATATGCTACATATGAACAGAGGATAAAGGAGAATGTTGATTTACAAAGAAAAATAAATTCATTGGAGAAAAGGATAACAGATTTAGAAGCAACAAGAGCATCTAATGTGGATCAGCCACGTGTTTCAAGGGAAGCTACCACATTCAGGCAGTTAAGTATGGTGCCTTTTGTTCCAATAGTTTTGTCTGTACCTCCTAGGGAGACTCTATCAAAAAAGGTAAGGAGTGATGATGCTTTGATAAAGGAGGTTGTAGATCTTCAGATTCAGTTAGAAAGCAAACAGAGTGAATCTGATTATACTAAAGAAGTTATAGTCCGGACTGCACTGATGTTTTTGTTTAAGAGAATAAATTCAACATTGTTTAGAATTTATGAGGTATGCAAAATTCTTTATTTAGCAATTAGCAAAATGGAAGTAAATTGGTGAAGCCTACATATCAGAAGTGGATAGGGAGATTGGAGAAAATAAGACAAATTGAACTCTGTGTAAGAGTGGATCCCAATCCTCCTCCTAATGCCATGGCCACTGTGAAAATTGTTAAATCATTAAAGGATTTTTTCAGTTTTTCCAAATGTCATTGAAAATAAAATGGTGGAACCGAAAGACCAGATGGAAGGATTTAAGGATACCCTGGTGCCACCAATTCTGAATACTGATAAGGTTATTAAAGATTTTGGTAGTTGGAGAACAGAGGCTATAACAACATTGAATGATTTGGTTAGAAAGATAGTTGAAAAAATGGACATGACCCTTTTTCAAGAATGTATGCCCAAGCTAATCAATTCAGAGATATTATATGAGAGTTCAAGAAAGAGGTCACCCAAGCCACAATTAAGTATGTTCCTCATAGGCAGGTGGCAGATCAAATCTTGGAAAATAAGTGGCCATCTGATGATGAATTTGAAGAGAAGGTGAAGAAGTACATGTCGACACCTAAAATCCCTTAGAAAATAAAGTATTTTTATTTTCTAAAAAAGTCCCCGATGACATCATCATTTATTAATTAATTAATTTTTATGCCATTAAATCCCTTTGTCTTAATTAAAAATATTTAATTAAGGAATCCCTCCCAAAAATGTTTAAATCTTATTTAAACATTATTTCCTTATTTATTAATTATTTAATTAATAAATTGACCAAAAATCCCAAAATAAATAATTAATTTATTTTTTGCCCAAAACTTGGCCAATTTCCTTATGATCACTAACCTCTTCCAAAATCTTCTAATCCTTCTCTAATTTCGATTAAAAGCTAATCCCATCATTTCCTACCCCTAATCCCAACTCAAAATATTTAATTAAGATTAAATATTAATCTTCATATTTATTAAAAATGTTTTAATGAATATCTCCTCAACCCAAACCTTTAAGATAAATAAACTTTATTTATCCTCATCCTAGGAAGTTGTAGACTCTTCTAGAAGGTCTTCATCCTCATTTTAAGCCTATCCCTAAATCCTCCATTTAGCCTAATCCACCCCATCCACCCATACTAACCAGGCTTAGCTACTAACTCACCCACCCTCATTAAATGCCATCCACTTGCCCATCTCTAACATCCCTAATCTAATCCTAAATCCATCCCTAATCCAACCCTTAATCATTTGCACAATCCTAAACAAGCTTAAGACTTTCCTAAGCCAAGCTAAAGTCTTCCCTCAAAATATCCCAACCACCAAGCCATAAATGCTCTTACAAAGCCATAAATGACTCTTACAAGCCCATTCATTGCTCTTACAAGCCATTATGAGGGTCTTTATGAGCTTTGAGCCTCCTTTGTTGACCCCTCAACCCCTCTTGCTCTAACCAATGACCCTGTGACATGTGTCACTCTCTGATTGGCTGTAAGGAAGCACAATCCATGTGCTCTCCTCTCATGCAATCTGAGCCCTCCATGAGCTTTTCCCCATCCATGCATCTTAGCCCTCAAACCCTCAAGCCCTTAGCCTATAAATTGGATCCCCTCCCAAGCCATTTCATCACAATCCTTAAGCTAAAGTTATAATGTTATTTTGAGAAGCCAAAATCCATACTTTTTTACATACATCCACATCCAAATCCCAACATCCATTGAAGCAAATTTGAAGCCCTTTGAGCATACATACCAATCCTTTACTTAGACTCATCTACCAAGCAAAGAGTGAAATCCTATTGGGAGAGTCCATTCATTTGGCTCACATTCCTAATTAGGGGTTCCTCTTTAGTCTCTCATATATGTTATATTGATTTTGTTAGTTAATGCTTTGGTTTTTAAATAGATTAGTGTTTTCTTGCTAACATATTAGTGTATACAGTACATACTATCGGATCCCGAAGATTCCCCACCACAAAAGCAATAGCATAGAAATATTTGAGAAGAGACAAATTACAAGGAAAAGGACATGTGGTCACGTGACTACAAATTATCGAGGTTATTTTGTTGTTAACATTTTATAAAGCTAATGTGTCATGTCAGAGGGTGACATGTCTAGCAATCTCTGTGCTTGAAGCTTGTAGCAACTTAACTACATAAGGGAGTTCCCAAGGCCAGAGAAGGGTCCGAGTTCTCATTTTGAATGAATGCATATTCTGATCTTTTGAGTCAGTCCATTACTATATAGTCATATTGTTCCAGAAATGTCATGAATGGAAATATAAAGCTATATTGCTGAGTCTGTCTGAGTTTTCTCATAGGAACTGATACTGAACTGTATATTTTCAAAGAAGATAATATAGAATAATTACAAGCTGGCTCAATCTGGATCTGGTTTCTTCTTCTGTTTCTTTTAATTTTTTGGAATTTGGTGACAAAGTCTATTAAATCCCGGTTATGATTCATTTCAGACTATATCTTAATTCATGTTTTGCTGATAATCTAATGGAATATGTAAATGCTTGATATGAGTTAGGAGAATTGAGAGCTACCATAATAACAATGATATTTTAGATTGAGTACTAATTTCCTTTTCACAAAGTGATAGGGTAGATCAAATGCCATATATCAAGTTTTGTGAGTTGCCACCCAATGGATAAAGCATTGATCATGTTTCAAAATTGACGAATTTTGGAGGGATTATAGGGTGCAAAAATTAATCAATTAAATCTTTAAATTTTGTTGTTGTAGATCTGAAAATGTAAGCCTGTGCTTGATTTAAGGGTTCTTAGGGTATGAAGAATTAGCCATTTTCTACTCCCTTTTTCAGCTCTTGAATTAGAAGAGTTAGAAGCATTTATCTGCTAAGTTGGAATTTATACTGTGAATTCCTGGTGGGAAGAGATATTATGAATTCCAAGGTACACCCATCTGAATCTTGTAGAGTTCGGAGGGAAGAAGACTGGAATAGTCTTAACAGTTGGCCCTATTGATTTGCTTTTGGAATACACATTGTGGTTTTTCGCCAACTCCTAGGTGCTCTTTGCATTTTCAAAAGGTAGTTAAAATCTTGTCAAATCAGGCCAACATAAGGGGTGCTTCACTTTTAGTATCAAGGTCAACTGAGGTACTATAAAAGGGGTGGTCCTCTATCACAACATTTCTTGTAAATATTCTGCAAATTCTGCAACTAATTCAAATTGATATAATACCTTCTAAGTGCTGGAGATTGTCTTGATCAATTTCAGATTGAATATTGGTCCTTCTTTATGAGATTATAGTTCTGCAATAATATGTATATCCTGCTATAATTTGTATGAGGTAATGTATGCTAAAGGAGTAGACTTAGATTTTGTTGTGTGTCCTTTATCCATAAACATAACCTCCATAGATATGGCACCCAAGGGGAATGTCCCTAGAAGGGACATGTCCCTCTCTAGGTCGGCCAGAATTGTTCTCTCAAAATCAGCGCCTATTAGGGAATACATTACTTAGGAATTAAACTAACTAGTTTTGTCCAAGGTTAAACTAAAACAAGATTACCCCAAGGGAGATGCCGATCATACTTGAGAACTAAACAATTATATTTATAGTCCTTTATGATTTCAATGTTACAGAATTAACACTCCCTCTTAACTTGATAATCAAACTGAGAGATAATATATCTTGCATCATCAATTAATATGAATAAGCATAGATTGATACTCTATATCTATCTGAATTTGCTAAGCATGAGATATCATTGAATACATGATATTATGTCATATTACTATACCTGTGATATGACTTATCACTTACACTAGTGATAATGATATTGCATGGAATACAATATACAGGATAAAATCCGAAAAATAATTAAATTCTTTATTTATCCAAGTTGTGATTTATAGGAGAATAATAAAATTCTTTCTTTATCCAAGTTGTGACTCATAGGCATAGAAATGTCTACATCACAATGTGATCTTGAACTCATCTAGATCTGACAGTAGATCTCTACTGTTCAACACATTATCTAAGAGATCGTCATCTCTCATAATGTCTTTTATACAAGTGTTCATTATCTCAGAGATCGTCACCTCTTAAATAATGAAGACAAATGGTGGAGCCCATAATAGTCAATCGCCTGACAGTAAAATTATTTTATTAATAATGTAAAGAATACAAATGTATTATAATTCAACCATACCACGTCTTTTCTTGAAGTGATCTATCTTCACTCAAGAGAGAGGTTTGGTAAGAATATCTGTTGTTTGATCTGCAGTGCAAATATATTCTAATTTTACAGTATTCTTGTCTACCATATCTCTTACATAATGGTAAGGAATTTCAATATGCTTGGACTTGTCATGGAAAATTGGACTCACAAAAAGCTTGATGGAACTTTGATTATCACTATGAATAATTGTAGAATTCATGGCTTGACCAAATAATCCCACAAGTAACTTTCTAAGCCAAACTTCTTCTCGAGAGGCCATTGTTATTGCAATGTATTCGGCTTCTGTCGAACTTTGTGCTACTGAAGACTGCTTTCTGCATATCCATGATATCATCGTTGAACCTAAACTGAAACAACATCCTGAGGTGCTTTTCCAGTTAGTAACACTTCCAGCCCAATCTGAGTTTGTGTATCCATGTAGATCCAATTCGACTTTCTCATACTTGAGGCCAAGGTTATGAGTGCCTTGTAAATATCTCATGATGTGTTTGATTGCAACTAGGTGAATCTCCTTGGGCTCACACATAAATTGACTTAATGCATTAACAACATAGCAAATATTAGGTCATGTATTTACTAGGTACATAAGGGACCCAATCATCTGCCTGTAAAGAGTAGAATCTATGGAAGGTGATTCTGTTGCTATTTCTTTAAGTTTATGTAAATTAGTCTCCATGGGAGAAGACATAGGTTTACAGTTCCACATTCCAAATATCTTTAAGATGTTTTAAGTATACTTTCCTTGATTAAGTATGATGTCAGAATTCTGCCATACTTTCAGTCCTAGGAAGTAATGAAGGAGTGCTAAATCTTGCATCTCAAATTCCTTGATTGGAGCTTTCTTGCATTGATCTATGAGATGATCATCACCTGGTATTAGTAAATCATTAACATATAGTATCAAAATTACCACATCATCTTTATCCCTTTTATAATATAGATTTGGATCAGCTTCATTCTTAGAGAATCTTAACCTAGTGAGATACTCATCAATTCTTTCATACCATGCCCTTGGAGCCTGTTTAAGCCCATAGAGAGCTTTCTTGAGCCTACAAACAAAATTTTTAGGGTTATGAGTTTCAAATCCTTCTAGTTGCTCCAAATATACCTCTTCTGTAATCTTTCCATTCCGAAATGCGATTTTTACATCCATCTGATGTACTTTCCATCCCTTCAATGCTGCAATAGCTAGGATTGCTCTTACAAAGGTGTATCTGGCAACAAGAGCAAAGGTTTCTTCATTATCAATTACCTCTTTCTGAGAGAATCCCCTGGCTACAAATTTGGCTTTATATTTTTCAATGCTATTGTCAACAGTATGCTTGATTTTAAATATCCACTTGGAAGAAACAACAAATTTTCCTTCAGGTCTGGGAACAATTTCCCAAACATTATTCTTCATAATGGATTGGTATTCTTCCATAATGGCATCTTTCCAAGCTATATGTTTAATAGCAGCTGAAACATTTGTTGGTTCTGATTTAGATAAATCATTCATGTTTGCTGCATAATTAGAAAATCTTTTGGGTCTTTTGCTTTCTCTGAGTATTCCAGATGGTGCAGCAAAGTCTTGTGCTTCCTCTACTGTCTTAATGGCCCAAAGTGGTCTTTTCTTAGAATTTTTGGTTTCTTCAAGATTGAGGTTTTGAATTTCATCTTCAATTTCTTCAATGTTCTCCCTTTGAGATTTAGATTCAGTATTTCCTTCAGAAATAGGTAAGGGATAGGGTTCTTCAAAACTTAGAGCTCTTTTGAATGCCAAATCTTCTTCAAAAATTACATTCCTACTCAGTTAAATATTTTTTTGACCATGTATGAAAATCCTATATGCTTTAGATGTTTCATTATACCCAATAAAAATACCTTTCCTCTTGGAAGGTTCTAACTTAGTTCTCTTTTCTTTTGGAACACATATATATACTGGACACCCAAAAATCCTAAGATGACTTATATTAGATTTAACCTTAGTAAAGACTCTTCTTTAGGAGTTTTATCTCTAAGGTAGGAGTGAGGACTTTTATTTTGAATATAGACAACAGTACAAGAGGCTTCTACCCAAAGAGAATATTGTAGATTTTGATCAAATATCATAGCTCTTGCAGCTTCTATAATTGTCCTATTCTTTTTTTCTGCTACCCCGTTTTGTTGTGGGTTATAAGGAATGGTATATTCTCTCTTAATTCCTGTTTCTTTACAAAACTCTTTAAACAAATCTGAGGTATATTCCCCTCTATTATTAGTCCTAAGAGTTTTAATTTTATGTCTTGATAAGTTTTCAGGTAAGGTTTTAATTTTTTTAAATCTCTTAAGGATTTCTTCTGATTTTTTACATTTTAAGAAGTAAATCCAAGTTTTCCTAAAGAAGTCATCTATAAAAAGTATATAGTACCAAAATCCTCCAAGAGAAGGAACAAACATAGGTCCACATAAATTTGAGTGGATTAATTCTAAAACATTGTTAGTTTTTCTAGTGCTATCATGAAATGGACTTTTGGTGTTCTTACCCATAGTGTATTCTTTGCATATGCTTGAATGATCTTTATTTAACTTAGGTAAACTAGTAACCATCTTCTCCATAGTAGATAAGGTTTTGAAATTTAGATGTCTTAATCTTCTGTGCCATTTTTCATTTATATCAACAACTTCATGAATTAAGGCTTGAATGGATCGATTAGGTTCTGAATTTAATTCATACACCCCTTTCTCTGACCAATCAATTTTTCTTTCTTCAATGAGGAGTTCTTAGCCCATGTCATTACTTCACCGTCCATGAATGCAACATTATGTCCATCATCTTCAAGTGCTGTAATTGAGATTAGATTCCTTTTTAGTCTTGGTACATAGAGTACTCCTTTAAGAATAAGAGAACTACCCGATTTTAGTTTCAAGGTGCAATTTCCAATTCCTTTGACGAAATGTGTTAAATTATCACCGATGGTGACTTCGCCATTAATTTTTTCTGATATAGAGTCTAGTGCTTCTTTGTATCCTGTAATATGTCGAGATGATCCACTATCAATCACCCAATGCCTTACTTGAGACTTTATTTGATAGTGCTGAATACAATACACGATTCTTAGAATCATAGTTATCTTCTTCCCTAGTAATGTTTGTATAGTTCACTTGCTGTTTAGAATTCTCTTGGCAATCAGATCTATAGTGTCCAAACTTTTCACATTTGAAGCATTTTATTTTGGATAGATCTTTCTTAGGTTTGTCATTCTTTTGATTACCCTTTTTCTTCTTGAAGTGCTTCTTCTTGCTTTTATAGGAATTTGTGTTAAGAACATGAAGTTCATCATCTTTAGTTTTCAACTTTCCTGCTTTCTTAAGTTTTTTGGATTCTCCCTGAAGACAATCTCCCTTAAGTCTATTGAAGTCAGAAAGATTGTCTCTGGCACTTACTCTTTGTGCGAATGTTTCCCATGAATCTGGTAATCCATCTATAGCCATTAGTGTTAGTTCTGTGTCATTAATGATGGTTCCTATACTTGCAAGTTCATCTCTTAGACCGGCAACCCTTAAGAAGTAAGAATTCATTGATTCTCCCTTCTTTATTTGTATATGATTTAGTTGCCTTTTTAGTGCGAGAACTCTAGTTGCATTGTTAACCTCATATGCATTTAATAATGCATTCATCATATCAAATGCTATTTGATGTTTCATTAGCATGGGTACTATTTCATTTTCACTCCATCTAATATGATTTGTATGGCTTTCCAGTTTGCTTTACCCTAGATAGTTTTATGAGGTTCAACAACAAGTTGTCTGGATGCTGAATCAACAAATTGTTTTACTTCATTTTCTTCAAGAATCATCATGATTATGAATTTTCAAGCATCAAAGTTTTCTTTCCCATCAAACCTGTCCTCGGGTCTGATTGTGTATGCCATTGAATATAGAAGAATGATGCTAGATATATATCAAGTCTGATTATTTAATTCGCAGAGCCTAGGTTTGACTACCAGAGCTCTGATAGCATGTAAATATTTTGCAAATTCTGCAACTAATTCAAACTGATATAATACCTTCTAAGTGTTGGAGATTGTCTTGATCAATTTGAGATTGAATATTGGTCCTTCTTTATGAGATTATAGTTCTACAATAATATGTATATCCTGCTATAATTTGTATGAGGTAATGTATGCTAAAGGAGAAAACTTAGATTTTGTTGTGTCCTTTATCCACAAACATAACCTCCATAAATATGGCACCTAAGGGGCATGTCCCTAGAAGGGACATGTCCCTCTGTAGCGCGGCCATAATTGTTCTCTCAAAATCGACACCTATTAGAGAATACATTATTTAGTAATTAAACTAACTAGTTTTGCTCAAGGTTAAACTAAAACAAGATTACCCCAAGGGAGATGTCGATCATACTTGAGAACTAAATAATTATATTTATAGGCCTTTCTTTACAAAGGCATCTTATGCATAATCAGGTCTGTATGATTTGTTCCATCAGACGAGTATGATTTCAATGTTACAGAATTAACATTTCTAAAGGGGGGTTGCATTCCCTTTCCTTTTTTTAAGTTTTATTGTCAACAGTGGTATTTTGCTTACGATCTTCTCTCTCCTTTGCTGCCTCATACTTTGCAATATATTTTAATAATGTTGCATTTGGTAATGGTAAATTTCTTCCTAGGGCATTTTGTGACTCCTTTGCTAGGGATTCCACACAAATGGCCCATCACAACGATAATATGAACTATTCCTTTCTACATCACAACCTCAAATTTTCAACGAAACACACCACCTTTCAACATACTTCCATAGGAGAATTAGAATGGGGCTCTATTCTCTATTCAATATTGCCTGTAGAGGAAGAGGTAGATGCCATTGTAGTTCCTTTTCCTATGGAAAGAAATTGTATACATATTCACTATAAAAACAAAAGAATGGAAAATTTCAGAAAAAATAAAGGTAGATCTTACAATAAAAGAGAAGTGAGAAAAATAAAAACTTAAACAAAAAAAAAATACAAATGGAACAAGAACTCACCTTCTCCACTCATTGTAAGCTTGCAAAGGTGTAGAAATGAGGCACACAACACTTGAGGAATATCCAAAAATTATCCTTTCAACTCCTTGCACAACCAAACTCTTTCTCAATGACCTATTTGCTCCAACTCAGATCAAAATAACCTATTTGCACACCACAAATGAGAATTATAAGTCAACATAAGCCTTTCAAATCCACTTTTTAGGGTTGTGGGTGTCAAAAAATTATTAATTATGCAAAACAAAAAAGACTTGGCTACCGTCTGTGGGCCCAAATTTGCGTGGCTTCCATGTTAGGTTCCTACATTTTTTTGTGGTTTGCCTGGGTTCCATCGGCCTGTGGTCTATTTTGAACTAGGTCTATGTGGCACGAACCCTATGTTGACCCAAAGACAGTTTGAACAAGTACCACTGACTAGTTCAAACTGTGGTTGGTCCAACATCTAGTTTGGCGAACTGGAGATCCTAGGTGGTAACCTATACTACAAAGTTACAAGGAATATGTTTTTCAAGCAAAATAAATAAATATTTGAGGGTACTAAAAGCTCTTACACATTTTGAAGTGCATTTATGATTAACTCTCTTGACCAAGTTGAGGAAACACAAATGGATTATAAAATCATATATATGATAATGTTAGTAACATTGAAACATGTGATGTTTTTGAGACCAATGATGTTGAATCTTACATGGATATGTTTTGTTTACCTACTATCCACCGCCATTATGTATTTCTTATTAATGATTTTTTTTTTGTGATTTACATGTATATGAGTCCTACATCTAGTTGCTGAGCATGAAACTCTAAGTTGTATTTATGACTTTTTGATGAAATTGTGACAATTATCAACCTATTGATGATATAGAACACATGAATAACTCAATCACAATCAACATGAGTTACCCAAATTTCTAATTTTGCATTATTTATATTCTAAATATGCTCCAATCCTTTCCTATCACCTCATTGACACACCCCTAGCCCTAGGTGTTATCACATATTTTTTAAGTATGTGGATCACATGTTTGAGCTCCAAAAAATTAGCATCACTTTTGAGCAATGATTAGTTTTCATCCATCTTTTAGGTATGTACAACTTAGACTTTTGCACCATTGTTAGTTTGTTTAGTTAATTAAAAGCTTATTAAACTGGCATTGTTGTGGTGTTTGAGTTTTCGCTTTCAAAAAATCATCTCCATCTCATAAATATTATTTTCACTAGATTAATCATTTTGTTTATGTATATTCTATTGGATTGTATTGCATTTCTTTTATTTGTTGATAATACATTTACCTACTCCAAGGAAGATTATAGTATCATATCATTTACACGAAAAATTAATAAATATTTAAAATTTTATTTCAAGCGTTTGAACTATTATTTATAAATATTTCATTTGCATAGTTTATATAGATATGTCCTGTCGTCTTGCATTTTGTTACCACACAATTTTGGTAATAGTACGAAACTTTTTCAAGCTAGTTTCGTGTTTCTCTAAGCTTGAATTTGATATTCAATTGTTTAATGTTGATCGATCGATCCATTTCGATTCGTATATCAAATCTTTTTACTAAAGGCCTTCGTCAAGTTTTTTTCGTTTTGTTTTCTGTCAAGCCTTTGCTTGATTTTTGAAGCCTTCGTCGTCCGTTCTTTGCTTTTTAGTTTGCATTTGTTGGTTTTTAGTCTTTTAGTTTTGCTCATGTCACGCCTTTTGCTTTTCCCTTCGATTTAGTCTAACCTAGAGCTCAATCGAAGTTGTTAGTCAAGAGATATCCCTGTTTTAGTGCCTCAAAAGTGGACTTTTTTAGTGCAACAACACGAATTAAAAATATGATGTTATATTTCTAATTTGACTTTCACTTTTTGATAAATATAACTTAAATTCACTTTTTGTTATGTTTTTAAGTTACTTTAACTTAAAATTTTTAACTTAAAGTGACTATAGTGCACTTTATGTTATAATTTAAAGTTGATTTACTTTTTAATTTTTCACTTAAAGTGACTATATAACTTTATAGTTCCAGTTTAATTTTTGATTTTTAAATCAAATGCTTATTTAAATGTTACTTTTTAAATGATGTTTATATGTTATATTTTTAAATATTTAAATTTAAAGTGACTATAGTGCACTTTATGTTATAATTTAAAGTTGAGTTACTTCTTAATTTTTCACTTAAAGTGACTATATAACTATACAGTTCCAGTTTAATTTTTGATTTTTAAATCAAATGCTTATTTAAATGTTACTTTTTAAATGATGTTTATATGTTATATTTTTAAATATGATAGATAAATATTGTTTATGACCCATTTAGCAACATTTTTATAAAATTAAGCGAATTAAATGGCTTTAAATTATCAAAAGTGGACATTTTATATGCAATTACATGTAAAATCCATCAAAAGTGGAAATTTTACATGTCATTGCATATAAAGTTCAGCTTGGTGGACCTTCTTGATGTAATTACATCAAAAGGTTATCAAAAGTGGACCTTTTTGATGTCATTGCATCAAAAGTTAAGTTTTTATGTCTTTGTATCCAAAATGTGAGATGTAACTTAAAATGTGTACTTGCATCTAAAAGGTCCGATTTTGATTGTTTACATGTTTTAAAATATGCTATTGACTCTAAAAGGTCCGATTTGCCTTGTTTGCACATTTTAAAACATGCTATTGCATCCAAAAGGTCCGATTTTAAACTAAAATATGTTTTAATGTGTATTGGCTTCCAAAAATTCTGATTTTGAAGAAATGTATATCTGCCCTCAAAAAACCCGATTTTGATCATAAGTGGAGATTTTTTGATGGATTTGCATGAGATTTTTTTTTCCATTGGATGCGTTTTGATTGACAATGAGTTTTGCATTCAAAATGGATCTAACAGGCTCAAAAATGTTTTTGGAAGCTCAAATCTAGGGCTTTTTTTGAAGAAATCAGCAAATAACTCCATTTTTGATCCATGTTTTTGCTCCAATCCAAATCAATTTGGCTTTATTTGGTGATTGCATTGCATGTTGGTGCATGATTTGAGGTTTAAACACCAAATCGATTTGCTCATGCACCATGGTGAAAAACATTTTCTGCTAAAAACGTCCCAAGCACATGTATTTCAAAACGTTGGATTTTGGAGCAATCTTAGGGCATGTTTTGGCATCTTTTAACAACTATTCCTTGTTTGCTGCCTTATTCCATTCGAATTTATAAAAGGTTGAAAGATTCAAACATTTTTGGAGAATTTCTCAACATTGGAGCATCTTTTTCCTTTATTTTTGGCATTTGATCCTCATGTAAGTGTACTTCTTCTTTCTTGCTATTTAATTTGTGCTTATCTTGCTGATTTGATGCACATAATTGCTTGATCATTGCCACTTGTTGAAATCTATGCCATGGAAAGTGCATTTTTCCTTTAAAAATGAATATTTTGTTCATTTTCATGTTTTTGGTTCTTTCCCAAGTTCCAATTTCGAATTTGAGTGTTGAAGTGCATTGCATATTGGCACGTTTGAGTCAATTTCCAAAGGGACATTTTTCTTTGTGTTTTTGTGTTTTGTGTTTGCTTGCCGGTTTTCTCCACTTTACAGAAATCACAAGTTCTTTCCCAAGAACTTGTTGCTTCATTTCATGCAAAAGCATCATTTCACATTTTGTTTCCATGTCACAACACCTCACCTCTCATTCAACGAATGCGATTACATGTTTATCATCTCATTCACTATTCACACATGCATGTAATCTCATTTTTTGCTTCCATTTTCACTCATCTCACTTTTCACATCCATTCGCATGACACGATTACATGAAATGCCTTACGTGTAATTGCATCCAAAAGGTCTGATTTTGATTAAAAGTTACTTTTTGAAAAGTAAAAAAGATGTCATTTTCATCTCCCATGTACTTTGACTTCCTGTTTTCACCAAAAGTGACTATAAAACTCATTATCCCTTTTCTATTTTTCATTTCCATTCCTCCATATGCGTTTGCACCTCCATGAGAAAATACATATTTTCGCATCTTTCCATGCTTTCCATCTCATCCTCCATTCACACTTACATGTGAAGTGCATCCTCCATCCGCATTCGCATCTCATATCACCTTTCATCTCCTGTTACATGTTGCACTTACATATACTCATTTTTCATGCAATAATGCCTTGAAAATCCTAAGTCACATTTAAAATCAACAAGCTTCATTTGCACTCATTCCCATGCATTCCATCTTCACACATTCTCATTTCATTCCATCTTCCATTTTCCACCTTCATAACATTTCATTCTGCATTCCATTCATTTGATTTTCATCCATTGCATATGCATATGATTTCTTTGAGATCATTTCGTTGGATCTACAAATTCTCCAATTTGTTTTCAAATTTTTGTTGATCACAAATCATTTTGTATGGCAATTCAATCTGATGATGTATTTATGTTTTGGGATTTTTGTGTTGCAGTATAAGCACAAGAAATGTCCTCACCATCAAAATCCAAAGGCAAAATGAAATATCAATATGATAAAGAGTTGGCTTATGCAACTCCCTCATCAGTCATATCTACTCTAGATAACGTGATGGACACGAAGATTGGTCATGTGGATGTGGCTGATTTCTTGCAAAGAGTTGAAACTCCAATTGGCCATGAAATGAAGCGTATCAAGAGAAGTAACATTCACCCGGTGTCTAGATTTCCTATGGCAGCAATAGAACTTGATTTCGTTTTCGGATGTGCACGGCGGTTTACTCCAAAGATGAAGACTATAAAAAATGTCGATGACAAGGTTATCATTAGCTTTGATCCTGAGGTCATTGAACAAATCTTCAAGGTTCCACATAAAGCAGAATGTGCAGATTTAACCAAAGAATCATCTTTGGTAAGCTGGAATGGGCAAAAAGGTGATTATCAGAAGTATGTCAACCTATATTGGTTAGACAATAAAAGAAACAACTTTTTAAGATGGCCAAAGATTGTTCATCGGTCTAACTTCAAACAAGAATATAAAGATCTCATCATCCTTCTCAACAGAGTTTGTGGCCTTAAAGATTCTATTGATTTCGAGCAATGGATGTATAAATTCATGTTTTAAATCATGGAGACTAAAGAACACATCTTTTGGGGAGAGCTTATTAGCACTGCACTCTGCCAGTAGATAGGCAATGTGGGAACTTCGGTACCCTTCTACATGAATTCTTATCTTGTTTACATTGCTGTTGCCATGGGATCTTTCTCTAGGCTTTCAACCAAGGGAGATCGTCTTCAGGTTCCTATTTGGGATTACTATGACCAAATCACTTTGACAAATAGTAAATTTCATTACAGAAGAGTCCAAGATGCCTTCTTTGGGCATTTTCAGTGCTTGTTCAATAAACAATTATCTGTCAAAAGAGTATTTGATGTGGCATGGGAGAAGGTGAACCAATACGGCTATATTTTTATTTAGTTTCCAACTTTCACATACTTGAGAGTTGGATATTTCAAAGGTGAGCCATATACCTTGCCTAGGTATGCTACAGATCGAATCATTTTGATGTTGCTAGCTAGACAACGCATGGATGTGCAGAGTGATCAGCATGCTATGCATAGGCCTGTTTTCAACATTACCTCAACTAAACCTTTGGCTATTGGCAACTATTCGATCATTTTTGTACCTAAAGCAAAGAACATGGAAGTAGAGTTGCAGTTGATCACCTTGACGAAGTTCAAGGCCAAATTTGACTTTGACTATCAAGAGATGAATTCTCAAATGAAAAGAGCTTACACTCATGTTCATCACATCGAAGACATCTAGATTGATATGAGGATAGAATTTGACATCATGAAGATGGACTACTGCAGATTAACCCTGCAACATATAATCGATTTTAACATGTTGGAGATCCCTTCAGATTTCCAAGTTGAAGATGATGGCGACATCTTTGATCTAGAATTTCATCAAGCCGGCTTTGATAAAAAGTGCTCTTTTCCTATTCAGTGGCAACAAAAGAAAGGTACATCTATCATGGATAGATTTCAATCCATTTTAGCGAACACCAACAAATGGTTTAAAAATAAAGGCTTTAAAAGAGTAAATTTTAAGATGGGCTTGGATTGTAGAAGTTTTGGTCCTCTGGGCAAGAAGTCATAGTTGGTAATCACAGGGAAAGATGGTGCTTCATCTTTTGATGCTAAGGGTTCCCTCAAATTCAAATTGAAGGGTAGAAAAGAAGCTAAATCATCTCAAATCTCTGAACCAAATCAAGAATCAGAAGAAGAATTGGAAACAAAATCTAATAACGAAGATTTTAGATGAAGAAGGGGAAATCATGATCATATCTCCTCCAAAGCCTGCACAAGCTTGTGCACCGTCCATACATGAAGAGCCTTTTTTGCATGAAGTAGATAACAATGTGGATTCATTCTCCATTATTTTTACTCCTATTCCAATCTTGGAAGTTAATGCAATGGCTCTTTGTAACATCCAGATTTTTGGGGTCTAATTTAACATCTAACATACTCAAAGAATACAGTTATTACTTCGTTTCCATAGGAAGATAGTTATATCATTCATATTCATATGAATAAGATTTACCATGAAAATCAGTTAGACAAAATTTCTTAACTAAAATTTCTAGAATAATGATCTCTGATGCACTTCAAAAAAACCAACAACTAGTATTATATATTTATCACAAACTACTATGCCTAGCCGGCTATGGATGAATACTAAATTAGAAAAGAAAGGAGATGGAACATTTTTAATTTATTCTTTGACCTATCATTATGTGGCGAGTTTATATCCATTGCTTTTGCTTTACACCTCTTCACCTATTTTGGCAATACTGCCAGTGAATTCCTCGGTGTTCAAATGTACATATTTTCAAATTCATCTCTGTGTGATATAACTAGTTATATTGAATTTCTGAGTTGAGATATTTAATTACACAACATTGACATGCTTTCATGATTAAATAACACCAATATTTGATAGACTCCAAATTCTAATTCCTTTAAACTCGGTCTGAAGCTAAAGAGACATTAATGTTACGGTTTCAATGTGTCAAGGCACAAGAATATAACTGGTGCAGTACATGAATATAAATACAAACATGTTTTCTTCTATATATATATATATATATATATATATATATATATGGCTTTTGAATACTATTTGCAACCCTACTGACTTAGCAAAAGAAGAAATACAAAAGGAATACTTGGTCCAACTGTATTCTTACTTGACACATCAGTTATATTGGAATGATCTGAATTAGGTGTACAGACTCCACCACTGGCTCTGATTTCCACAGACAAAAATGTGAAGGAGAAGTTCGGTGAACAATATTCTTAGGCAGAATGTACCTCAGCCGGGATGTATCTCGAATTTAGCTACTTAAAGAGTCACCGATGGCTAAGAGAAAGAATGAAAAAGATTCGATTGTGATACGATCATGACTATAAAAAGAAGAGCTTGGCTCTTCGGCTATCATCAGTTACAAGAAGCCATTCGAATGCCATACAAATCAAATTTATAAAAAGAAGGAAAATAAGAGGAAAAGAATAAGAAGGAAAAATAAATAAAAGGTTGGAAAAATAAAGTTGAACGATTATACAATACAAATCATCAAATATTAAATCGATTTTCATGCCAAGAATTAATCAGTTAAACGTAAGAAATTATAGTTCGAATATTATAATTCCAGACATTATTATATTTTGAACATTTTTATAATCACTTATTTAAATTTTTATTTAATTTTAATGTTGTTAAATCATTTTTATATTTAAAAGCACAAATTTAAATATTTACTATAATAATATGATAAAAGATAAATTAAAATCCTTTGGGATATGTTTTATATTTTAACTCAATTATTTTAATTAAATTAACTATTAAATAACTCCTGCGGGTCTTGCAGATGTATTTTGTTCCAAGTTGTTAGGTCCTCTACCCATCTGCTCAATAATGGTGATGCTCCTACCTAATTCTTTTTTGACGATGCTTCCACCCTTTTCGACTTGTTTCCTGTAAGGAATTTCTCCGTGATTAAATTTATATTATCATAATAAATTATTTAATCATAAATAATCGCAACGGTTAACCATCTTCTCAATTCCATGAATTCGTGATAAATGATCAACTAACATGATATCTCCACTTGAAATTATAACGACTAACTATCTTACCGTTTCGCCAGATTATAATAGATTAAACTACCAACTGACTTCATGTGAACCTCAACGGCTATATTTCAAATTAGGTCAAAAATTGGGATGTAACACTCTTCCTATTTCCTCTGCTGCTCCTCGCATCCCTACAAATGAACAATATGAGCATTTAGCAAACGTGTTTGAGGATTTTCCAGCTCTTACAAGTGGTCAAGTTTCCCAACTTGTTACATCTTTGACAGGGTTTGAGCTTTTCATGACAGAGTCTTCTCAGCATGTTCCAATGCCTTCAGCTGTGCAGATTGAATCTTGTTCTGTTACAACGGAAATACAATCATGATCAATGCCAATGGTCTCCACCATATTTGCTTCTACGGATGAAGGTTTTAGCCTGCTTGCATGGTTAAGCAAAATAAAAATGAAAAGGAGAAAAGTGGTTGTTCCTCCAGACAATCTCCCTGTTACAAACAAATCCAAATCTTTGAAATATAAGATTGTTTTCAGAATTTTGGTTGATTCAGATAAAACCAAATTTGTTGAAGTTGTTGAGCCTTTGGTGGATAAACCTGTTGAGGAACTTACTCGTTTTGATTACAAGTTTACTAAAGTTGAAATCGGAAAGAAATCACGTTTAAGTTGTTTGCAAGATGCTCAAGATGCATTGGCTAATGTATCAAAGAGCAATCATGAGCTATGAGAAAAGAAAAATCAACTGAAACATGAGGTCTCTCGTTTGAACGAGGTCATTTAGAGACAATCTTCTCAGAGTGTTGTTATTATGTCTCAAACATCTAAGGAGAAAAAGCTGATTGAAGCCACCAAGTTTTGGACTCAGGAAATCATTTTTGAAAGAGTTCGAGCCATCACAGAGACATTTGTAGTTCTTAGGTGCGTCAAAGAGATGAATGAAATGGAGCGAAACTTAATTTCTTCTTTGAATGAAGAAGCGGATAACTTGAAGGAAATCCTTGCTGATTGGGATGAAATGGTAAAATTCGATCTGGATGCCTTGGTCTCATGTGACATTCTTCTGTCATGTGAAATGTTCTTCAGATTTCAAGGGCTCATTGGTTACAAAAAGGAAACATTGAGGTAGCTGATCACGAAGTTGTAGGTGGCCTTTGGAGATTGTCAAGCAGTTGAAACAATTGTTACTTTTGATTTGGAACAAATGGGATGCTATGTTACTGATGAATTTGGTAATCTCATTTTAGTAGAGAGAGAGTAAATTCAGAATATACAATCAGGATCAATGCTGATGTAGATTTTGATGACTTTGGTTCACACATAATGAACAAGTTCGTCTTGTATAAATTCTTGACAAAACAGTTGTTAGCTACTATGACAACAAATTCCAAAGTTGTGTAATCAACATATGCAAATGCAGTAAGAGTAGAAGCCATATCAAAGACCATGGAAATTGCTGATCTTCCCACAGTGCATGACATGATCGTCAAATTCAAGGCATTGAGAAACGATCTTTAAGATTGTTGTTTTTGTTTTTATTTCATGTTAGTAGTTGTGAAGGATGCATTACATGAAAAAGTGTAATTACATGTAATGCGAGTTACATGTATGTAAAAGGATGTACTGCGAGTTGTATGTGCAATTGCATGTAACCCTTTATTTCCTCCTGTAGTTAGACTAGGGCAAAGTTGGTTGAGTTGCTCCCACTTTTTTCTAACCTTTTTCTCAACTCTTGTACCTGTATAAAGGAGTGCCCCCTTCTTGTAAAATCATCATTATCTATATGCAAGAGAGCTTTGGAGAAATTGTGCCAGTAGAACTTTGTTTGTGTAAGCACTATTTTGAGAGAGTGAATACAAAGGAGCATTTGAGACTTAACATTGATTAAGTAAGGTTGTTGATTAAGTAAGGTTGTTGCTTGCATGAGTTATAAGCTTTGTCTATAATTCATCTAAGTTATCTTATGTTATCTTGTTTTCTTGATAATTGTATCTCGTGAATTGAATAGAAAAGAGTCAAGAAGCAGTTGGAGCTAGAGCTTTGACTAGGAGCAATTGTGGAAGTGTATAGCTACAAGCTTTGTTTGTAGCTTATATTTTCATTTTTTATTCGCAATATAGTTAAGTTATTTTTACTTTTAGGAGTCTTTGTGCCCTAATTGTAAAGCTTTTCCATATGGAAGACCAGACTTAGAGCCAAATTGGTACATTTTCAGCTAGCGTTTGAGTTAGTGAAGGTTTATCAGTATCACTGTTTTCAGCTTTTGATAGAAGTTGTTACATCCCAATTTTTGACCTAGCTTGAAATATAGCCATTGAGGTTCGCATGAAGTCAGTTGGCAGTTTAATTTGATATAATTTGGCGAAATGGTAAGATGGTCGTTATGATTTCAAGTGAAGATGACATGTTAGTTGATTGTTAATCACGAATTCATGGAATTAAGATGAAAGGTTAACTGTTATAATTATTTATGATTAAATAATTTATAATTTAATTACGGAGAAATTCCTTGCAGGAAGCATGTTGAAGGGGTGGAAGCATTGTCAGAAAAGAATTAGGCAGCACATCATCATCACTGGACATATAGGTAGAGGACCTAGCGATTTGAAACATGATACATTTGTGGAATTGCATAAGTAATTTAAATAAATAATTTAATTAAAATAATTGAGTTAAAATATAAAACGTATCTTAAAAGATTTTAATTTATCTTTTGTTATATTGTTTTTAATAATTATTTATAAACGTACATTTAAATATAAAATGATTTAGCACCATTATAATTTAATAATTAATTAAGTGATGTTGCTTGTTCATATTAGATTTTAATAATTATAATAACTTTTAAAACCTTTCATCTTCTTTCTTTCTTTCTTTCTTTTCCTCCTCCATTCTTTTAATTCTTTAAATTGATTTGAGAGTCTTTTGAATGGCTTCTTGTAACTGATGGTAGTCGAAGAGCCAAGTATCTCTTTTTAATGGTCTCTTTGATTGTATGTTGATATAACCCTTACCTTTGTGCAACCGGTAACTTCTCCTTCTCATCTGTCTATACGTTATTGTTTATGCGTTTAAAGTGAGGAGAGTAATTTTGAGTTTTGGGTATCGGCTCCAAGGTTCATCGACTGTTTTTCTTCAATTCCATGGTAACAAGTAACCACGAGACCTCAACTAGAAAGGTTAGACTAAAGTCACGATCAATCTGGTATAGGCCACTGCGGAAGTTGGAACAGAATGTTAAGGTCACATAAAAAAAAAAACGCAGACCTTGTTTCTTTCCTTTAATTCCTTCATATTGCTTTGTCTGACGACTTTGATTCAAGCGAAGCTCTGTCCAAGATTCGTTGGTGAAGTCACGTAAGACATCTGCCATTAACCAAGTATGTCTTATGCTCCTTATTTGCTAAGTTAAATACGTCTCAATCTAAATATAGCTCATACACCATCGGTTCTTTGTTACTACCTTTCTTAGTATAACGTCAGTAGTGTGTTGTTAGAGATACCGAACCCATAACATGATATATGTAGTTTCATCTGAATACATGGGATAGTAAATAGACTCATTCTGTAGCTTGATGTAATCCATGACATGAAAAATTATGTAAAAATTAACCATCTCAGTTTAGAACCAAGTACATCCTGTTATATATTTGCAATGGAGATCTTGAAAATCAGAACACCAATTCATCAACAATGATGCATGTTAAGGTGAAGAGATGTAAAGAAAATCCAACAAACGGGAACTAATATAATCACAGACTAATTCATGATGGACGGTAATAGATTTCTAGTTCTTAGAAATTGTTCTTATGTCATAGATGATTCTTTATTCATAAGAGTGTATGAATCGTGCATATAAGAGATAGAAATGCAATGAAAGCTATGAGCAATTAAATTAGCTTAGAAAATGTAATACATTCATACCATACAAAGATGAAAATATTATCATGAATCCAAACACCATGGAAACTCACCAGTCAATATGGTGAAGAGGTGGAGTTAATTAATTAGACATTCGATTTTGAGATCTTTAAAGAACATAATTATGTGATCATAGTTTGTGAAATGCTGGATGCATGTATAATTGATAGAACTGGTTATTCTGAGAATTTCTAGCACCTAGGACTCACCCAGCTGTGTAGCCAAGAAAAAGGGTGGTGAGGTGAAAGAGAGGAATCTGTAATAATATGAAATAGTATCAGATATGACATAACAACATTTATCATTTTTAATATGAATCAATTAATAGCTCATGCATATTCTTGTTAATGTGATCTCTTGCTGCCAAGTCGTATAGTGAAGTTAAATACTAGGATGTCCAGTGAATGGCAAGATGTCCCTTGTCTATTCCTGGTAGGGAGGGCCTTTCTTGTTAGAGATTGTGTGGGGATAAGATTTGGTCCGAGGTTGGGTGGTTAAGCCCCTGACAATGTTTCACCTCCCCCCAAGATGTCAGTAATGAGATAGACAAATATAAGCTATGCAATCAATTGTTTATCGGAAATAGTTATTATCACTTTTATTTATGAGGAGGTAAGATTGAATTGAGTTAATTTCATTGTTACCATTATTATACACCTAGATAGATTCGTGAATTGTTTTCATTTATATGAATATCGAATATGAGTATTTATCTAATCTTGAGAAATTGTCACAGTTAAGCAATTCGGATGGAATGGAATCTAAAGCCATAATTGATTGAGAGATGACTGAAACCCTAAATGATACAGTGGTATCGAAAGCCCTAACTGAATCTGTAGTATCGGAAGCCCTAGTTGAATCCGTGGTATTGGAAGCCCTAAGTGAGATAGTAGTATCATAAGCCCTAAATGAACTGAAGGTAAACAATGCCCTAATTGATACAGTGGTATGTGATGCCCTAATTTTACATAATGGTATTTAATGATAATCGTCATTTGATATTGGTTAAACAATATTAGATAGAAGTCTTTTTGTGGTATTGTTATAGAGGTATTTGTGGACTAACTCGGGTGGTTGCAGAAGCATCCCTAGTTGATTTCAATCTCAGTTTTTTGAGGTATGTAGTTTTTCAATTTTTGTAATAATTTCATTTGATGGTACTTTAAGTTTTTATGTTAAGAAATTTTGTCTAATTGTTTTTAACATGAAAATATTATTTACATGAACATGAATGATATAATTGTCTTTCTATGAAATTAAGTAATAATTGTATTCTTTGAGTATGTTAGATGTTAATTTAGACCTGGGAAAACGAGATGTTACATAAAACGGGATGTTACAGAAGTGTAGTTAGAGATTCACCCTGCCCATTACTTGCTCTACAAGTAAGTGGATTCTTTCTTGAAAGATAAGAAGAAAAGATAATGGTAACACCCATTTTATAAAATCTCTCGACTTCTTGCTTATGTTGAGCTGATCCAAGGAATGGTGAGAAGTGGGAGCCTTCCCTTTAAGGTAGGAGAGACTCTCTCTCACATGCTGTGACTGGTTATCCTATTTTGCGACTGGATTTTTACCCAAAACTGTCGGGTGCAAAAAATCCACCCAACATGTCCTATTCTTATCACTTGTATTATTTGTAAAGGCTTAATAGTGTTGAATTTTGAATATTTTAATTTTATTACCATGAGTAACTCTAATATAGCAAGTAAGAGTTATGGATGGTATTCTTGACCAAATCTCTTGTACTACTTACCAGTCCATCTTTAGAATGCTCTACATTGACATAGGCTTGTAAACCTACAAATCTGATTCAATTACTTATATTAAAATAGTAGATAACAGAATGCCCAACTGCCATTCAATGGAGTATAGGGGAAAATGTGAATCAAGGAAAGTAAATCTAAGTTCATGACATAGCCTTGAACACTCAAGACAAAAGTCAAGGAAGTTGATCCTTTCAATCCAGATTCTAAGGTAACTAGGTCAAGGAAGACTAGTGCTAACAAAGTGATAAAGGAGCACTAATTCAAGCCAAGATCTAGTGGTGATAGAATTAGAGAAGGGATGCAAAAGTCCTTGAAACCCATAGATGTAGCAAGAGCTATGAATTTAAGATGTTAGATGTAAGAAATAGATGTGCTAAAGTAATGGAGGTAATTAGAAGACTCACCTTAGGAATGAGGAATTTTGAAGCTTATTTTCTAATGGTTGCGCAACTCCAATCAACGAACGATCCTAGCCCTCAACTTGAAATTGCGAGATCTCCAAAACTTAGAAATCATTTGTCTATTTGGCAGAGTCAACTTTTTTCAGTAGGGACGACTTTTCCCTAAGTAGGGACAAACTATGAAAGGGGTATGTGGATCTGCAACTTATTCGCCTTTCCAAGATTTGCAACCTGCAAGAAAAATGGTTTTTGTTTTTTGATGGGAGGTTTGCCTTGGTCAAACCCTAGTTGAGGAATTAACCTTGAATTGAAATAATTGAAATGTTGGAATGTAAAGTAAATGCATGAATTCACCTTACAATAGTAGGATCTCTCAAATCGAATGCTATGAGCTCACTTCACCAATTGAATTGGATTGAGAGGAATGATGAACGGATGTAGAAGACACAACAAAGGACCTTGATTGAATTGAGGGAGATCTTGGATGCTAGATAAAACTCCTTCAATGGTTGGAATGCTTAAATCCTTGATCTTTAATGGAGGAATTGCTTGAATGCTTGAGTGCTAGTGCACATGAATGCTTGATAATAATATGAGATGAGATCGCTTGAGCATGTGAATGATGGATGAAAAAATGGAGCAAATGGATGGGCCTATGAAGGAGTTGGAATTAACTTTCTCCCGTAGGTCAACTGGACATGAAAATCAGCACCTTGGATCAATCTGGACATGGGACCTGAAGAGTGGACCTAATTTAGGACCCAAGAAGGGACATATTGCATCCTTGATTGGCCTATCAGGGATGCATTGCATCCTTGATCGGGAAGGGATGTACTATGTCCTTGGCAACTAAGGCCCAAAATCTTTGAGATTCCCTTGGGGTCCCGAAATGAGTCCCGGATCACAGAAATCAGGTGCAGAATTCGAGATATAGATGTTACAGTGCGAAAAATAGATTCGGAGTGATTGGATGAAGGAAAGCGAGGATCTAGTAGGAGCTTTGAAGAGGATCTACTAGGTCCTACCCTAGTTCCACCTATAAGAGAAATGAGAACAAAAGGGAAGAAAGGAAGAGAGATGCAAATGAATAATTATCTTGCATTAAATAGGTACTAAACCATCATTAAATTGAAGTGCTTCCAATTTAAGACAGTACAAGTGGTCAGCAAGTTATCATGTTGCTTTTTTTTCTCCTATTTTTCTGTACGACTAAGATTCATGTAATTATAGAGAAGTCAAAAGCCAGTCCAACAAAATGTTGTCTACATCTAAGCTCCACAATAAGGGGAAGTACTTTCCATGTTCTGCTAGGAGAATTACCAAGATCATATAGAGACTTGCACATTCAGTCATCATATTTTCATTGAGAACTCCCAAAACTTTTAACGAAGGTTATACGTATGAGAAGTAGGCATTGATTGAAGCATGTACAAGCCATTCAACACAGAGTTCATTATTAGAAGTGTATGCCAGTTCTAAGATTGCAGGGGAGGATTCACATGGATTATTGATAAAATTTTGATAGTATTCCCATCCTTCACAAATAGTCCTATGCTCACCATGATATCAGTGAGAAGTTTCAATAGAATCAACATCTGTAACTCTTGTGGCAGCCAACTTGTTAGTCTTTATTCGTTTAGATGGACTTTCTTTAATTATAGGGTGCTTCTTCAACTCTAACTCTATTGCCAGTCTCAATAAGGACATAATCCAAAAATGTCTTACTAGCAGTTAAAATTGACTTAAACCACCTCTGTAGACATTTAGTTGACATTAGAATCAACCATTGCAAGAAAACCTAATTTGAACATTTTCATGACCCTTGATAGGAACATAACCATGAAAGTATTCCATTTTAGGATAGAAAAGGATATGGTAGTTGCTAGCATTAAGTATGGTTTTGGCATTAGATTGAATTAATAACACATGGGAGATGCTTTGCAGTTTGGTGTCACACTTTATAATTGCTGCCCATATCCCCAAAGAAAATGTATGCTAGTTATGTTTGTTTTACAGTTGCTTGCTAGAAATCACTTCCATCTATGAAAATAAAAGATACACAATGATTAACCTTAGGCCAAGAGTCAATTGTTGGCATTTAAATTCCTTAAGAAAGTAAAGTTTCCCATAGGAATTGAATCCTAATATTGCACATGAAATTATGTTGGGAGTATACATCTTTTCTGCTTACTCATGATAGATTTGTTAATGGTCAGAGACTCAAAAGAACTCTCATTGACCTGTCAGAATCATCAACTAAGACATCAAATTTAACGAAGAACTATTATTTTTCAGAAATTGTGTTTCCTATACACAACATTCGTTATTTCCCTGTTCTTGCTAGTACATGTTAGAGCTCAAGATATCCACAACTAGCATGTTGTAATATACTTAAGATATTGATAATATTAGTAGATATAGGTGAAAAAGCCCAGAATAATAAGATGAGACTACCCATCAAAACAAAAAAGAGTTAAATACCAGAGAGAGAGGCCTAAACTCCTCCATAAATTGATGAAACAATATATGCTGCGCTTCTCTCCTTTGATTAGATGTAACTGCAAATTACAGATCTACCAAAGTGGCAGTGAATGCTAAGAGCCTAGCTTTCAAAGATGACATCACTGCACTATAGTAGACACAAAGCTCCATGCTTAATATACAAATCCAGAAAAATTCACGATAGATGCCATGTTTCAGTAATACTTAATCCCTCCTATTGCTGTGCCATAAAATTGTAACAGTAATTGGCGAAGTAGTCACTTGGATTGCCAAACCAAAGATACACAAAATGGGTAACTAGGTTATGTGCAGCAGCACTTGCCAATAAGCTAACTGCCATATTTCATGGTCGCAATACCGAGCTCCTGGAGACCATTAATATATCTCCAGTGGTGAGGATTCCACAAGGCTGTGGAATGATGGAGAGTGTGGCAGTACTGAAGGATGCATGCCAAAAATGACAGGTTGAGGAATGGACGAAAAAGCATAGATTGTCCCATTTTCAAAAGGTATAAAGTGGATACTAATTGGAGTGTAGTCCATACCAGTAAATTTCTAACATGGCAGGATATTATAAATCTTTGATGCTTAAATTTGATTTATTAATTTTTAGTTTTGTCACTAAATATATACGTACAATTAGGAATAATAAGTGGAGTAGTTGTGCAACATTATTGATGGCCATGAAGTACCATCATTCGGACATCTGTGCATAGGGATCATTCAATATTTGAATATTTGTGCATGCAAGATTCGTACCATCACACAATCTTAGCAACTAATTTTTAAAAATCCTTTGTATCCATTAAGAATTTAAGATGGCCAGCTACTATAGAGGTCTAAATTGCTGGGTTGTTTTATTGACCTGAATAATTCTTGAATGCCAATTATTTAGAATGTTTTTATGTTTTAGTTTCAGACTTGTAGAGCTTTCTATTGACTTACTCCATTGATTTGTGATTTTTAACTTGCATCTCTTTCTGATTGGTTATTACTTAATCATCCATGTGCAGCTATGAAGCAAAGCTAGTGAAGAGGGTTGTGAATGATGTGATTAAGACATTGGACAGAGTGCCTTTAGAAGTTGCCAAGCACCCTGTGGGAATGGAAAGTCTGACCCAGGATCTCATTCACAAATTCATGCTAAATTCAGAGAAAGGTATAGTTATATCTGGAATATTGGGTATTGGTGGTATTGGCAAGACCACACTTGCCAAGGTTTTGTACAACCTTGTTTATGCTCAATTTGATGCTGCTTCCTTTGTGTTTAACGTCCGTGCCACTGCGGCAGAGCCCATGGGCATTACAAATATGCAGAAGCAAATCCTTGATGATTTAATCAACTATGATGGAAAAGTGGGAAGTATTGAGAAGGGGAAATCTTTGCTCAGGAATCGTTTGGGAGGAGAACGCGTGCTTCTGATTTTAGATGATGTGGATTCTAACAAGCAATCAAATGCTTTGGTTGGGGACTGGCTGGCCCCTGGTAGCAGAGTTATTATTACTTCTAGAGACAAACACATTCTCAATCTTGCAGGGGTCTCATCAAAATCCATCCACGAGATGAGTGGATTGCAGATAAATGAAGGTCTCAAGTTATTTAGTTGGCATGCTTTTCTGAAAGAATCTCCAAGGCCTGATTATGAAAATCTGTCCAAAGAAATAGTTGAAGCTTGCAAGGGGCATCCTCTTTCACTGGAAGTGATCGGATCCTTACTGTATGATAAGCAAGATGAGCCAGATTGCTGGAGGGAAGCTGTTCACAATATTGCTCTCCACCAAGACATTCATGAAAGGCTCAAAATCAGTTACAATGCTCTTACTGAAGAGGAAAAAGAAATATTTTTGGACATCGCTTGCTTCTTCCTTGGAGAACATAAAACATATCCCATTGTTTTCTGGAATTCTTTGTACAAGAAGGTAAACATTGCTATATCTAATCTTTCCATGAAGTTACTGATAAAGATTGACGACAAAGGTGTGTTTAATATGCATGACCATTTGCGAGATATGGGGCGAACCATCACTGAAAAAGAAAAGGAGGGTAGCCGCATATGGAAGGCAGCTCAGTTAAGCACCATATCCAATAGCATCAATTTATCTCACCTTCAGATCAACGGCGGTGATTCACAAAGGCTTGAAACTTTGTGCCAACCCGGTCTTCTCTTTCTTTGCTTGCAGAATCTTCTTGTGGAAGGCATCACAGAAGACACACTAGCCATGCTTCCTCCAAGTTTGATATGGTTAAGGTTGGAAAAGTGTAATTTTGAAATACAGAAGCCACTTCACTTCAGAGTTAGTAACAATTGGCAATTGAGGATCATGCAAGTAAATGATGATACTTCCAATTTCTTCCAATCTTCACTTTCAAATATCATTGGCAACCTGTCACAGCTGCAACATTTAGACTTGAAAGGGTGCACAAAATTAAGTATTCTCCCCGATACCATTGGCAACCTGTCGAAGATGCAGAAATTAGAGTTGAGAGGGTGTAGACAATTAATTAACCTCCCTGATACCATTGGCAACCTGTCAAATCTGCAGGAGTTAGAGTTGAGAGGGTGTACACAATTAAATAGCCTCCCTGTTACCATTGGCAACTTGTCACAACTAAAGCGTTTAGATTTGGGAGGGTGTACAAATTTAAATAATCTTCTTAATAGCATTGCCAACTTATCACAGCTGCAACATTTAGATTTGAGAGGGTGTACAGAATTAAGTTCTCTCACTGACAGCATTGTTAACCTTTTACAACTGCAAAGTTTAAATTTAGGAGGGTGTAAAGTATTATACTACCTCCCTGATACCATTGGCAATCTATCGAAGCTGCAAAATTTAGATTTTGGAGGGTGTAAAGTATTAATTAACCTCCCTAATACCATTGGTAACTTGTCTCAGCTACAATGTTTACATTTAGGATGGTGTGTTAAATTAAATAACCTCCCTGATACCATTGGGAACCTCTCCATGCTACAGACTTTAAATTTGAGAAAGTGCAAAATGTTAAATTCTCTCCCCAGTGCCATTGGCAACCTGTCTCAGTTGCAAAATTTGAACTTGAGAGAGTGTATTTTATTAAATAAACTCCCTGATACCATTGGCAATCTGTCACAGCTGAAGCATTTGAACTTGAGAGGGTGTATAAAATTAAAAAACCTCCCCAATACCATTGACAGCTTGTCACACCTGCAGCAGTTAAATTTGAAAGGTACAAAATTAAAATTAAAGAACCTCCCTTATAGAATTGTCAACGGCATTGCCATCAAGTGATATGGATTGGAGAAGGATTTCAAAAATCAATGCCTCTGAATGGAGGGGACTACAGATAATGGCAGTGTGTTTCTCTTCTTCCTCGGGCTTCTTTATGGATCTTTGGATGTGAGGCAGGGATTGAAGATGAGGTACATGATATACGGATTGCTGTAGCCTTTTGAAGGTTACCTGAATTTTTGAAATATGGAAAAGAGAGTAAATGTTCATTATTCGAAATTATATTTCATTGTAAGAGTCAATCTATGCAATTAATTTTTCAGTGCACACTTGATTTTTCAGTGCTTACTTAAGGGAGAGAAAAATATTCTAACCTTTTCTTTTTTGTATATTATACATAACTTTTTTGATATTGAAAATAAACTAAGGGAAAATTATCTATTGTAATTAAGTGGATAGGTTTTATGTGGGAGCAAAAATTGTGAAAATTTGCTTCACAACTTAAAATTTCGCTCGGCAAACAAAGGGAGCAGGGTTACAGTTTTGCTTGGCAATAGAAGGTGTCAAGTGACAAGTAGTGGGTGCCAAGCCAAGTGAGCTTGACAGAAAAAGGAGGCTTGACACAATGGATGTCGAGTGATCTCGATAGAAAAAGGGGGGCTCGACACAGTGGATGCCGAGTGAGCTCAACAACAAGAGGAGAGCTTGGTCCCTGAAAGGAACACTGAGGAGGTCGAATGAGCACAAGATGAGCTCGGTTAACACGTGAACCGAGCGAGTTAACAATAGACTTTATGTTTGAACTTTTCCACCATTAAAGCACATAGGAAATAATAGAGACTTGCATAAAAACTAAATCCAATATGAAACCAATAAAGATGAAGACAACAACAACCCAAACTTAATATACCTTCTTGCTTGCTTGCATTCAACTGAGTTCAAATTATTACAAAATCTAGGAGCATTTGGCTTCAACCAGAAAAGTACAAAGTACTTCAACTAATAAAACTAGTCTTAAGCTTATAGCACTAAGAGTTGCATACAATAACGCTTGGAGCAATCACTGCTTCATAGGACAAACCAAAATGAACTTACAGAATGACAGAGAGATTCAAGACGTGCTGCTGTATGCACTGAAACTGAACCTTCCTTTTGTCCTTTGAACTCTGCTTTGAATATTCTTTTCACCTCTGCTCTGATCTACTGATCTTATTCTTGTTTGCTCTCTTTCTTCTTCTCCTATTTTTTCGAATGAATGAGCTTCATTTCTTGTCTTTTTTTCAAAAATGTTTTCCCTCTCATTTTAGATTTCAAACTCACTTACCCACATTTAAGTTTTTGTTCGCTGCACCTGCAAACTGTCAAAGTGGTAGGTGGATGCAGGGCTCTAGGGACAACCACTAAAGTTTCAATATTTCAACACTCCCCCTTTGTCCCGAGTCAAACAAGCAAGGATCAATCCTAATCCAAATCAACTATGCCAAGACTTCTTCTTAGGTGCACATAAGTTGCTGTGCCCAAAGACTTAGTAAATATGTCTGCTAGTTGCTGCTTAGACTTACAAAATTCTATCTTTGTATCTCCATTCTCCACCAATTCTGATGAAGTGATATTTGATTTCTATGTGCTTGCTTTTCCCATGGAATATTGGATTCTTAGATAGTGCACTTGAGAAAATGTTGTCACAAGAGATTGTGGTTCCATCCTCTTGCCTTTCATTCAAATCTGCCAAGATTCTCCTTAATGAAATAGCTTGACATGTTGCTGCATTCATTGCTATGTATTCAGCCTTTGCTGTAGATTGAACAATAATAGGTTGCTTCTTGGATGCCCATGAAATTGCACCTGATCCCATATGAAACATGTATTCAAAAGTGCTCTTCTTATCATCTAGGCTTCCAGTCCAATCACTATTAGTGTAGCCAACCAAATTGACATCATTATTTGCAATATACAAAATCTCAAATTGCTTGGTACCATTGACATACCTTAGGATCCTCTTTTCCGCTTGCCAATGGGAATCCTTTGGTGTTTTTATAAATATGAAAATCAAACTTATTGCATGCATCATGTCAGGCCGAGTTGTTGTCAAATATATCAAGCTTCCAACCATACTCTTGTATAATGTTGGATTCACACTTGTTGCAATCTTCCTTGTTCAACTTCAGACCTATTGTTGTTGGTGTTGGGTCTACCTTACTATTTTGCATTTTGAATCTCTCCAAGATTTGATTTGTATACTTTCTTGAGAGATAAAGATGTCATCATGCTTTTGTTTTACTTTTATGCTTAGAAAGTACTTCAAAAGACTTAGGTTTGTTATCTCAAATTCATTCTTCATGGCCTCTTTGAACTCACTAATTAGAAAATTATCATTTCTAGTGAAGATTAAGTCATCTACATACAAGATAATAGTCAAAACCTTACCATTTGCTACCTTGATGCAAGGAGTGGATTCACCATCACTTTTGCTAAAGCCATTGCTCATCAAGTATGAGTCAATTCTGTTGGACCATGCCTTTGGAGCTTGCTTGAGCCCATATAGAGCTTTCTTCAATCTATACATCTTGTTTTCTTCACCCGAGATTTCATAATCAAGTGGCTGCTCCACATAAATCTCTTTTTTCAATACACTATTTAAGAAGGCATACTTCACATCCATTTGATATACCTTCCAATTGTGATGGGCTGCAATTACTATGACAACACACACGGTTTTCATTCTTACAACCAGAGCTATGACAACACAGACGGTTTTCGTTTTTACAACTAGGGCATATGTCTCATCATAATCTCTGTCATACTGCTGCTTGTACCCCTTGACCACTAAATGTGCCTTATGCCTATCTTTTTTTCCTTTAGCATTGAACTTGGTCTTATAAACCCATTTCACTTCAATTACTTGTTTCTTGGGAGGCAAAGTAGTTAACTCAACTCCCATGTCTCATTTCTTTCAATAGCATTTATTTCCTCATCCATAACATTACACCATTTCTCCTCCTTTATAATTTCTTCAAAATAGATTGGATCACTATGAGAAAATAATGCAAAATTTACACACTCACCAAACTCTTCATCATACCTTTCCTCTTGGTATATCTCCCTTCGACTGTTAGTCTTTCTTGGCAATAGGGAGGCGAGAGTGAGATCTGAATTTTCAGTATTGTTGTTGCTACTATTTTGCATACTAGCTCGGGGCTGTCTTGAATTGCTAGGAGCTAAAACTCGATATGTTTGAGGCTACTTTCCCTTTTTCCTTTGTTTGCAATTATCTAAGTTTGCAGCTCCATCATCTTGCCGATCACCAATATTTTCTTCTTCTTCAATGGTCGATATTTTACTTGAAGTGCTTGAAGATTCATCTACCGAGCCATCCCATGATTGATTTTCAAGAAACTCCACATTTCTTGAAATGATCTTCTTGGTGATTGGATCATACAATCTATAAGCCTTTGATTTTGAGCTGTAGCCTATGAAGATACACTTCACACCTTTGTCATCCAGCTTTTGCTTTGTTCCTTTGGCACATGTGCATATGCTACACATTTGAACACTCTGTGCTCAACTGTCCATCTACTCCTTGACCATGCCTCAAGAGGAACCTTGTCACAAACTGACTTTGTACGACACCTGTTTATCAAATATATCGTTGTTGCTACAACCTCTCCCCAATATTTAGTTGGGAGTCCCTTTGCTTTCATCATGCTTCTTGCCATCTCAACAATAGTCCTATTTTTCCTCTTAGTCACTCCATTTTGATGCGGAGTATAATTGGCTGTAAGCTCCTTCTTAATGTCATTCTTCTTGCAAAAATTTACAAACATATTGTAGGTATACTCCCTTTCTCTATTCAACCTAAGGACTTTTACATAGTGTCCACATTCTTTTTTAGCCATGGTTTTAAATTCAACAAATTATCAAATGCTTTAGATTGTTCTTTAAGTTATACACCCATGTCCTATGATTGAAATCATCTATGAATGTCATAAAATAAGTACTCCCCCCATTCGAAGTGGTTTCCATAGGGCCAACTAAATTAGAATGCACCAATTCTAATGGTGTCCTTGCCCTTCTAGAATTACCATAATTAAAGGGAAGCCTATGTTACCCAAAATACAAACCTCACACTTGTCATATGAGTCTACAATACTTGACAAACCATCTACCATTCTTTTCTTGAACAACAAATTTAAACCAACAAAGCCAAGATGTCCATACTTGAGATGCCATAGCTTGGAGGGGTCTTCAATTATGCTCCTAAGAGCTGATTGCTGATGTACTATTGTACATTCATGCTTGGAAGGTGCAACATCGACTTGAGAAGAGAAGCATGTCTCTATCCTCAAAGGGAACATTGGATTATTTGTCTTTTGGACTGCTGCAAGTATTCTCTTACTCCCATCCTTTTCATGAATGACACACTTGTCATTTTCCATTAGCACCTTATAACCATTTTGAATGAGGTGTCCAACACTCATCAAATTGTGCTTCATACCCGGGGCAAAATATACATTTTGTATGTCCTTCTCACCTTGCTTGGTGTGGACCATGATATATCTTTTGCCCACTATGAGAATGGTTTTATTATTTCTCATCTTAATTTCAGACTTGAAATTTCTATCAATGAAATAGAATAAATTGTCATTACCACTCATGTGATTGCTACAATTGCTGTCTAAGTACCATACCTCAGGGTTTCCTTGTTCACCAATGTTACACATGGTGAAGGCTGTTGGATTGTTGGCATTTCCCATATTCACATCAGCCACATTTGCATTCTATCTTGACTGATCACCCTACTTCTTCCAACATTCACTTGCATAATGCCCAAACTTATGACAATAGTAGCATTCTACATTGCTCTTATTGAAGTTGTAATTGTTCTTACCTCCTTTGGAGTTGTTTTCAGAGGTGCTTGCTCCCACTTGGTTTCTTGCTCATCCCAAGCTTTTTGCATTAGCATTCCTTTGACCATTCCTTCCACGACCTCTACTTCTTGAGCCTCTATTGGAGCCATTTCATCCTCTCCCCCTGCCTCTTGAATTCTCTTGAGCCTTGAAATACTGCTCTTGGGAAGTTGTTGCTGATTTGTTGATCTGGTGCTCATGGGTTTGAAGAGTTCCCATCAACTCATTCATGGTCAATGTGGTGAGGTCGTTTGCTTCCTCAATGGTCATTACAAGATTGTCATATCTCTGAGGTAAACTCCTCAATATCTTCTCCACAATCATTTTCTCTTCATACTCTTCTCCATTTGATTTGAGTTAGTTTATCAAAGTGGAGTTTTGTGAGCTGAATTCTGCAATAATTTCATTGTCTTTCATTTGAAGGTTCTCAAACTCCCTTTTGATCATCTGTAGCTTTACTACTATGACCTTATTAGTTCTCTTGAAATTTGTTTCAAGGATATCCCATCCTTCCTTTGAGTAATTTTTCGCTGCAATCTTGGGAAAAACAATCTCTTTCATTGCTACCTCAATCAAACTTAATGCTTTTGCATCCTTTCTTCTTGACTCCTTCAACTGAGTCTTCTGTGGGTTTGTAAGGGCAACATATTGTGCTGGGCCAATTACATCATTGAACCCATTGATCACAAAGTCCCACAAATAATTAGCAACCATTATGGTTCTCATATTCTTTCCCCACATATCATAATTCCGTCCATTGAAGGATGGTAGCTACTACCATATCTTTCTTGCATCTCCTGCCATGTCAAATGTCCAGAAAAACAAATGCCCTAACTCACTATGAATGTGGGGGCCTCAAAGCTTTGATAACATGTGAAAAATCGCTTCACAACTTAAAATTTCGCTTGGCAAAAAGAGGGAGCCAAGTGATAGTTTTGCTCGGCACTGGAAGGTGCCAAGTGATAGGCAATGGGTGCCGAGTGAACTTGGCACGCTAAAGAGCCCATTGAGCCCGACAGAAAAAAGGGGGCTTGACATAGTGTATACCGAGTGAGCTCGACACAATGGATGTCGAGTGAGCTCGACACAATGGATGCCGAGTGAGCTCGACAACAAGAGGAGAGCTCGGTTCCTGAAAGGAACATCAAGGAGTCCGAGTGAGCACAAGATGAGCTCGGTTAACACGTGAACCGAGCGAGTTAACAACAAACTTTCTGTTTGAATTTTTCCACCATTAAAGCACAGAGCTAATAACAAAGACTTGCATAAAAACTGAATCCAATATGAAACCAATAAAGATGAAGACAACAACAACCCAAACTTAAATATGCCTTCTTGCTTGCTTGCGTTCAATTGAGTCAAACTATTACAGAATTTGGGAGCATTTGACTTCAACCAGAAAAATACAAAGTACTTCAACTAATAAAATTAATCTTAAACTTACAACACTAAGAGTTGCATACAATAACGCCTGGAGCAATCACTACTTTATAGGACAAACAAAAACAAACTTATAGAATGATAGAGAGATTCAACATGTGCTGCTGCATACACTAAAACTGAACCTTCCTTCCGTCCTTTGAACTCTGTTTTGAATATTCCTTTCACCTCTACTCTGATCAGCGGATCTTCTTCCTATCTGCTCTCTTTCTTCTTCTCCTGTTTTTTCGAATGAACGAGCTTCATTCTTTTTGTCTTGTTTTAAAAAACATGTTCCCTCTCATTTTGGATTTCAAACCTGCATTTAAGTTTATGTCTGTTGCACCTGCAAACTGTCATAGTGGTAGGTGGATGCAAGGCTCCAGGAACAACCTCTAAAGTTTCAATATTTCAACAAAAATGATATTTGTTATAAAAAAAGTTGTAAGACTCTTTTTCGATTAACTCACCATCATTTCTAAAATAAGGAGAGTAAATCATGCAAAAAAAAATAGTATGATAAATAGACACGAACTCCTTGACCATTCCCAACTTCCCATTTTTCATCTTCTACAATGGTTAAGCCTTTTTGCCTTCTACAAAACCCCATCCATGTGCTCAATTTTTTTTCACTGCAATTGTGCAATTTTATTATCATCTCTTCCTTTGTTTTGCTTTCGTTGGGACATCTTTGTATAAGCCTTCACGAAGCCCCGTTTTATACCTACATTCAATTCGTTTGTAATCTTTGTATAGGCTTAACAAGGGCTTTGATCTTTAACTTTGTGGAGTTTTTGAGGGTTTCTCTTTAGTGACAGTGAGATCCATTTCTGTATTGTTTATTTTTACTGTAAATGATGGTCTTTACTTTTTCCATTTATGATCTAGATCCGTTTCTGTATTTTAGGTTTTTGGCTTTTTGTAAGATTTCATTTTACTTAATTTCCCTTTTTGATTAGTTCTTCTCCAATGGATTTCCTTTTCGTAGAGTGTCTCGTGTCGTGAGTATAGTGAGTATAATGCCCAATTGTTTCTCCCTAGCGCATGAATTGGAATTATAATCATAAAATGGCAAAGCGGTTCCAATGAAAAGGTTTTCTCTATATATAACAAGGACACAAAGCATCTAGTTCTTGTCAATAGAAGAAACTAATATGAATTTTATGCAATAATAAAATGTATAAAGTCTTGAAAATAATATGTTGCATTTTGTGTATAAATAATTAAAAGCCCTACAAAGCAACAAGTCAATTTGTCAATAAATATGTTTTTATGATTTATTTCAAATATAATATAGATGAAAACTTTGTAGTTGTAAAAAATAATTAATTAATAAATTGTTTTGATTGGACAAACAAATAAAGGTAAATATATTTTTATGAATTATTCGTTCTTTCAAATATAATATAGATGAAATATTTCTACAATGGTTAAGCCTTTTTGCTTTCTACAAAACCCCATCCATGTGCTCAGTTTTTTTTCACTGCGATTGTGCAATTTTATTATCATCTCTTCCTTTGTTTTGCTTTCATTGGGACATCTTTGTATACGCCTTCATGAAGCCCCGTTTCATACGTACATTCAATTCTTTTGTAATCTTTGTATAGGCTTAACAAGGGTTTTGATCTTTAACTTTGTGGAGTTTTTGAGGGTTTTTCTTCAGCAACAGTGAGATCCATTTCTGTATTCTTTATTTTTATTGTAAATGATGGTCTTTACCTTTTCCATTTATGATCTAGATCTGTTTCTGTATTTTAAGTTTTTGGCTTTTTGTAAGATTTCATTTTACTTATTTTCCCTTTTTAATTAGTTCTTCTCCAATGGATTTCCTTTTCGGAGAATGTCTCGTGTCGTGAGTATAGTGAGTATAATGCCCACATTGTTTCTCCCTAGCGCATGAATTGGAATTATAATCATAAAATGGCAAAGCGGTTCCAATGCAAAGGTTTTCTCTATATATAACAAGGACATAAAGCATCTAGTTCTTGTCAATAGAAGAAACTAATATGAATTTTATGCAATAATAAAATGTATAAAGTTTCAAAAACAATATGTTGTATTTTGTGTATAAATAATTAAAAGCCCTACAAAGCAACAAGTCAATTTGTCAATAAATATGTTTTTATGATTTATTTCAAATATAATATAGATGAAAACTTTGTAGTTGTAAAAAATAATTAATTAATAAATTGTTTTGATTGGACAAACAAATAAAGGTAAATATATTTTTATGAATTATTAGTTCTTTCAAATATAATATAGATCAAAACTTTATAGTTGCAAAAAGTAATTGAATAATAAATTGTTTTGATTGGACAAACATATAAAGGAAAATGTTTTTTTGATGGATATCATCCACAAACAAGTTTTAGATACTCGATACAGGCCCACGTGTGCCTGAAACCTCTTTAGCTAAGAGCCAAGCACTAAGGAGCATCAACATTGCCAAATTCACCCGAGGCACGATCCCGACCTCATACCTTCTGATGTCTTCAAGCCTTGCACTCAACAAGATCTGATCCTTGGTGGGCTCTTTATGAGCCATTCAACTTCACTAGTAGACCAAGAGCCCATTGACAATAAAGGAAAAAGTTGCACTCTCTACTGTAGCAAAAACAACCACTCAAATTGTCAATAAATATGAAAACTTTATAGTTCAAAAAGTAATTAAATAATAAAGTGTTCTAATTGGACAAACAAATTAAAAAGTAAAAGTGCATTGAATGTTTTAACTTCTCCTATATCTTTGAAGATATATTTTGATATTTATTATACAATATTTTTAAATTAGAATTTTATATAAAAATAAAAATACTTTTGTTTCTTTATGTAAATATTGAAAAAATAAATCTTATACAATTTTAATTCTATTTGACGAATAAAAAATTAGTTTTAAAATATTGCAAAAACACATCTTTTTATAAAAGTAAGATATTAGAATTTTTAAAATAGTAAAATGTAAATCTAGATAAAAAAAAATTCATATGATAATTTTATATGGAATTCTTTTATATACTAAATTTATAAGTATATTTGTTATAAGTTAGTTATGATTATTTTGTTATATTTCATTTTTTATCAAGATTGCTAATTATACACCATTAAATTTTTTTGTCTAATTTGTTATCAATTTTTTTAATAAATGAATAGAAACAAATCAATCTAATTAATCAATAATTTAATTTAACTACATGCTATACTCAATCAAATAGTAGTAATCTTTAATCTTTAATTTTTTAAATTCTAATAGTGATAAGTTGGAAGATCATTTTAATTGATAATAATTTTAAGGTAGTTTTTATTTAAATATAGTAATTTAAAAATTTATATTTAAATTAAAATCTTTTTGTTTCTATATGTAAATATTGAAAAAATAAATCTTTTACAATTTATTTCTATTTAATGAATAAAAAATTAATTTTAAAATATTACAAAAATGTATCTTTTTTCAAAAGTAAGATATTAGAATTTATAAAATAGTAAAATGTAAATCTATATATATTTTTTTTCATATGATAATTTTATATGGAATTCTTTTATATACTAAATTCACAAGTATATTTGTTGTAAGTTAATTATGATTTCTTGTTATATTTCATGCTTTATCAAGATTTCTAATCATACACCATTTTAATTTTAATTTTTTATGTCTAATTTTTTATCAATTTTTTTTTTTTAATAAATGAATAGAAAAACAAATCAATCTAATTAATCAATAATTTAATTTAACTGACATGCTATACTCTAACAAATTTATTTCTATTAATGTATCTTAATGTAAAATTTATATTTCCTATTGGCTCACAGTTGTATACATAAAAACATTAGATTTCTTATGGGAATATTCATTAGCTTGACCTATACTCCTTATTCACAACAACAAACATGAACATTGAAGCCCCCTCCAAAGATAAGATCACTTTCAAACCATTAGCCAATTTCATTAGTACTTAGGGTAACCTACATAGGTTTCCACCCTGACCATGAGAGTGTGCAAGTTGACAATTGCAAAAAGCCTCAACTTGATTCTCAATTCTTTCAACATCAAATTAGATGAGAGATATATTCTTGTATCCATACGAAGCAAAGACACGTAGCTTAAGGATTGAGCAACATCAAATACATTCATCCTAGCTACTAATTATTTGGTGTGCAAGGGAAATTTGGCCATAGCCTCTTCTATATAGACAAAGAGTCCTTAGTTCTCAAACCCCCAATTCGCCTCAATTTTATGGGAAAAAGAGTTCTTGCAACTATTTCTTATCAAGAGAGGGTGTATCTATAACAAACCTCATCACCACAAACAATGTTGATCCCTACTCAATGCTCTTCTTCTAAACTTTGATTGAACATTGGATATCTATCATTGCTAATATTTTACGATGCCAACACTTAAAGTACAAACTATGAAATTATAAAAAATTCATCTGGAGAAATTATTTGAATACTTACTTCTTTGTAATGAAAGACTTTGATTGGTAAACATAAATCCTAAAGTAATTTCACGTTTCACGTTTAACTAGGTTCTATTTGTGGAATTATCTTCTTGAAGCTTGTAAATTACGTAAGAAATATCATGCGGAGTGACAATGATATGAATAATGTTTAGGTTTTAGTTTTTTTACTAATGCTATATTTTATATGCAAGTATATAAGATATTCAAATATTAAATGTGTTATTATTTACATCCATTTTAATATTTTTGTTATATAAACTAACAATTATGGTAGGAGTGTCCCAAAAGGAGATGGTCCAAATCATGCACCACAAGTTAACGCACTAGAATTAACAATTGTAGACACAAAATAAGATAAAAAACTTGCTACATCAATCTCTGCATTGTCTTAGATTCAAGGATTTACATTGAATTTGCATGCAACATGCAGTTGCACATTCCAAGAAAACATGTCTAATTGCAAGCATAAATCTTATTGCTGATCTTCGTCCCAAGACCTTACTTCATGCTATCACTGCTTACTGCTTAGAGAGATCAATTACAAGCCTTATAAAGACTTCATGATCCATGAGTCGACCAAGAATAGATTATATTCTTTGACAATTAGGAAAATGAATTATAATATAGGGCAAGACCTAAATTTTATATAGCTCATCACATAATCTATAAAATCCACTATGATCCAAGATATGAGTCCACACAGGATCTAAGAACATTGAGATATGTGCCAATATGTTTTATCGATAAGGAAATAGCTTTACAAGATTAGAAAAAATGATCTGGTCGAGAAATTGTGAAGAACATTAGGAACCTGCAAATAATCCAACATAACTCAAACACAATGTAACCAATGCGATCCTACACATCTATAGAAAATGGCATCTAGATGACACTCTTAGGTTCACAACAACCAATGATCAAAATTGAAGGTTTGCTGCAAGAAATACTACAATTGTATAAAAATGGAATCAAGGAACAAACATGTTTTTGGTTGATAAAAGATTGTTGACTACCCAAGGATGCTTCTGCATCATAAACATTATTCAAAAATTTAACTTCCTTCGCAACATCAATCAATTAAATATGGACCAATTAAGTATTTTATAGTGAATGATAGCATCTGTGGATATCATCAATATCTAGCATATCCAACTAGAACATTCAAATCTCTTTGTGCTAATTTTAGTCCTAAATGTTATTGTTTTATTAATAATTTAATGGTGTTCAATGCGAAGTATTTATTTATAACATATTTTCAACATTTTCAAACAATGGAATGATAAGTTGCTCCACTTGCGGTAAATTTTAATGTTATAGTAAAAATAGGCATTCATGGTCATGCACAATCACGGTGAGATGATAATATGTTCTTATATATTTATTTTCATATACAAATATAAAGGTGTTGTTTTCTATTGACATATATACTTGATTGTTTTTTCCCCTGCAAATCACCTATCATAGATTTTTTATACAAAAAACAAAATTATTTTTATAGGAAGCTAATGGGTTTAAATATGTATGTGTGAACCATCAAATATGATTTGATTGAAAAGCCACCCAAGAATGTGAATGAATAAAGGAAAGCACACCATGAATTCAATATGAGCCAAATAAATTGTATTTAACTCAAGAATGTGCAAATCATATGATGAAATTACAATACCCATGTTAAGGAGATGCATAAGTATTTATAGGAATTACCAACCAAGAGACTCAAAACACTACCAATGTGGGGATGAAGTGAAAAATTCTCCAAGTAAACTAAGTGTGAATAATAGTTGAGAGAAAGCTAATAAAGAATTAGATAGATAAAGAAAACTAGTCACACTAACACCCCTTAAGTGCATCTTAGTAAAAAATGTAGACAAATATGCAAAGATGGGTCCAAAGAATTAGCCTTGACAAGGTACCCAAGTACAAAAGATCCATTGAAACAAAATAGGAGAAAACCTAATGGATACACCCACACCCCCCCCCGCTCTCTCTCTCTCTCACACAAGATATGATGAAGTAAGAAGCATTAAGAGACCCTCCATAGAAGAAATGTCTTCTTCCCCTGAGAGATATCAAAGATGAACATGCTCATAGTGAAGGTTTTGGTGCAAATGCTTGCAACTTGCTCTGATCTTATAGGATAGTATCACAAATCAATGACTTGCTCCTAAATCATCTCTTTGAGATAATGCATGTGGATCTTAATGTGTTTGGTTTCCTAATGATGAATTGGATTCTACAAGATTTTGGATGGTGTTTTGGTTATCACAATTGATGATTGACAGCCTTTGAAAAGTGATGCCAAGTTTAGTGAGGATATTTTGAAGCTAAATAGCTTTAGTGCTGACATTAATAACTCCTCAATACTTAGCTTCATATGAACTAGAGAATCAATTAATGTCAAGAAATGTGTAGTTTTTAGGGAGGTTCTTGTGTTTTTTATTAGTTGCATGTTTGTTTAGAGCTTCCTACAGACATTCAGTTTAGGTTTGAGTTCAAAGCATTCTAGATAGTTAGATTTACCTTTTGTTTCATCCCTTGGACATTGGAAGGTAGATATATGAGTGGTTGAAGATCACCAATTTCTTTCCAGATCTAAGGAGCCACCATTTTGTAGTAGTTTGGGTTAAATTTGGCTCTATCATCTTGCTCTAAGGCATCAAGACCCCAAGATCACTTCTTCAAATGCCAAACTTGGAATTCAATTTTTTTAGGGTGTGGCCTTTTGTCTAGTGGTCCAAAGTGTGTTTTGTTCAATTTGGTGTGACCTTTTATCCAACGGTTTGAAGCATGCTTTGTTGGATCTTGTGTGGCCTTTTGTCTATTGGTCCAAAATATGCTTTATTCAATTTGGTGCAATATTTTATTCAATAATTTGAAACATTCTCTATCTAATCTTGTGCAACATTTTACCTAATGGTCCAAATAATGTTCCATCTTGTCTAGTGTAGCCTTCTAGCTAGTGGTCTAAAAGGCACTTCACAAGCTTCACCCTTTTGTCCAATGGTCCAAAAGGCACTTCACAAGGTTTACTCTTTTATCTAGTGGTCCAAAGAATGTTCTACATGACCAAGGTTCAACCTTTTGTTCACTAGTGTGAAGCATGCTCATTTGAGGTACAACCTTTTATTTATTGGCTAAAATCATTTCTTCAAACCCCCTTTCCCTTATAGAGTTTTGAGATTTGTGGTTCAAATTTGAGGACTCATAACTTGGGCTTCAAACCTCTTTTTTTCATGTGATTTTCTTTTTATTATTATTATTATTTTTTCATTCTCTTTGCAATGGTGTAGTTTATTTCTAAATTTTGTGCTAAAAATTCACATAAACCACAGTTTCTTTCATTGTTTGAAATCAGGTCATAAGGTGAATCCTTGCCCTATGGTAAAAGCTAAAAAGGCTAGGAAAAAATCAATTTTCAAACCTAGAAATGAGAAAAAGATTTGAAAAACGAAGGAAATCAAGGATGCACCTGAGAATCAGGAGGTGATTGTGGAAATCCCTATTAAAGAAGGGAATAAACTAGACTAGAATGGATCAAAGATAGGTAAGGAAGATGAAGTTTTGGTTCTAGTTTTGCATGGTTCTCAGGTCATAGAGGTGACTATCCCTGCTAAGATACTTGGCTCTCACTTAGAGGCCATGAAGTTGGATATCCTGGCGAAGATACCTGGTTCTGAGGTCACAGAGGTGGATAACCCAACAATTTTAGAGGTGGTTGGCCCCCAAGAAAGTGGGATATTAGGGGGGAGATGTAGGGTCAAATAAGGAGAGCTTAAAATCATTATCTTATGAGGAAAGGGTTCAGAGTGAGATACCCCTACAAGAAACCAATATGTAATCCCCTCATTTAGTGAGGAGGGAGGAGCACTATTTGAATAAGGAAGTGGAGGTTGTGGGGGAAAACCAAGAGGAAGTGGAGATTGTGAGGGTAAACCAAAAGCAGTAGGAAATCATGGAGGTTTCTTCATTTCCTTGGAAGGATCAATCTGCTTCTTGTAGTTTGGAAGAGCAATTTTCGAAAATGGTTAGATTTTCATCTCTTGGTAAGATTTCAAGGATAGATGAATGGCTAGAGGAAAACAAGGGAAGTTAGTTAAAGGCCAAAAAGAAGAATAGCAGGGATCCCTCCACAGTGTCACCGACAATGACCAAGAGTCATGGAAAATTGGATTTGGGAGTTAAACCAAAGACAACAGGTAGGAAAAATGCAAGTCAAGTCTTGCAAGAGGAGGCTAGAAGGAACTTGGTGGATGGGAGCCAAAGAACCATATTGGAGTGCTATGGTAATCAGAAATGAAGATAATATCTTGGAATATTAGGGGACTAAATGGGGTCCATAAAGAGGAAGTACTTAGGAATATGATCAGAGATCAAAGACTTGATTTTATGTTGATTCAAGAGACAAAAATGAAGAAGGAACTTCTGGGTAAGATTTCCTTTAGCAATAACATGGCTGGTGAGGCCACTGATTCTGAGGGGGTGTCAGGAGGTTTTCTTACTCTCTTTAATAATAAACATTTTAAAGTTACTCCCTTGTATAATGTAGGCAATACTCTTTTTTGTAAAGTGTTCCATATAAATACCAATGATTCCTGGTTTCTTTTGAATGTCTATGCCCCTAATTCTAAAAGGGAAAGGAAGACTTATTGGACTAAGCTTTGCTCTATTATACAAAATAGCAATCTTAATAAAGGTATTATTATGAGAGATTTCAATACTCCCCTTACTAACAAGGAAAAATTAGGAGGTCTGGCCCTGGATCTGGAAAGCAAGTTGGATCTTTCTAATTTCATAAATAGCTTGGCTCTTTTTGGATGTTGATCTTTCGGGAGGGATTTACACTTGGTCCAACAAAAGAATTGGGAATGAGTGTATTTAGGTTAGATTGGATAGAGCTCTCATCTCTCCAAATTGGTTGAACTCTTTCTCTTGTAAGCTTTCCCTTCTCCCCAGAGTTGGGTTTGACCATTCCCCCATATCCCTTTCGGTTGTTTCTCTTGAGCCCAGGAGGAATTATCCTTTTCAATTTGAAAAGATGTGGATTTCTCACCTAGACTTACTTAATAGGATATCCTATTGGTGGAGTATAGAAGTGGAAGGAACTGCTATGTTTAGAGTTGTAAAGAAGCTGAGTAATGTGAAATAGATGATTAAAGTTTGGAACAAGATAGATTTTGGCCATATTTTTCAGGATAAAGAGATGTCAGAAAAACTTAGTTCAATTTAGGGTATTATACAACATGATGGGTATAATGATCAGAACAGGAATATTGAGATGTCAATTCTTATTGATTTGCATAACATTATAGGTAGAGAAGAGAATTTTTGGAAACAAAGATCAAGAATTAATTGGTTTAAAGAGGGTGTTCAGAACATTAGGTTTTTTCACCTCTCCACTCTAAAGCATAGAGCTAATAACAAGATATTGGGAATTAAGAAGGGCCAATCTATTTTGACATGAGAAAATGATATTTCTGCTAAAGCTATTTCTTTTTTCTCTTCTCTTCTTTCCTCAGATCCCATGCTTTCAATGGTGGATCAGAATGAAATAGTTTCTTATCTCCCTCAGCTTATCCAACCTCATCACAATAAAATGTTGAGGGTGATTCCTAAAGCTCAAGACGTAAAAAAAGCTTTGTTCTCTTTGCCAGTAGATAAAGCCCCTAGGCTGGATGGTTTTCCTACATTCTTTTTTCAAGTTTATTGGGAGGTGGTTAAGGATATGTGGTTAAGGAAGTACATGAATTTTTTTGGGCCAGGAGCCTTCTTAAAGAACTTAACTCTACTTTCTTGGTTCTCATTCCCAAAGTTCCAGGGGCTGATTCTATGGATCAATTTAGGCCTATTAGTTTTTGTAATTCTTTCTATAAGATCATTTCAAAGGTGTTAACAACCAGAATCCTTAATATTCTTCCTTTGATCATATCCCAACAACAGACGGGTTTTGTCCTTGGAAGATAGATTTTGGACTCTATCATGATGGTCCATGAAGTTATTCATTTGCTGTAAGTGAGAAAAAGAGAAGGACTGCTACTAAAGCTAAATCTCTCCAAAGCCTATGACCGGGTGGACTGGACTTTCCTTGGTTCTGTTCTCCAAGCTTTTGGTTTTGATCAAGAGGTGCACAAACTTATTTCTCAATTTATTTCTACTTCTTCAATTGCCATCATGTTCAATGGGGCTCCCTTTGACTTCTTCAAACCTTTGAGAGGATTAAGGCAGGGGGATCCTCTCTCTCTCCTATCCTTTTCATTATTATGGATGAGTGTATTGGTAGGTTGATTGGGAAGAAAATACAAGAAGGGATGCTAAGAGGAATCAAACCTTCTTCTGGGAATGTTTCTTTTACCCATCAACAGTTTGTGGATGACACTATTATGGGAGGGGAAGCTTCAGTTAAGGAGGCTAAAGTGATGAAGGATCTTTTGGATGTGTATATTAGAGGATCAGGCCAGCTAATTAATTGGGACAAGAGCTCAGTTTTCTTTATCAATACTCCCATTGATAGACAAAGGAAGATTGCTAGGATTCTTGGGTGTGGGGTTTGTAACCTACCTACTAGCTATCTTGGTCTCCCAATGGGAACCAAGCTTGGGATTCTTGACAGGTTCAACAAGAAGTTGGTTGGGTGGAAAGGTTCCACTCTAAGCCAGGTTGGTAAATGTCTTTTGGTAAAATCCACTCTTCAGAATCTCCTGATGTATGCCCTGAGCCTCTTTGGGATACCAGCTAAATTTGCTGATAAAATGGAAAAGATCTAGAGAAATTTTCTATGGTCTGGTCTTGAGGAACATAAAAGATATCCTTTAGTGGCTTGGGATAATGTTTTCCTTCCTAAGAGTTATGGAGGTCTTGATATTAGGAAATTAAAACATCTCAATAAGGCTCTTCTAGCTTAAACAGATTTGGCACATTTTCAATAGTACGAGGGAATGGAGAGAAATTTTAGTGCAGAAGTATATTAGGAGGCCTTCTCTAAAGTTTTCGCTCAATGATTCTAACATTCCAAATGGTTCAGTCATTTGGAATGGTATTCTTAAGGCAAGAGACCTAGCCAATGCTAAGATAAAGTGGAAAGTGGGTAATGGTGAAGACATCCTCTTCTAGCATGATAACTGGTTGATTCAGAGTCCTCTAATTAACAATCCTATTTATGGCAACTGGGAAAATATTTTTATTAGGCAATTTGGATTGAAAATTAAAGACTATAGATTTGACCAGGGATGGAGAGACCTGTCTTTCATTTCAAATGATCTCAAGCTGATAATGATGATGCTGAAATCAATGATTCTAAATAAGAAGAGGGATGCATTAATATGGGAAGATAATCCTAATGGTTGTTACTCTGTTGCTTCATGATATAATTCTCTTTGGAGCTTGAAAGAGAAACCTCCTTGGGCAAAGGCTTGGTTGCCTGGCCTTACTCCTAAGATTAATATGTTTTTCTGGTTGGTGTTACAAGATAAAATGCTCACTTTGGAAAATTTGATTAAGAGAGGTTAGTATATCCCAAATAGATTTATTCTGTGTAAGCATCAGTTAGAGTTGGTTAATCATATATTTATCCATTGTCCTTATTCTAGGGAAGTTAGGGATCTTCTTATGAAGAATTTTGGGGTTAGTTGGTGCAAGCCAAGTAATGTGTTAGATTTCTTTTGTCAATGGAATAGTATGTATAAAGGCACAAATTTGCAAGCTTTAAGAACCTGGTCTTTGCCTCACTTCTGCTGGGGATTTTGGAAGGAAAGAAACAATCAAGTATTCAGAGATAGGGAGGAAACTGCTTATGTTCTGGCAGATAAAATCAATAGTAGTATGAAGGAAAATTTCTAGATTAGAAAGGGGGGAGACATTGAAGATGACGGTAAGAATAAGGAAAAGGAAAAGGATAGGAGAACTAAAAGACAGGAGGTGAAATGGAAGCTCCCACATGAGGGATGGCATAAAGCAAATTTTGATGGCGCAACTAAAGGGAATCTTGGTCCTTCAGGATGTGGAGGTATTATTAGAAATTGCTATGATGGAGGGGTTACTTCTCTTTTCTACCCCTTGGGTTATCAAAGAAACCATTATGCTGAAGCCAGTGCAGCTCTCCACATAGTGAAATTAGCTTTGGATGTGGGAGTCAAGAAATTATGGTTGGAGGGGGACTCAAATAACATAATGAGATGTATCAATGGGGCTCTCCACCCAGCATGGATGATAGCTAATATCATTGAAGAAATTCGTATAACACTAGGCAAATTTGATAGCATCCATATTAGTTATGAGTACAGGGAAGAAAACTTGATGGCCGATTGGTTTGCCAATGAAGCAATAAAGAAAGATACGATGATGATATGGATTACCGGTGGGAATTTTCTAGTAGGTGCTAAAAGCTTAACTGATCTAGAAAAAATCCAGGGAGGTATGAGTGAAATCCAAAGATAATTATGGAAATAAATGAGAGTATAGGTGTAAGTAATTGCAATTATGGTAAATACGGATTGAACAGGTGGATGACGTTTTCAGTGTCAAATCAACACGTTTTAAAAAATGTGTGTGTGTGTGTGTGTGTGTGTGTGAGAGAGAGAGAGAGAGAGAGAGAGAGAGAGAGAGAGAGAGAGAGAGAGAGAGAGAGAGAGAGAGAGAGAGAGAGAGTATCATTACAATAACATAAATTGGGATGTGCAAAAAAATGAGAGAGAAGTATCTCTTAAATAGAGATGAGGAGAAGAGTTAGATGTGTAACTCCTAATTCTATGATTGCCACCATTCATAATAAGTGGGTGCAAAGTGTCACCAACTTCTTAAGGAGGATAAACTATTTTCCTTGGAATATCCCTTTATTTAATACATCCAAGGAAATATTATTTTTCTAATACCCCTCCCCCATCTCTAATCTTTATTTGGGGAGTTTACATCAATGGGTTGCAACCCCAAATTTTTACAATGAAGTTGAAATTTCTCTTTAGAAAGAGGCTTTCTCAAAATATCATCTACTTGATTTTCCCCCTTTCAATATAGAAGTGTCACTTGCTTTTCTTCAACTTGTTCTCTAATGAAGTGATGTTGGATAGAAATATTCTTTGTCCTTGCATGAAAAACTAGATTTTTGGCTAAATGACACTTTGGGTATCACAATATAATGGAGTAGGTGGTTGTTGAGGTAGACCCAAATCTTCAAATAACCTTCTAATCCATAAAACTTCTTTAGATGCACTAGTACAACCTTTATATTCAAGTTTAGTAGAGAAAAGAAAGATATAATGTTCTTTATTACTTTTTCAAGGTATTGCACCTAAACCAACAAAGAAACAACAACCACAAGTATATCTCCCATTTTTGGGATCTCCACCTAAATCTGAGTCAGTAAAGCCTTGTAAAGAAAAACCAAAATTCTCATCATAAAATAATCCTACATTAAGATTTTCTTTGATACATCATAAGATTATTTTAACAAATTGAAAGTGTGTTTGCTGAAGTTTGGACATAAAATTTGAAACTAAACCAATACTATATGCAATATCGAGTCTTGTAAGAGTGAGATAATTCTAACTTCCTGCAAGTTATCTACATAAAGTAGCATTAAAAAAGGAGTGTTCACATCAACCATTAAATTAGTTTCTAATTCACATGTAATGGAAACATGGTTGGAATCCTTCATCTTAATCTTTTCTATAAGGCCATGAGCATACTTTTTTTGTGAAAGAAAAATACCCTCAGGTGTTTTTCAGATTTGCATTCCTAGGACGTAACACAAAATGCCTAAACCAATCATTCATTTTTTTTATTAAGTTGAAACTTAAAATAAAAAATTAAAGCATTTGAACTTGAAGTAAGAATCAAATCATCTACATAGAGAATAATAATGCCAATATCATCTTGAGTATGTTTAATGTATAAGTTAGGATCATTTTTACTTGGAACAAAATCTTGAGAAAGAAATAATGCATTAATTTTAGAATACCATTCTCTAGGAGATCTTTTGAGACCGTAAATAGATTTTTTCAATTTACAAACTAAGTGTTCACTACCTTCCTTAATAAAACTAGGTGGTGGAGCCATATAGATTTCTTCATGCTTATTATCATTTAAAAATGCACTTTTAACATCTATTTGATGAATAGGCCAATTCATTTTAGAAGCTAAAGAAAGCACAATTTTAATGGTAGACATCTTAGCAACTGGTGCAAAGGTTTCATTGTAATCTAATCCTTGATTTTGTGAAAAACCTCTAGCAACTAATCTAGCTTTAAACTTAACTATTTTATTATTGACATATAAATTTTTCTTATATAACCATTTGCATGGAACTAAAATCTTAACATGAGGTAAGGGAATTAAATCCCAAGTTTAATTAGTGATTAGAGCATCATAGTCCTCTTGTGTAGCCTTTTTCCAATTGGGTTGAGAGTTAACTTGTTCAAAGGACCTAGGATCAATAGAATGCATAATAGAAAACGTTAAAGAATAGTTACAATAATTAATTTTTGTAGAATTCTACTTAAGTAATCACTACTTTCTAGAATTAAATCCTTAAACCATTTAGGAATCCTTTTAGAACTAACTAATTCATCACTACAAGAAGAATTGCTAGGAGTAGACATATCATTACCATTATCATCATCGCTCCCATTAGAAGAAATAAGAGAAATATAAGAAGATGCTTTAGGAGTAGGGTTTAGAGAAGGAGTTGGTCCTTCACTGCCACAATTTTACTTCCACTTATTTTTGCATCTTGCACATAGAGAAACCATGGATTCTATTTTTTTTAAAATACATGTATCTTGCATCTCTCACTTTGTTATAAATAGAATTACAAACTCTATAACCTTTAGTGTGTTCATCACACCCAACCAAAATATGATGAGATGATTTAGCATCTAGCCTGTACCTTTTTCTACTTAGGTGTACGATTAAAATCGCTTGAGCCAAATATTCTCAAAATCTTCAGATTGGAATTCCTACCTAACCAAGCCTCTTCAAAATTTATTCCCTTAAGAGATCTAGTAGGAGTCCTATCAATAGGGTAAGTTCCACAAGAGATGGCTTCAACCCTATATCATCTTAAAATGGAAGCACTTCCATGTTAAGAGTGTTTAGCCCTCAGAGTAACTAGTATGGGGTCATGCCAAGCACCTTCAATAGATCTTTGCATGGATTTGGTTGTTTTCCCCCTGTTCTACTTCTCTATCTATTTTCAACCTATTTCTGACAATTTTATCTGTGAAACTAAGCACTTTGACTTTCTGGGTCAAGGATGACCTCAACCTTGACCTAGGGTAGGGTCAACCTCGTCCTTGACCCTAGGTCCAATTTTTAAGTTCCGAGAGTTTTAGGATATCGAGCTTTGGAAAGTTCCATTTTTCTGCTTCCAGGTTGGCTGTTTCAGGTTTTAGAATGATAGACTCTTAAATTGCATTTAATTTAGGTCCATTTCTAGGGGATAAGGTTAATTTGGATTTATTGTTCCCATGTCAGCCTTCTCTAGAAGTTTTTGCCTTAGATCTCTATATAAGGAAGCCTTCTTCCCTCATTTTGACATCTATCTATTATCCACAATCCATCATCCACTTACTATGAGAGCATACACACTTGAAGAACTATTCTCACATGCATCCATTATTATATGAAGTGAAGATCTACTATCTATCAAGCATTCAAGCATTCAAGATCCAATTCAAGGAGGTCCATTGTTAGCTATTGAAAGATTCAAGCTCTATGGAGCCCTCTTGTTGAAGATTTCTCCATCCACATTCATCCAAGCATTTTCTTATGCAAAGGTATATTCAATATTGGTGTTGAAGATCTAATGCCATTGATTTGAGACATCTCACATACATTTCTACATTCATTTGGAGCATCCGTACTTGTGGATTCAAGGATTCAAATCCTCCACAAGGATTTCAACATAAGCAAGGTGAATAGTTCCATTTGCTTTGTTTATATATATTGCAATTTCAATTACATTTCAAGGTTGATTCCAAACTGGGCTTTGATCATGGAAAACCCCCCATCCAAATGAAAAAAACTAGTTTTATTTTAGATACAAGTGTTGAACAACGAATTAAAGTGTAGATTTGGATACCCTTTTCTCCGAACTTGCGAGATTTGCGAACATAATTTTTTTTGGAGCAATACAGGTCAAGGTTGACTTTTTGGGGTACAATTGTGCCCTGGTGTAAGATTGTGCCCCTTTGTCTAGGTCAAAGTTGACCTACCTTCAAAAGGACACAAGTTTTCTGGGTTTTCTCTGTCTAGACATTTCCAATCTAGAACAGGTTGTAGAATTCCCTAAAATTGAACATAGGCATCAAAAATCAGCATTTTCCAGATTTTCTCTATTTTGAGGTTATTATTTTTCTTCTATTAAGTCCATATTTCAAGTACATACTTTTCCATAGCAAGATTATAGGATCTCCTTTCTTTGTATTCTCCATTGCTTGATCCATTTGTGCATTGATCACTTCCTTGTGGTTAATCAATTTTGATCATTCCTTTTGGGAATTCAGGTTGAGCATAGGTTCCATTTTCTTCTTATTCATGTCCAAAACTTATAATCCATATTTTTTGCATGTAACATACATCTAGTCATTTCTACAATTGTTTTATGCTTCCTTTTAGCCACACCATTTTGTTGTGATGTATAAGGAACAATAAGATCATGCTTGATTCCATTGATATTAAATAGGGATTAAAATCATTATTCATATATTCCTTCCCATTATCAATTTTGAAAATTCAAAGTGAAAAAATGGATTGCCTTTTAACATATAATTGAAACTCAACAACAGTTTCAAGAACTTGATCTTTATATATGCAATAATAGATCCAAGTTCTTGAAAAGTCATCAACAAAAGTATAAGTTCATACCTTGATCCTTGGATGGAGGCATTCTCTACGGGTTCTAAGTTTTCACTATGGACTAGTTGTAATTTATGATTTTCCCTCCAAGATTGTCCACATGGAAAGAGCTCCCTATGCAAGTTACCACTCATGCAACCAAGACAAATTTTTTTGGAAGAAAAAATAAGAGGAAATCCATGAACTATATTTTCTTTTTGCATCAAATTAATATAATCATAATTCAAATGGTCAAGTCATCCATGTCATATATTAAAGACAATAGTTGTATGCAAGGAATAATTTGAACTAGCAAGTTCATAGAATTTGGATAAGTTATCATGATCCATTTCTGCATTAGCAACAACTTGATTAGTTTTAGCATCAATGACATATCACATGTCCTTATAAAACTCAATCTTATAATCTTGACATAACTTAGCAATAGAAAAAGCATTAGTTTCAAATCATGAACATAAAGCACATCATGCAATTTTCTATTAGGAACACTCACATCACCTAAACCTTCAACTTTAGAAGTATGATTGTTTGCTAATTGAATAGGAATATTAGATGTATCAGGGAGAAAAGAATCAAATACTTTCTTCTTAGATGTTACATGTTGGGATGCACAATTATCAACAATCCATTCCAAGGGTTTAGAAACATTATAGCTACATGTAAAAGCATGACGAGATTGAGAAACATTTTTGTTACCTTTCTTATGATTAGATTTTTTATTATTATTGTGATTATTTGAAGGCATAGTCTTCTCATGATTTTACTTTTTAAAACATTAGTGGTAACATGACCATCTTTCCCTCAATATGTGTAACAAGGCTTTGCATTTAAATTAAGCTTTTTTTTATTGAAGTTATTATTATTACGATTGTTATTGTTACTATAAGACTTAGGATGAGATTTTTAATATGAATTAGTATGACTACGAGAGTTATTAATGATGATTATGATGATTATTATGATGGTTACTTGATCTAAAAGTATTACTTTGATTTTTAGACATGAAAGCCTGTTCATTGGATTAAAGAGTACTAAACTAAATTAAGTTATATTCTTCTTGACACAATGAATTTAAAAAAAAATCGTAAGTTAATTGAGATTCTAAACTAGGAATAACAAGTTGAGTATGAATATTAGTTATAAATTGTTGAAATTCTCTAGGAAGATACTTTTTAAGAATGATATGGATTAAGAGAATATATGCTACTGTAACACCTAAAGCAATTAATTGTCCTTTAAGAGAATCAAAATTTAAAAGAAATTCATTCATAATTTTAAAGTTAGTATACCTTGATTCTTGAGTTGGTCTTGAATCTAAATTTTATGTGACTCATTTGTGCTATAATAAGTATTCTTTTAGACTGTCCACACTTCATGGACTTAGTACAATTTGCAATTAAAACATACAAATGAGGAATCATAGAGATTCTATTTAATCCCAATGCTTCCTATTTTTAGCCTTTCATGCATCTCTTTCATTTGAGGAGCAAGGCGGTGGGTTCAAGAGATGGATCAGTGGCAATATCTAACCAATGTTTAAAATAAAAAATAAACGAAATGTGGGTTTTTTCACAAATGATAGTTAGAGTAATTTAGTTTTATTTTGAGAACTAAAGTAGACATAAATATACAAATTAAAAAAATATTCCTTCTATAAATTTGAATTACTTTTTGAAAAGAAGGCTTTTGACTTGGAAATACATAAAAATTAATAAAACAAACTTTAATAATATAAAACATATTCTCTAAATCAATTTAGAAAAAATAATGAAACTATTTATTATTTTTTAAAGTTAAACAAATTCCATATAATTTTTTTAATTAAAACTTAATAAAAATCTTTATGAAAAATATATTAAAGTTTATGAATAAATTTCAAATTATTTATTTTTTTAATTTATGAATAGTCCCTTTCTAGTGATAAAATATAAAGTTACATATTCACAAAAAAGGGTCAGGGGATACATGATCACCCCATGAGAGTCCATTCAATACTGAGGCCAAAAACCCATAAACTATTCAGATAAAAAATAGTTTTGAAAGCCCTCAAGCTATAAGATTTGAGCCAGTTGAGGTAGGAGGATCATGAAAATCATCGGAACTAAATAGGACTATTAGATATATCAAGATGCAAAGGCTCAAATACTTCCTTGTTAGATGTTACATGTTGGGATGCACCATCATCAACAATCCATTCTAAGGGTTTAGAAACATTATAGCTACATGTAAAAGCATGATGAGATTGAGAAACATTATTTTTACCTTTCTTATGATTACATTTTTTAATTATTGTGATTATTTGAAGGCATGGGCTTTTGATCATTTTTCTTTTTAAAATAGGTAGTGCTAACATGAACATCTTTCCGACAATGCATGCAACGTGGCTTTGTATTTGAATTAAGCTTGTTATTATTGAAGTTATTATTATTGTGATTGTTATTGTTACTATAATACTTACAATAGTATTTTTTATTATTGTGATTATTTGAAGGCATATGCTTCATATCATTTAAAAGGAAAAATAGTTAGTGGTAACATGACCATCTTTCCCATAGCACGTGCAACGGAGCTTTGCATTTGAATTAAGCTTTTTATTATTGAAGTTATTATTATTACAATAGTTATTGTTACTATAAGACTTAGGATGTGATTTTTTATATGAATTAGTATGACTACGAGAGTTATTATAATGATGAACATGATGATTATTATGATGGTTACTTGATCTAAAAGTGTTACTTTATTTTTTAGACATGCAATTGTGTTCATTGGATTTAAGAGTACTAAACTAAATAAACTTATCTTCTTCTTGACACAATGAATTTTGAAAGATTGCATAAGTTAATTGAGATACTAAATTAGGAATAGAAAGTTGAGCATGAATATTAGTTATGTTATATTATTGAAATTCTCTAGGAAGACACCTTTTAAGAATGATATGGATTAAGAAAATACATGCTAATGTAACACGTAAACCAATTATTTTTTCTTTAAGAGCATCACATTTAAAAAAAAAATCATCCATAGTTTTAAAGTCGGTATTCTTGAGTTGGTCTTGAATTTAAATTTTGTGTGACTCATCTATGTCGTTGTAAGTGTTTTTCAAGATTGCCCACACTTCATGGACTTTAGTATAATTTACAATTAAAACATCCAAATTAGGGATAATAGAATTTCCATTTAAACCTAATGCTTCCTATTATTAGCTTTCCATACATCTCTTTCATCTTGAGGAGAAAGGTAGTGGGTTCAACAGATGGATCAGTGGCGATATCTAACAATTGTTTAAAATGAAAAAATAAAGGAAAGATGGGTTTTTGACGAATGATAGCTAGAGTGATTTAGTTTAATTTTGGGAACTAAAGTAGACATAATTAATTTTAAAAAAAAAAAAATTCCTTGTATAAATTTGAATTAGTTTTTGAAAAGAAGTCTTTTAACTTATAAATAAACAAAAATTAATAAAACAAACTTTAATAATACAAAATTAATTTCTTAATTAATTCAGGAAAGAATAATGAAACTATATATTATTTTTTAAAGTTAAACAAATCTCATATGAAAAACTTAATTAAAACTTAATATAAAACTTTATGAAAAATATATTAAAGCTTATAAATAAATCTTAACAATTTAAACTTTTTTTATAATGAATGGTCCCTTACTATTGATAAATTATAGAAGTTACATATTAAAAAAAAGGGTCAGGGGATACATGATCATCCAACAAGAGTCCATTTAACACTGAGGGTAGAAAACTATAAACTATTCATATTAAAAGTAGTTTTGAAAGCCCTTCGATTGTAAGAGTTGTGTTAGCTTAGGGAGGAGGATTGTGACAATCATACATCACCTAGGCCACCCACCCCACCCATCATCAAAAACTTCTTTTTCTTGTTCATTTTCCTCCTAAGTCCTCAGAGGTGAAATGGACAAAGCTAGGTGAGAGAATGACCATTTAGACGAAGTGGCATCACTTCACGTAGAGCCACCACTATGGGTGGACCTGTTGAAAATAGATTGATACAAGTATGAGAATGTGTTTCAATCATTGTTTATTCACTGATGTCAAACCTTCTACTTCCTAGTAAGACAACTGCTTAAATCATTTGAGTATTATCATTTGTTTGATTGATGAGGAGGTTTTGATCAAATCAAATAACAATAGGACCTAGAGGAAAGGTTGAGTTATGGTATGAAAAAGGAGTACAAAGATTAGTTATGACAATGATGTTACAATGCATTAATTATCTACTTAAGGTTGCAAAGGATGGATACACTGAAAAATCCTAAAAGGATAAGAAGAATTGAGTCTGCCAAGCTTGACCGAGTGGACAGTAGGTGCCGAGCAAAGTTAGTGCAAGCTAAACATAAAATCAGTTGGAGCTGAGAAAAGTTGAATTTTATTGTATGTCGAGTGATACAATGTAAGCCAAGTAAAGTTTAGTTGATGCCAAGCACCAACAAACTTTAGTTCGTGTTGAGTGATTTGATAGTGGATACCAAGCAACGTAGTATGTGCCGCGCATCAAAAGCAAGTTAATGCCGAGTGACAACATTATGAGAAAGATTACGAATTCAATGAATCTTAGCTGACTATATTGCTTTCTTGAATTTTGTGAAGTGTGTGTAAGATAAGCTTGATGAGTTGGTGGAACATAATTCATAGTAAATCATTTTGAGGCGAATTCAAAGAGGATTGAAGGAGAAGTTTCTAGAAGGGAATAAATTGAAAAGATGGGTAGATTCATTGAATCCTATCCTAACCCTAAAATGGACGATAGAGGTTGAACTACAAAAGATCTTAATTTTCTATTTATAGAGATGGCTGGTCAGAAGAAAAGGTTGTCATGTTTGAGAACTTAAGGAAGACACGGAGTCTAAGGTATTACTTCATTTAGTGAGCAAACATAAGAGACTGCTATTGGCAAGCAAAGAACGAATGCTTAAGGGTATAGATTCTTGAAGGGTGAACAAGCTATCAGAGCTGAAATGTATTAAAGCCAAGCAGAATAGAGAACTGAAACAAAGATCTATAATCTACAAAGTGAGTTGTAAGTTGTTATCAGATCAAGCCTTATTGTAACTTTCTAATCATTGTACTAGTCTAGGGTAAATCCTTTGGATTAAGGTTGACCTAACAATCATTTGTAAATACTTTAACTGGGTGACATTCCAAGTGAATGATCTAAAATCCTCTAACAAGGCTAACTCCTAATAGGGTGATTGAAATCCTCTAACTAGGTCACATTTAACAGTGTGTATTGTAACCTTTAACAAGGTTGGCCTTTCACATGGCATCACTTTAGAAGAGTGAGAATGAGTAGCATGTTATTGGTGGTTTTTCCCAAATTGGGTTTTCACGTAAATTATTGTGTCAAATGTGTTATTGAATCTGTTATGTTTCATGCTTACATTTCTGCAAAGTTGATTTGACAGTAACCTACAAGTTTAAGTGATTGTATGATCTAACGGATGCATGCATGATGAATATGTTTTATGGATATGGGTTCACTAAGCTGTGAAAATTTTTATTTGTACATTTGAACCTTGTATAACTGATTCACCCCCCTCTCAGTTATTCTAAAGAATTCCAATAGGACCAACCAACATTAGGAACAACATGAGAACCAAGAGCACCAACCAAAGCCTCATTGCAACAGAGAAGGTGAGTGATGACATCAACCATCATTCCCACTACTAAGAGAACAACAGGGACCCTGGGACCAAAGAGTTTGGGAGTGGCAAATAGATGAACTATGACTGTGATGGTAGCCACAAGGTGGAGTGAGGTTGGCAGAAACAAAATGTAATGACACTCTAGCCACCATACATGGGTTTTTACCCTAGTGGTTCAAAAGTTGTAGGTAGGCCACCTCAAGGGACAACTTATTGGCCTATACTTGAATTTTCTTTATTACACTAAAGCGTGCAAATTTTAAACGGTATTAAATAAAAGAAACTAATTTATAAACTACACGCCTTTTTAAGATTAGTTTTTTTTAAAAAGAACAAGAAGATTTATTAAGTGCTTAAACTTCAAAATTTTAAAGGAACGTGCAAGTTTATGATTGTAAACTTTGGTTTTTTTGTACCAATAAGAAAACAAAACAATAAAGTAGGAAAAATGAAAAAAGAAAGAAGACAAAAGCGACATTATTAAACTAGAAAGAAATGATAGTGTAATGATAAAAAATAATAAAGTATATTAAGACAAAGAGAGTATTTAACACAAATGTAATAGATGTAGATTTAAAAACAAGAGACACAAAGCATCAAAGTCCTCCCGAGAGTGAAATACATGTAAATACAAGATTAAGTAGAAGTTGGAAAATGGAGATATAAGTATAAAGATGCATAGGCAAAGATATTTGAGACGATAAGAGACAAAGGACTAGTAATGGATGGATAAAGATACAAAATTACTTGTGTAGAGACAAAATGGATAGACAAAGATAGGAAATTACATGTGTAGAGACATCGAGAGAGGTAGAGGAAAAGAAATAGATTTAAATTAAGATCATATTTTGATGGTTACTAAAACTAATTATTTTAGTAAAGGCACCATATTATGTAATTTTAATTCTAATTCTAATTTAATTTTAAATGATATCTAATTTGTACGATAAAATAATCATTGAAGAACTTTTTTATAGTATGTTCAACATGTATTGAAAAAAGGTTAAATTCTAGAATAAGATAAAATATAGAAAAAATGTATACATGTATATAATGCTCTCTAACATTTTTTTTTCACATCATCTTTTTTAAAATTTATTTTTCATTAAAATAATTTTAATTTTTTATATATAAATTTGGTGATGTGATGAACTTTCATCTGTCCCATACAATATAAGGAGTTAATCTAATTATTAAACCTTCTCACTAAAATTTCACTCTTATTAATTTTTTTGTACAATATTCAAAATAATTCTAGTTATAAAAACTTCTCAATAAAATCTTAATGTTAGAATCATAAAACTTTCTTTGAATTTTTGTTTCCCCAGGATAAATTTCTCAAATAATAAAACTTCCTCCGATTCTTTGCATACACAACAGACTGGGTGTTGAATCCATTGATGAAATGGCTATGAATTTAGCTCATTAGTCTACTAAAAAAGATTGGATCATTTAAAATAAAGCCTTCTTTGATATTTTATAGGTAATCACCTAAGTATGAGTCTGACAGTCCCTATTTAGCCGTTTCAGCAAATTCAAATATTTGTTTTCTTATTTCTAGTGTTTTTACATCTTGCAATAAAAACATGGCTTCTATTTTACTACACAGGACTGGAATCTTCCACGTTCCACTCTCTTGGTTTTGAAGGTTACGCCCCACAAAACTCCAGGCCTTGTATCAAGAATAAGATTTATATAAGAATGTGTAGCATTGAATTATGCCCAGCTGCTCAAGAAAGATTGAAATTAAATCTGGATTTTGAAATTACATGCTGAAAGAGGGCTTCAAGTGTTTAATTCTTTACTTATTAATGGATTAAAAAATAGATTCATGGAATTCTCTCTGCATTTGAAATTATCTTGTTATCTCCTGTTCTTAAAAAAACATATTCATGGAACTCTCTCTATCTTTGAAATTCTCTTGTTATATTGTATTCTTCAAAAGCATGATATAAATTTGACCATCCACTGATAAAATCACAATTAAAAAATAAGACAAACTTGAACATTTACTACTTAGAATGGAAAATTAAAGTAAATTGAACATTCATTGGAAAATTCAAAACAATAGATCATAGAAAAAAGCCCTTGTGAAAAAAATCCCCCTCTGGCTAGTAAACTCTACCTAATAGAGGCAAAGATTAAAAAATTCACTCAAGCTTTGGGCAACATAATTCACTGCTCTATTATAGATGCTAACATAAAGTTTAATTCTAACTGAAATTGTAAATTTTTTGAAAAATTTATCCTTTCCTAAAGTTACTAATTTATAATAGTTTTTTAAATGAAAATAATTTTTACCCTTATTAATATTTCTAATAACCAATCAAAAACCAAACAAATACACTTATTTGTATTATGTTCATAAGTATAAATAATGCAATTATACAAAATGTACAAAAGATTAAAAAATCCTTAAATTTTTTATTGGCTAAAGAAAATAATAATTGGGTCTAAATGAATGCATAAGCATCTCACCTATCAACATGAACTAATTGTTTAGGGAGAAAATGACACTAGTGATAACAATTCAAACAAGACTAAGCAAGTTGAACACTTTCTCCTTGAGTAATTCAATATAAGAGAAAGAGGGGCTTCCAAGCATAACTCTCAATAAGCTCTAAATTTGATTAGCAAAACCCCAAAGAGGATAAAGGGATGGCAATGCAAAGTCTAGAAGCTTGTCAAGGAAGTACGCTAGCAAGTCCTTGCTCATGCAATGTAAACAAGAGATATAAAAAATATGGATATGAAATACACACAAATATCTCAATAGAGATCTAAAAGTAAATGTATGCTATGAGGGAAAATAAAGGATAAGGTACTCACCTCGAAACACAAAGAGGAAGATGCTATTTTACTTCAAAACTCATAGATCTAAACTATTTTTGAACTTCCCACCATAGATTTCAGAATAAAATGATGAAAGGAAGTCCAAACCTATAAATCTATCTGAAAATGGAGACTAAAGGACTAGGTTGACTTGAGAAGATGTCTTGTAACCTAGTTGACATAGTTTAGTGACTTGAAACTAACTTCTCCAAAACACTCCCAAAAAGTGTTGGAATGTGTAATTTCCCCTCAAGTGAAATGTAAAAACATAATAGAACATTCTAGAAATTCCTAGATTATTGAATAGGGTTAGGTCAAATTAATATTTAGGTTTATAAAATTCTAGAATTCATTTATGTTTAGATATTTCTAGAAAAGTCTATTTGGTCTTATGTCAGTTAATTTAGATGTTTCTAGAAACAATCAAAGACCTGTATAAATAGAGACATCTTGTAATGTTAATTGATATGGACAAAATGATTAATGGAATATATTAGTGCCCCAACAAATTGAGTAATTTTTTATTTTAGTTTATTTTGTCCATCCACCTTTCACAAGGTGTATTAGTGATGTCTTGGGTTTCTACAAAAAGTAGGTTCTAGAGTTGTAAACCCTCCACTGATATCTTGCAAATGTGTAATAAATTTTGTGTGTGTGGGTGGCTATAAAGAGGGTTTTCTTAGTCAAACCCTATTTTGGTGATTTCTACCTCCATGAATAGCCATTAGGAAAAATATTGTGTTTGTGTGTATGTTAGTATCCTAGATTTGTAGATCTAGAATGTAAATATACTAAAATGCTAAGAATCTACTCTGTGAGTGAAACCCTAGCATGTAAGTGGGCTTGTATGTAAATATATGAAGGTGTAAAGTGGTGCAGAGTGCTCACAACAAAAGTGTGAATGAGTCCAATCCTTCAAGGCAACTCAATGCCCTCAAAGGGTCTCTAAGACTCCCTTCTCCCACACTTCAACTATTCACAAACTTCTAAAACAACTTCGACAATCTTCTTCACAACTTCCACAAAGTGACTCTAAAAGCCTACTTTGGATCCTAGGGCTCAAACTCGGAAATCATCACAACCCAACCCCTTAACTCCAACCAAAACTTGGAACACTTCAAGGAACACACAAAGATAAGATTTCCACCACAATTTGCACACCCCAACACTTACAACCACCAAATGCACTAAGAGGCCTGATTGCTCCTAATAATACTTATATGGGTTTTATGCCAACAACTTGGAAATTCCCAGAAGAACTTGGTAAAAGTTTTATAGTTTCAGACACCCTTTTGGACCTTCTATCTATTCCCCAACTTTCAACTTCCTAACCTACTCCAACACCCCTAAACTCACATAGGCTTCTCAAGTCTAATTGGCTAAAAGAGGCTTGGAACACCTGGCAAATAACAAGAATGGGTTCCTAGGTTTAGAAACTGAAGTGGAAGGTCTTCCTCTAACTTATCCCACTATGAAACAACCTTCTACCAAGTTCTAGACTTCCATCTCTTCATTTATCCTACAAACCCTCACAAATTCAGTTGAATACATGTGAATATTCAACCGAGGGCTTGCTTATAAAACCTTCATATCTCCTAAGGAAAATCTCCAATTAAGAAATATACAAGTGCATGTCCTAACCTTGTGAAATCCAAGAGTATGTTGAATTCCAACCATGGAGTCACAAGTTAGGACCCAAAAGCCATGGAAATCCTCAATTTTAGGGTTTGTCGACCCAACCTCAATAAAACAAAGATATCTTCTACCAAAATTAACAAAAATGAATGAAAAAGGTGAAATGGAATTAGGATTCATAGGTCTACCAACTTTTTCCATCTGATCCAGTCAACCAATCCATACAACTCCATACACACAATAAATGCTCAAGAAAATTGTATATTTCTCCTCAAATTTGGTTTGTTCATACAATACTTCACACCTGTAGTTATTTCTAGATTGTGAATGTATGAATACATCATCCCTAATGGTTACAATAGAAATTTGAAAGGTTGGGACTGTTGGGTGAAAAGTTGCACTTTTTGAGAAAAAGTTGTCAACAACAAAATTGCAAATCAACAACTTTTACAACTTTTTACTTAAGACAAGATTACTTGTTCATTTGCTTTCCTACAAACCTTATTAAGGTAGAATGAACATAAAAACATAGTAGAGACTCCTATTTACTCAAATATGCAATTTTAGGATCTTTTTAGACTAAGTGAAGTTAGTTTAATAAGCACACTTGAAGTTCCTTGACCAAACATAAGATCATTTCTTATTACATTCAAAGTGGAATAAAAAACATCTTGTTGTGGATCATTACATATCTTTCACAAGGTCGTCCCATGCCTTGATCCACATTGTGCCCTTGGTGCCCTGCACCACAAAGAATCAGATTTGAAGCATGATGTAGAAATCATACCAAGCCTCCAAGGCTAAAGTACTCTTACCATCTTTGAGATCCCTTCACAACTCCATGTTTGATATATTCACCTTTGAATGCTTGGTGAAGAATAATAATCTCACTTTGCAATGAAGAATAAGAAACTAATCATTGCTTTCACCTTTCAATTTCTCTAAGTTAGATTGAGGTGTCCACACATGCTTTCTCCTTGCTCCTCTCATCTACAAATAAGGGATTGAATGCCTTTTTATAGGAGATTTTATGAGATTATTCCACAAGTGTTGACTGCACAAATGAGACTTTACCATAAGAGTTTTAAATGTTATCAAGCCCTGATGGAATAAGTGTGTCATATTGTCATCCAGAGATCAAATATGGGATTTTGAGGTCCTAAGAAGAGAGGATAATTGTATATTAGGTCCTAATGTAGTGAATATGTGAAGGAGGGAAATCAAGGAGAATTTGTTAGGTCCTACCTCAACGTCACCGAGGAGAAAAAGGAGAAAAGAAGTGAATTGTGTGCTTAAGGTGTGAATGAAATGCAAACACACTGAAGAGGAGCTAAAAGGTCTTAAATCAAAGTGCATCCAATTTAAGATGATATATTTAACCCCCACTTTAGTGGGATATGACACTACATGCATATGCAAGCTAAAGTAAGAAAACATAATCATAACTTGTAAAAAGGATATAACAAAGTCCATATGCACAAATCTTGGAAGAAAAAAATAGTAACCACATCGCAAAAACAATCAAAAATCACCTATGACTTACTATAGAGGACGGTGAATCTTGTGGATAGCAATACCCCCTTGTTTCAACTTTCTCATTTAGAAAAGGTGAAACAAGGGATCACATTATATGCAACATACTGTAGATAATAGATGATGATAATAAGCCCAAAAAAATACTAGATGAAGTCTATATTCTTAAAGAGGCTCTTGGAAGCTTAGGCAACTAAATCATGATTCCAATGCCTATAATAGTGAACAAATCAAAGTTACCAAGCTTACGATATGATGGAAAGAGTGAATAGGTGTATTACTTGCAAAGTAGGGTTTTGTAAAACATATTCAAAATGTAGCCTAAAAGAGTGCTATATATACTCATGTTACCTTTTAAAATCTTTTTTTTTACCTTGTGCTTGAAGGAGAGAAGAAGAAGGAAAAAGGATGTCAAAGAAGAAACCACTAAAACCCACACAAATGGAGGTGCTCCAATAGGATGTGGTAGATGGTTCTACGCTTGAGGAGGTAAGCATCATATCCATCACTTCATACCTTTCTTCACATTTATGCTTATGTGATGTATATTTTAGTCATAGAGGTGATTTCTAGGGTCTAGAGGAGGAGGTCGACCTAGTCCTTGGTCAAGTCAACCTAGTCCTGGGTCAGTCAACCTAACCCTGAGGATATCTAGGGTTTTCCAAGGTCATGTAGACCTAGCCCAAAGGTAGGTAATCCCAGTCCCTTGGAGGTTGACCTAGTCCCCAAGGAGGCTAACCTAGTCCCTAGGAGGTATACCTAGTCCATATGCAAACTAGGTAGATTACCGAGTCAATAAGTTGGACTGATATATAGATCTCTTATTTGATGCTTCTATAAGATCCACTAATCATTAGGAACACTACATGTTGGATGTGATGATATACATCTGAGAGCACATCTAGGATTTGGGAGGAGTAGATGTCTAGATACTCAAGGATACATGGTTGTATTGGGTAGCAAAACAACCACAAGTGAGGTTTCATAGGGTATGCTACTAGCATTGATGTAGACATGGGATAAGACCACATGTTAATTTCACTTACCAGTAGGACATACGATCATCACCTTGGAGGATGTGTACCAAATCTTGTGCTTTCTAGTTCATGGACTGACATTGAAACCTCAAGGACACAGATCACATGCATAGATAGTCACAAATTTTGAGTATTGCATTGGTATACCATATAGAGACAGACAAAGACCAGACTAGGTATGCCTGAAGGACATTATCCTAGGGTGGGCACCTCTACTAAGGAAGATTATACTATGCATAACTTCCACTACTATCATACCCAATAGAAAGGGTATAGTGTTTTTGAATCCTCTAGTGCCTATAGTTAGGCATATGGAAAGAGAGTCAATAATTTATGCATGGGGATGAAACATGATAGAAATCTATCTTATGATCTAGGAAATTTTGTGAGGTATTAGTGAGCAAGTCTTACAACATGCACACTCTTATAAGTGTGGGCCTTTGAGCACTTCACATGCACTAGACCATTTGGGTTCTTGACGGAGATACCAATAGAGTCACTAAGAGTGTATGCTTATCCATTGAACCATTCCTAGTATTTTGGAGATATATTATACTGGAGGATCATATTCAACTAGTTACAATCTATTGATTTTACTTGGAGATCCCATCGTCTCATGATGGCATGGCATGACTCAATAGTACAATTGAGATGGATGTAGAGGTGGATGGTTTTAGAGGGAAAGCATGAGTATATAGTGGTGGTCTACTATTATGATAGAGTGTTGTGATAGTTCAATCTCTGCCAGGGTCCTCCTCCATTTGTGCCCCCATACATAGCTAGATATGGACATCCCCAAGACCAAACATCAAGTGATAGTGGATTATGTGACACTGATAGATACCAAGGGTCTAGATGGCATAGAGGCACCCCATACATTAGAGGATTTAGGAGTATCCAAAGACTACCTATGGTATTTTAGTGCTAAGAGTGTGAGACCCATATTCCTATATGGCTACCCTATAGGTGATCCAAGACCATACTCTAGGGTATCACAAGGAGACATAGATGAGAGCGATGATGATGGCAAGGATGATGAGGCTCCACCTGAGGGGGAGATGATGCATTTTGAGCATGGGGAGGATACACTAGTAGTAGGGGGGAGAGCACATAAGAGGATGCTATCTCATATAGCGGCCATACCACTACAATTCTACACACCATGAGGTTACACAAGGATCCCTCCTTCTTGGAAAAGATACGTAGAGCATGGAGAGTTAAGCTGACCATCCCCAACCACCATATTTGAGACATAGATCCTGAGTTCTAGGAAGGAGATCCAAATATGAAGAATGATATAGATTGATTGCATGTATAATGATAGAAGATAGATGCCTAATAAATCATGAATTGTGCAACTAGTACAAAGGAGTGGAGACCCTTCACAAGGGACATCCTAAAAAACATAACCATAGAGGCAACGATTCTTTCCACTTCATAGATTTGGTATGTGACAAGATGAGATCCCAGATGCCACTCAGACATCTTCAAACCTATAATAGTGGAGTTATAGTTGATGTGAGAGAATCTAGGTCAATAGGGTCATGAGCTATAAGATCTATGTGTGCACTAGTGTAGATCTCATAGTTAATCAAAGAGGAGTACATCTAGGAGTTACACATATGCGTCGACTGCCCATCAGATAGCCCTGTCATCACATCATAGAGCAGAACGATTACAATCTCACTATCCCATGGACAATAGTTGAATGCAATATTTTGATATAGGGAACATTTTATATCTAGTTCCTACTTATGTATACAAAAAAGATTTGATGATGATATGTGTGTGTGTGGGGGGGGGGGGGGGAGAATGAAGATATTATGTACTTAGCATTCTTACAATCACTTTTTAGATTACAAAAGGAAAGAAATGAAAGCACACACAACATAAAGAAAAGTGAATGACTAAACATAATAACAATGTAAATGCATGATATTCATAGGTTCCTTAAAAGCACACCATTCATATCAACAATTTTGTATGCACCAAACCCATATAATTTTGTAATAATATAAGGACCTAACTAGTTAGGACTAAACTTCCCCTTTTCAATCCATAAGGCATTTACATTCCTTTGATTCTCATAAAGAAATAAGTCACCTATGGAAAAAGAGAATTCAATCACTTTACCATTATATTTCTTGTTCACCATTTTATGATAAGCCATGATGCATTCTAGAGCATTGATTCATTGTTCATCCAACATCTCAAGCTCTTGTAAACATTGTTCTCAAAAGTATCCTTGTTGATTATACCTTTGAAAGAAACTTTCAAAGAAGGAATCTCTAATTCCAAAGGCATTACCATATCTATCCCATACACTAAGTTATTGGGAGATGTTTCAGTCACAGTTCAAACACCAGTTCTATAAGCCCATAGAGTATAAACCAATTGGGTGTGCCAATCCTTAGAATGAATTTTTTAATTGTCTTTTGAAGGATTTGTTCGATAATCTTATTAGAAGCTTCACCTTGTCCATTAGATTACGGGAAGTAAGAAGAAGAAAAATGGTGATGAATGCAATATTTCTCCAAAAAGGCCTTAACTTCCTAGTTTCTAAATTGAGTTCCATTATTCGAAATGATAGCCATAGGGATATCAAATCTAGCGATAAGTTTTTGAATAATGAAGTTGCAAACTACATCTACTATGGTAGAACACAAAGGTACAACTTCTACCCACTTAGTGAGGTAATTTGTAGAAGTAAGAATATAAGTATGTCCTTGAGAAGAGGGAGGAGAAATCTTACCAATAAGATCAAAACCCCACACAATAAAATTCCATGATGAAACTTGAGAATGCAAAACATACACAAGAGCATGAATAAGATTATTATGCTATTGACACTATGTATTTTTTTAGATAAAGGTGAATGAGTCTTTTTCGATAGTTTTCCAATAATATCCCATCTGAAGTAGTTTTTTAACTAAGGATTTCCTACCAAAATGCCCCACTTATGATCCAGTATGGGCTTCTTGCAAAGCCACATGGATTTTTTCTTTTGTAAGGCATATGAGAATAGGACCATCATAATATCTCTTATATATAACATTAGCAAGGATAATATAATGAGCCACAAGTTTTTGTATCCTATTCCTAGAATTCCTAGTTGCAAACTTAGAAAAAGATCCATCTTTAAGGTACTAATAAATGTGAGAATACCACTTATCTAAATGTAAGTTAAGACATGGTACATTTCATGAGGTATCATGTAGAATTGAAATTTAAGAAAGATTATGAATTGTGAATTGAAAGTCTAACACATCTTCCTCTAAAGTATCAAGGGATGCTAAACTAGCCATAATGTCAACATGTTAATTATCCTTTTGAGGTAGGTTCTGAATAGAGTAGGAAGAAAAAATTCCAAGCCGGTGTACAACTAGATCCTGATACTTGGTCAATTTATCATTCTTATCTTGATAGGAACCATTAATTTTTTGTATGACAAGTTGTGAATCAGAAAAGATCTCAATTTACTTAATGTGTAAGGATAAAACTTCTTTTAAACCAACAATTAGAGCTTCATACTCAACGAAATTACTATTACATGAAAAGTTGAGCTCCTAAGATAAAGGGATATGTTTCCTATAGGCTATCAATATACCTCTAGCTCCAGATCTAGATTGACATATGGATCCATAAAATTATAACTCCCATGTCTCATCTATATCAATAGGAAAGACAAATTCATTAGGAAACTCAATAGATTCTATTGTTGAAATAGGAGAAGGAGCCTTAGCCAAATTATTAGTCAAGGTTTTCCCTTTAATAGATTTATGAGAGATGAACTTTAAATCAAACTTTGTTAAGAGAATGAACTATTTAACAAGTTGTCTTGATAAATCTATTTTCAAAAAGAGATGCTTTAAAGGATCCAACTTCACATAAACATTAACTTCTACATTAAGGAGGTAATGTTTGAGTTTTTGACATGGAAAAACTAAAGAAAGACATTGTTTCTCAATTGTAGTGTAATGTATTTCATAATCAATCAATGTACAAATTATATAATAAATAGAATGTTCCCTAGCATCTTGATCATGCTGAACTATGACAAAACTCAATGCTTTAGAAGAGGTGGAAGTATAAAGAAATAATGGCTTATTAGGCCGAGTCAACTATAAGATACAAGGATTAGAAATATAAGTCTTGAATTATTTGAATGAGAGCTTACAATCTTCATTCCAAGAGAAAGTAGAATCCTTCTTAAGAAAGGAAGTGAAAGGAATAATACGATCCACTAGGTTAGAAATGAACAAATAGATAGCTTGTATCTTTCCTTCTAAGCTAAAAAATTGCAATATATTGCAAGGAGGAGGCATATTGATAATAGCATCAATTTTCTCTCTATCAACATCAATACCTTTGTTAGATATGATAAACCCTAGGGGCTTTCCTCTATTCACTCCAAAGGCACATTTTCAGGGGTTAAGACACATATTATACTTCCTTATTCTCTCAAAGATTTATCTAAGAGTAGGGACATGCTTGACATGTTTCACAGATTTAGCTAGAGTGTCATCTAATTAATCCTCAAGAATCTTATGCATGTAGTCACAAAAAATCAAAGTCGTAGCTCATTGATAAGTTGTGTCTACATTTCTTAACCCAAAAGGCATCATTACCCAACATAATATTGTTAGACTATTTAGAATAACTGAGGGGGAAGGGGTGAATTAGTTTCTCAAGGTCCATTAAGTACCTATTGAACAATCAAACATTAAACATTATATGTTCTTCTTAACCTATTGTAGCTCGGTCTCTATTGTATAATGATAAACAAAATTACTAGTAGTTCATTGTCCTAACATACCATACTTTCTAAATGTAATAATCTAAAATTTAAAAAACCATAAAACATTCAACAAAAGTTTGACACTAGGATTTAACATAGAAACCCAATTTGGGTAAAACTACCAGCAACATGTCACCACTTTTTCACTCTTTTGAAGTGAACCCTATTAGGAGCCAACCCTATTAAAGGATACAATACACACTGTTAAACGTAACCTAGTTAGAGGATTTAAGCACTTTGTTAGGAGTGGCCTTGTCAAAGGACTTTAGAACATTCCATTAGAATGTCGCCTTGATAAAGGATTTACACAGATTGTTAAGTCCTTCAATGACTGTTAGGTCAACCTTTGATTAAAAGGATTTCAATGCAAACTATTTATAATGATTAGAAAGAAAAAAATAGGTTTTGATCCATATGATTACAACTCACTTTGAAATTTTAGATCACTCTTTAGTTCATGTGTTGATTCCTTGATAAGCCTTGCTTGTCACTTCTGTCCTTGATTCACTTGGCAACCCTTTAAGCAATCATCCTTCTCTTCTCAACAAGCTTAAGCCTTCTATTTAAATTCACTTATCAACCTTAGTAGCTTTGTTCCATCTCCTTGGAAACATGAATAGATTCTTTGTTCTACCTCTTTGCATCTCACACTTCATGCTTATATCACCTTCTTCATGCGCTTGCCCTCACTTTTAAAGTGTGCCTCTACACCTTAAATAGGCAATTATGGTCCTTTTCCATATTTCATGATTAGTGTAGATCTTAGGGTTTATGATATGATCTAATAGATTCATTGTATCTATCCATCTTCCATCTTTTCTAGAAACTTCTCATCAAATTCACTCATTAGATATCATACCTTCATCAAATTCTCTCATTTTGGCATAACATTGTTATATGTATAGAATGGAGGAAATATATACATCATAAAGATATGTAAAAAGAACATAAACAAAAATGATTTTGAAAAATAAAAAATAGAGTTTTTAGTTCAAACTGAGTTGTAGAGTTTTCAGTGGAAACTGAGCTACAGAACAAAGCACACTTAAAGGAGGAGTTTGACTAAAGAATTCTGATTTCAGATTTTGTGCATGATAATTATTTTTTCACTAATGCCAAAGGAGGATATTGTTAACCTTATGGAAATTAGACACATTGTCAATTAGTTCCAAAACACTTAGTTATTATGAGAAGTTAGTAGTGACAAATCTACTGAACAGAAGTGCTAATCGAGCTCATGAATAAACCAAGTTAATAGTATTAACCAAGCAAGATGAGTTGCAATATCAGCCGAGTTGACAATATCTACCTAGTTGTAGTGTCAACTGAGTTGATAGTATCTACTGGGCTCTAGTATAAACTGAGTGAGTAAAACATTCTCATTTCATAATGATAACCAAGTAGGCAGATTAGTGTGAACCAAGCCAACTGAGTTTTCCAAGTGATCAATACGACCAAGCATCCAATATCAATTGAGTGCCAGAGTTAGCCAAGGTGATAGTGTTGCACGAGTGTCTACAATATCACCCAAGTAAGCCATTAGACCCGAGTATCAGCACTGAGCCAACTTGGTAATTGTTTGTTCAAACTATTAAAGTTGTAGCCAACCTATTAATGTAATTATTTGGATGGATATAAATATAAGGTTGATTATCCAAATGATGTACTATGAATTGAAGAACATTGAACACAAGCGAATATGAAAGAGTAGAGCATTGAGAAGGCTACAAGTAGCATAAAGGAAAGGTAAAGACTCATCTATCATAGTCAGGTGATAAATTTACTTCAAGGGATCTTCATCAGCAATCAAAGTTGCATAGCATAGATCAATTCACTGATTCATCCTAAACAAGTGAATCAGTCTCAAATCCTTTAACAAGGTGGACATAACAGTCCTTTGCAGAAACTCCTAGCAGGGTACATAGTTAATTGTATTGTATAAATTCTTTCAGAAGGTGGACCTAATAGTCATACTTACTCTTAACCAAGTAGATCACCAGAAGTGATCAATTGTAAGCCTTAACATGCCAACTTTCTTACTACAATAGTGAAGCATTGTAGGTGTCATCCCCACCCCAGTTTTACCTTCTACTTGGATCATTTTTGGGTTACCAAATATTGTGTTATGGTGTTGTTACTTTATTTCTTTATGTTCCATGCATGAAACTAAATTAGATATTATAATAAAGTGGATTAAGAGAAAGAAGTTTTAGTGGTTCTTCATTCCCCCCCCAGCCACCTAGCTTGCATTACATTCCAATAGGAATTAATCAGAGAAACAATAACCGACCCTTTGTGCAAACTATAAAATCAAGGTTGAATCTAGTGAAGAGATTTGAACCTTGTTGTTAAGTGGTTTAAGTCATAATCATAATTTGAATTTATGTATAAGGTTATTTCATTATGTATTTAGTGACATGTCAAATGTTTAAGTAATGTGATTTTTATAGTGTCACTTGAAACTTGTCATGAGTATGTGTAAAATGACATGTCAATTAGGGTTGACAATGTAACCCTTAACCTAAAACTAACTTAATTAGGAGCCTGATTAAATCCTCCTTGGTTAGAGATAATTTGCAAAGTCCCACCAATAAGTGTTGAAGTTTAGCATCAGTCAAAGTAATACAAAGTATCTAAATCTAATATGATGTATATAAATTGATATATATACATACCTATACATATATACATACACATATGATTATATGCATATGTATATATATAGATATGTATATACGCAAGTTACATGTTCATGATTCAGATTGAGTTTCTCTTACTACTATCACTAATTCATATCAGGTTGATTGAATATTGATATTATAACATATGTGCTATCACCGATTAGGGATCAGAATCCAAACTGTATTGCCTTCAATATATGATAAGTGTTGTTCAAATTAATTTCGAACATGTCTAATCGAGCATGATTAGTTTGGGATATAATCATCTGTTGATTATGGTTACCAATGTGCATGACCACATAGAGTCATGAGTCATGCCTCCATAAGGACATGACCCTTCACTTAATATAAGTGTTAATTCTAATTGGTGGATAAGGCAATATCAATACAACATACTTGCAATCCCAGTCTTGACAGAATTATATAGATTGGAAATGTTACTACATTTTTAGAAATGATCTTAGAAAAAAAACATGGTATCAGAGTTGTAGGCTACAAATGAATAAAATGGAATAAGAAGGAAAAACATTACCATAAATTGTCATCAAAGGGGTTGAATTGAATATGTAGACATTGAACAATGAGTGACAGTTGATTACATGTCAGTCGATAGCTAGGAATAATTGAGCAAGTAGGAGATTTAATTTGAGGAATAGCATACTCATATACCTACCATGTGTCAACTATCAACTCACCACATTAATATCAAATAAAAAAACAAAATGTTATAATAAGCAATTCATCATGGATTTGACACCATTCATGTATGGACATAAAATATTCATCCAATATTGGTCATATGAAAGTAATCGTGGACCATTTCATACATGGATACCATCTTCAATACCATTTGGCATAGTAAAAGGGACATTTGCAAGTATATGTGGTGGTGTAATTACATGGCCAAAACATAAGAAAACACAATGTTGAGGGGTTCAACCCATATTATCATTAATTGAAAGATCAGAATCCTATGAGGATTGGAACAAATGCATACATGCAATGACAATCTTGTTCTTGATTACAAGAAAAAAAAATATGGTATGATCTGTGACTTTCCAAACTTAGAATCACTGCCAAGCATTTGGAATTAAGACTTTGAAAACGTAAATGTGGATAGGAGGTGACACATAAGAAAAGCCATCAATAACATAGGGAAGAAAAATATTTTTTTAAAAAAATCAAGATATATGAAACCCTCTTCCCATATCACAGACGTTGAGGGAGGATTGAGGATGATAGTTTTATGGATTCAACAGTGGCCCTTCCTGTGGAATGCTAGCAAATGTGGATTACATGTTTGCCAAGAAGTATGCACATGGGATGATCAAGGTTGAGGAGAAGGAAAGGACAATCCTTGCAATGGGCACTAAAAGTGCATTTTTTGGGGGAAGACTTGTACATGGAGATAGGAGAATCATCAAGTTAAAAGAGTACAATATCTAAGAATGGAGCAATGGTGACACTGGTTTGGGAAGTAAATAATATAAACTAAGAAATTTATGCCCCATGATAAGGAACTACAAATTGTTTAAATGAACTTATGAACCAATAATTATTGTAGTTCATTTAAAATGATATTGTGCAAAAGAGGTGACTCTTTTGAAAAGTTAGATTTCCCTCACTAAGATAATATATAAATAAGAGTAAATATTGTTAGTCATGTCAATACCAACGATGGGCAATAGTTAAGAAGGTATTGATAAAGGAGACCTTTCATTAGTTAGATACATCAACTAACCACCAAAAGACTATTCAAGTGTTGAGATTGCTTCTTAAAGAGGAGCTATAGTTTATAGTACCTATCCACCATACATTGATGATTACCCATGTGGATGAAAGGTAGAGATATGCATTATTCTATTTCATTATGAATATGTTACTTAAGATTATTAAGTATTTATATAGATGGAATATATGCTCAAAATATAGACATTTATCTATGATTTTATATCATTATGAAAAATTGTTGATTATCCTTGAATATTATTGTATCATTTAAATTTTATATTTATTTGATCTATACTATATTTGAAATTATATAACTATTAATATTAGTTATAATGTGAATCATGATAATATTAATGAGAATATACTTATGTGGAGGAGTTAGTTTGCCTTGATCTTTTCCTTTGAGAATGTTCTTGCAGGAAAACGATGATTAATATCAGATTCAGAGAGAGTCTAACACTTTGTTAAAGATAAGTTTATTTTAGAAGATTAGAAGATTTATGTCTAGAGGGATTCTGACACATCTGTCAAAGGGAGTAGATAGAGGATATGGTTTCGTCAACCATCAGTGATATTGATCATATTGATTCAGAGCGAGTAAATCAATATTGTGATGGAATCTTTGGTGATCGATAAATTGTAACAGTCAAGAGGACTATAATTCATGCAACTATGTGAATGAGACTACCCCTTGTGTACATCATAAGAAAGTTGTGACTTTAATTAAACTATCTACACATCTCTCTTTGATAAATGAAACTTGACGTATGAGTTGTAGAGTCATTCAAGTGGCATAGTCATACTCAATCATGATATTGGCGTACTATAGACGAGTTTGTGTTCGCTTCTACTATTAAGCTTAATGTTTTTTTGGAGATTCATTAGATAAAAAGAGAAAGTTGGAACTTAGAAAGGAGTAGTCATATTTGATATAAAAAATTTCAACAATATAAGAATGAGTGGAAATTTTACATTGTGGGGGGGAATAATAGTCAATGTTCCATTCCCACTTGATCCTTATATAGAGGGGAGATGTTACATTCTCAAATAATCTAAATAGACAATTTTTGAATCTTCATGTGCAAATAAGAAAATAAAGTACTTTACACATGCTACCAAATATTGTGCAAACTCAATCTAATGATAATAGTTCCAAAATACCCTGATGATTAAGATGGATAAAGTGAGGCTCTTGAAGAAAAAATCTTTGATGATTGAGATTATGAGATTCTTCAACATTAAGAGGGAGTATGACACTTCTTCGAAGGTAATGCAAGAGCTTAGAAGATTGATACTTAGAGGGAGTCTAGAAATACATGTGTGTGACTACATGATTTTAATGGGCCTACTCCTTTGTATATCATGAGGAAGTGATGAATTATCACCAGAAAATCAAACAATTGATTCAGAGTAAGTTCGACTAGCATCCTTGGGTAAAGAGAATTTCTGAGGAATTAACTAGAGGACCTAACTTCCTAGGATTGATGTTTAGAGGGATAAATTTTGAGATGCAATCCTTTGTGAATGATATCTTCTCTATGAGAAGAAGTTCTAAGTGAAATTCCTTGTAATGCATTTTTTTCTCTATGAGAGAGAATTAAGGTGAAAGCCTTTGCACCAACCTGTGACTTGGTTCATGGTGGTTACTATTTCACATATGATATGTAATGAAAGGTGATGATTTATCATTGACATATATAAATAGAAGGTAACCATTATAAGATGATGATCTTATAAATGGAAAACCTGTTATCATGGTTCTTTGGGTTGGATTTTTCCAAACACCATGATAATGAACAAATAGAAGGTAATCTTTGTAAGGTGATGATCTTGCAAATGATAGGCCTGTTATTATGATTGTTGGTTCAGACATTCTGAAAATCATGAATAACAAATACATTATGATTACTCTAGGTATTGTTGCAGACAATTAGAGATCATAATTTATGTTATGATAGTGTTAATAGCATGGTGATTTGTGTTATTTGAAAAGTCTCTATTTCTTAGAGTGGTAGTGTCAAATAGTGTATTATGTGTAGATATTCTAATATCTGGATTCTTTATTACTTATCCCTTGCTAAAGAGGGAGTGTTGAAGTTTAGCATTAGTCAAAGTAATATTGAGTATCTGAATCTAATATTATGTGCACACACACACACACACACACACACACCTATATATACATACACACACACATGCACACACACGCATGCACACAAGTTACATGTTCATGATGCAAATCAGGTTTCTCTTACTACTGTCACCAATTCATATCAGGTTGATTGAACATCTATGTTATCACCAATTAGATCGGACTCCAAACTATATTGCCTTTGATATATGTTAAGTTTTGTTCAAATTAATGTCGAACATGTCTTATCGAGCATGATTAGATTGGGATATAATCACCAATTAGTTATGGTTACCAACGGGCATGACCACGTCGGGTCATGACCTTACGTGGCCTTTGGCCATGTAGAGTCATGTCCCTATGGGGACATGACCCTTCACTTTATATAAGTGTTAATTCTCATCGATGGACAAGACAATATCAATACAACATACTTGTAGCCCCAGTCTCAATAGAATCATATACATTGGCAATGTTACTACATTTGTAGAAATGATCTTAGAAAAAAAACAATAAGGTTTTTGAATTCAAATTTTCAAATCACTTATTGGGGCCAAAAAGTGGTCCTAGGGGTCAAATTTAGTGGAATCTAAGTGCCTAAGTGGAAGGGGTATGGGTTAAGGACCTTTTTAACACTACTAGAACCCCCAATAAGCTTTAGTGACCCTCTAAATATCTCATTTTCAATATGTTGCAAAAATTGAATGACCTTATGACATTTCCAAAACCCACACTCTTTCCCAATACCTATATTTATGGTAGGGGACATGTTGATGGCCAAAGGACTTAAGATCAATTTTGAATTTATTGCTATTAGATGGGTGAGCTTTGGAGGCCTTTGGAGAAGTTGGTGCATGTTCACCCAATCTCTATCTTTAGAGAAATTAGGTTTTTGAAATTGGAGCAACAAGGGGAAAATGGCTCTTCTCAAACTTCATTTTCCATAAAATATTGTGAAGGTTGGTGTTCTCCATTGCCATGGATGCTTGTTTTATGCTTTCAATAGTTTAGTATGTGTTTGTAAATCTCTTACATTTGTGCATTTCATGTATTATGGTATTGTGTTGTGAGAAGTGACATTTTGGTATTGTTTCCATTCTTGTTCAAATTTTTTTGTTTGGTATCTCTTGAGGGAATTGATAATGAGAGTGATGGCATTAATCACCCTTGGATAGGGAAGAAGTGACCGTGTGTGGGAGAAGGGGTTAGTTGGACTCCATAGAAGTGTAGAGTCTCTTCTCATGGAGAAGAGGGGAAAATGACAAGGTGTATGGGCCCTTGCTTGCCAATGCACATTGATCTTGTTTGGGGAGATAAGGAGAAATGAGTATGGAAGATGTATGTGAAATTCAACCTTTGAGAGGTGCATGTTATTGTATGTTTTTTCATTGGCATCTCCTACATGAAATTTTCATCTTCACCCCTTGTCATGGGTTCAAAGGTGCAACTCATTTGTGAATACCTTGGATGGGTGTTTCATGTTGTGTTTATATGATTGTTGTTTTGATTTGAATGTCACCTGGTTGGATAATGTTTCTCCTAGCTCGGTGGGTGGCCTCCTTGAGGCCTAGATGGGGAGGTGAGCCCTCCATGGTATGCCATTTATATTTGCATATTTGTGATGGATTAAAAAGATGAAGCAATCTTGGATTGGATTCCTTGATGGTGTTCTTGGGTCATTTTGTGTTGGAGACTTCTCCATTTGTCATACCCTTCTTGTTGCATCATTGCACTCATGTGTTGAAGAACAAAATTGTAGTTTTATTGTGATCTATTAAATGGATTCAAAGTTGTAAATTGCATATTCAATGATAAGAAAAATGTCCATTTTATGAGGAAATATGCATTGGTATTGTTGTAATATTACACTAGTGGTTTCGTTTTGATTCTTGCTTTAAATGGACTAGAAAAACATAATAGCTAAATGTTGAATTACTTCTTAATTCATCTCCATGTAAGTTGCTTCAAATAGTGAATAATAGAAGATTTGGTATTTGTGTGATCGTGACACTTCATGATGAAATTAAATTCAAAATGTGAATAGGATCCCTAAGTACATAATTGATTCAATACTCAATTACATTCATGAAAAATTCATATTTTCCTTCTAAGCTTACTTGCATAAATTTAATTGAATAAACCAATAGATTTAATTCAAAATTACGCTATACTATAGCCTAATTAACTTAGATTAATTAAAGATCCTATGCAAGTTCAAATTTAAACATATAACAAAAACCATTACCTTTTAAAAGATGTTAGAAAGAAGGATTAAACTTGGCAATCCATACATTTATGGGAGAGTCTATTAACTCTCTAGAAAATGTATAGAGTTGCCAATTAAATTGACTCCACATTTTCAACAGAGAATATTCCTTGTTTATGCTCTCCCATTATATTTTAATGTTGAAGTTAACTGTGATAGGAATATAAATATAATGTTATATTAAAAAAAGTTATGTAAAAAAAAACCATCATCATAGCTTAATGAGGGAACTTAAAAAATAAAGTTGTAATGAACAAGTCGGGACATGACTATCCTCCCTACAAATTGTATAGTTGACCAATTTCAAAAAAATTGAAAACATCATGGATTTTTCCAAAAATTTCAGCATTTGATCTTCATAATTGCATAGTTTGTAGTTGAAAAGAAAAAAACAAAATGGAAAAAAAGTACTATATTTTCGTGAATCTAAAAAAAAAAGACAAAGAAAAAGAAGAAGTTTGACTTTGTTTTATCTTTAGTGCATTTTGTCTACAGATTAACCTGTCCTATAACAAGTAGGAAGGAGGGGAGAGTAGGAGGAAGAAGGGGTTGACAATATTTAAAAAACTCAAAAAAATAATAATAATATCACCCACTTTATGCTTACCTTCCTTTTAAGTGTGAATGAGATTTATCTCAGCTAGATTTTGTCTCAACCTAGGTCACCTCATGTAGCCAAGATACAGGTCTAAAAAAAGGCTCAAGATAAAAAATATCTTAAAGATAATTTAAAGTGTCTTCTTAAAATAAACAATGAAAAGTTTTTTTTTAAAACTTCTAAATTTACCACTCCAGTCGTTTGTTTTCATATCTATATTTTAATAATTACAATAATACACTGATTATTTCCATGAATAAATCTAAAACTACCAATCATTTATAGACAGATTTGAAATATTTATTTAGTTCAATTCAATTTTTTAAAATTCACCGTGGTAAATGCATTATAAATAGGGAACGCGTGTGCCGAGGAACAAAGTAAAACCGCTGGCGCCGACCGCAAGAAATGACGATGACAAAAAATAAACAATAATAATAACAAGGACGCAAAGCGTCTAGTTCCTGCCTTGTTGTGTTGTGATTGGAAGTTTATAGTGTTGAAATGAAATATCTTTTTCAATTGGCCAGATATTTGGTATGTTTGTATTTGTTTAGTTGAATTCTTCAATAGGCATTAATTTTTTTCAATTTTTTAGTTAGATTATGTTGGGAGGAAATTAACTTTAAATTGGAGATTTTGGGTTAGAATGCTTCATAATTTTTTACATTATTGCATTGTTAGAAGTTGTGAAGTGCTATCTATTTTAGCTCTATGTTTTGTTTGAGTTTTTGGTTGTATTTGTGAAGTAAATTGTATGTTTCGTTTTATTGTTTGTTATTTTCATCTTTGACCTTTTGCTAAAGATGTGTTTGGTAGTGTTGTTACTGTGAACAGCATTTAATACAAAATCTTTTGCAAGTTCTTGAATGGGCTATTTGATTTGTCACTGTTTGTATTAAAGCATTAGATTGAGAAGATAGTTGTGTTATTTTTTCATCTACTTTATACTGTATCCAATTAGTTATTTTCAGAAATAACATTTATCAGTAAATGGCCAAGGCCTTCATTAATTTTGTTTAACTTAACTAGAAAGTTACAATAGCTTATCTCCGTTCAAATGGGCACTGGTAGGAAAGAACGGAGAAGAAAACCTCCAGTCTAGCCCGAGAAAAAAATTATTTATTTTACAGGGTTTATGTTTTACAGAATTACATAGGAGTTAAACTTGAGTAACCATTGACATTGTAGTTCATGAGGCTTGCAAGCATTCTGTAGCAGAGATTCCTTTCATATTGTTGGCTGCACTTTATTCATTCTTCTTTAGCCTGCAATTTCACCCACAAAATAATGTTACATAGTTGTTGTTGACATATGAAACATATCTCTACTAATTCCTATTTGTGATTTTCTTAAAATGTATTTGTTAACTTACTTTATGACTTGCCTGTGTGTTCTGGTTCCGGTTGACATGCATAATTGCATTGGCCTGGGTCAAGGTGAAAGTGCCTTCAATGCAAAGCTCTTTAAGCATGAAGATGACATTGGATTTCTGTTGCATATATTCGTCATACTTGATGCTGTGGAGTCGCGGGATTAACTGTTCAATTAATGTGTCGTCAATGAAGCATTGGATTGGTTGTTTATTTTCAGTAAGAAGCAATGTCTTCAAGTGTAACTTGTGCAGATAGTTGACATCTTTCTTGCATCTAATGCAGTGTGCAGTTTCTTCATCAAGGATTCCATATCCTTCAAATTTGTGGTTGCAGTGTGGACAAAATGCAGCAAATGGGTTAGAGAATGGATTTGCAATTTTCAATTTTCCATGTTCCTGTTGCAAAGTGCAGTGTGTAAGTGTTGGTCACATTTAATAAAGACAATTGTTAGATTTTCATATTGCTTATATGTTACCTCTCTGTTTTTTTGCATTATGTCTTGTAACATTTCCAATGTCATTTTGTCATTTAGCTTGCAAATAAATGTGGAGAGCCCTGTGCGAAGTGTATGCTTTTTGTCTGTCCTTGTTACAATATTTCTAAAAAGCAATGTTGGTGTTTCATTTTGAGCAAGATGTTCTTCTGCTGCAGTGTAGTGCTGAAGGAAATTTGGATGGATTTCTAGCTGCATAAAATATACGTATACGGAGTTTAAATGATTATGTGGATTATTTGCATATTGAATGCTTTACTGATTAGACTAAGTGCAGTCTGAGAAATAATTGCCATTAATTCTTACCTGTGCTTTGTCTTCCTCAGATTGACCATCCTTTATTTCTAGAATGTTGAGATTGCCTTGCTTTTTTGTTGCAGAGACCAACGCACCTATTGTTCCAATTGGGTAGTTGCTTGTGCTATTCAGTAGGTTGCTTATTGTAGTGTTAGGGATGAAATTGTAGTCATTGCATATGCGATTGATTGTTTCCACTGTGCTTGTTTCCTTTAGTAGAATAATGCAGTCGCAATCACCTCTATCAAAGTCTGATTTTGGTTGGATGTCAAATCCGGTAATGCAAACACCCATGCCTGGGATTATTTTGTCTTCAAATTGTTGTACTAAGTTTGGATTGACAGTGACTGTTATTGTCATTTCTGCTTTATGATCTGTCAGATCTGCTCGTAGCACTTCTCGTGTTTTGTTGACTTTGTCCAAGTTGACTTTGTAGACAACCAACACGTCTCCTTCAAATATGCTGCCTCCTTTTCTTGCATTCAAATCTTCTATTGTAATGGAGCCAATAGTTTTCACTTTTGTCCTGCATTGACATGTATGTTAGTGCATTTTCCATGTGCATATAGAATTATTAAATTCATGAAAGCAAGTAGATGTTACCTTTTTGTAGACTGGTCTTGCCTCATTTGTGTAGCCTTTCCTGCTCTTTTGTTTGCATCCATTGATTTCTGTGCATAAATTGTGGAAATGAGACGTTGCTTTAGTGCATCAGATTTTTTGTTACTCTAGACATTTTCCATAATTTTTAGAATGCAGTTATTGAGATTTGAAGTTTATTGTTCATATAGTGGTTAATAAAATTTGTTATGTGGAATTGTTTTGAATGTAGAAAATGAATCTTGCAAGTAAATTTGTATTTAAAGTTTTATGAGCAAATAACGGAAATGTCATTTTTTTATAGTCATTATGTCAGGTAAATGTATTTTAAGAAATGTAGAGAAATGATCTGACCAATATGCCTCTGTTTTATGGATAAAGCATACATTTGATGTTTTATTTGACCAAATGTGATCTATGAGTGGCTTATTCATGCTATGTCTATGTTGAAGTAGAAATGTGTATTTCATTTGTTGCATATGATTATTTATCTCTTTTGTATTTTTTGTATTAGCTAACATGTCAATGTTAAAATCTCCTAGAATATAAGTGAGTGCAGTTGGATGCATTTTGGAAGTTAGAGTGTCTAACACATTTTTAATATCTATGAAGGGAGTATTTGGCCTTGAATAGATATTGCAAATATTCAATATATTGGTAGAATTTGTTATGGTTAATGTGATCGCTTCTACATGTTTTGTTGTGTTAGTTGATGATGTTGTTACATTGATATTGTTTCTTACTAATGTCATAATGCCATGTATTCCATGGTTGACATGAATAGTGAAGTCTTTTAGAACTGAATTTTGCTTTATTGAATTTGTGTGAGTTTCTTGTAAACATATAATGTCTGAAGACATAATTTCAATATCATTGAATAAATCATTGTCATGAGCATGTAGACTTCGTGTGTTTAATGTGCACAAAAGCAAATGTTCAGTATTATTTGTGCATGAAGCCTCATTTTCAAGTTTCCAACAAGCACTTGTTTGTAGGCGTTCCATTTGCATGTTTATTTTTGGTTTTACATGAAAATGTTTTTGAGCGAGTGGTTTCACAAGATATAGGTTTTGTATCGTTTTTGTACGTGATAGTGCAGTATATGTTATTCCATGGTGTCTTATACTTGTTGGATCAAAAGCTAATCTTTCCATTGTCAATCCTTGAGATCTATGAATTGTGCGTGCAGATGCTAGTTGTATTGGAAATTGTTTTCTAATAGTAATTTTTTTGCTTGTTGAGATTTTTTGGATTGGTCTTGAAATTTGTACAATAGGGACCCATGCTTTCTCAATACTTTGGTTGTAGTATTGTGCATATTTTATTTTTTGGAGATTTCCAATATTAGAATCATTAAATTTGATCCAAACAATTTCTAAATTGTTGTGGTTTGTGTAATCTTTGAATATTCCATCTGAACCATTGACTAGTCCATCAGTTGTATTGTAGTTTCCTGAGTATAACTCTATCAACATGTTTCGTTTTAGTTGTATTTCAATTGGGAGGGTTGCTGTATGGTTGTAAAGTCTTATGCCATTTATGTTGTCCTCGTATTCATCTATGGCCCTTAGAACAATAACTTCTCCAGACATATTTGCTAACATTTTTTGGTTGTGTACATATACGTCATTTTTTCTATAGAAAAGGAAAGGAAGTGTTGGGTCATTTGGTATTGGCCGCAAGCATTCTTTGTTTAGATATGTTATATCATCTATTGTTTGTTTTGCCAATCGAATTCTATTAAGTATTTGTATAAAATTTTCATCCTTTTGACGCATTGTGGTGTGTAATGTGTAACATTTGATGTTATCATTCCAAAAGTTGTAAGGCATTAAGTCTTTGTCTGTAGTTTTATTTTCAAATACTGAAGAGTCAAGAACTGGTTGGGCTTGATATAAGTCACCACAAAAGATTGTGTCCAAATTGCCGAAATAAGAGGTTGGTGTGCGCATTATTTCTCTTAGTCGTTTGTCTATATAGCGTAGGAATGTTGAACCTACTAAAGATATTTCGTCAATCAATATAACTTTGAGTTGTTCATAATGTTTGGACATTTTGTCTAGTGTGTCACTATTTAGTGGAAGGAATTCTGATTTATTGAACGGAATATGAAATGCAGAGTGTATAGTCATGCCACCGATGTTGTAAGCTGCTTTTCCTGTATAAGCTACAACTATTCCCTTTGGTTTATCTGGGTTGTTGTTAATTGTGTTGTTATATATACGCAACAGTGCTTGATAGATCATTTTTGCCGTAAAGGTCTTACCAGTGCCTGCTCCACCAGTAAGGAATAAGTGAAGTGGTGTTTTATTTGTGACTTTTTTGCAGACAATGTCTTTTACTATTGCCTGTTGTTCTGTATTTAGCATTTGTCGAATTTTGAAGTATTCATCATTGTCAATTATTTCTGGGTGTTTTCCTATTTCGAAACCTACATATTTTGTATTTGTAATTTTGTTATATCTTCCAATTTGAATATCATCATGAATGTCATATGTCTCATCTATGGTAGTTGTTTTGTTTGTTTTATTATTGTCATTGTTTTGTAATAATCGATTATTGATTTCTGTAGCTTCTTTATCAATGTCACCCCATGCTTGATTTAATTTGTAGTAGAATTTTGAACTATTTTGTCTTATTATATTTTCATGAAAAGTATATGCACTTTCCCAAGTTTTGAAATTTTCTTTTAGTTGGGATTCGTTATTTGTAAATGGTACAAAAAGAAGTAGTTGTTCTCTGCAATAGTTTTCTAAGTCACTGTGTTTATTGTAACTAATAAAGCGTATAATATTTTCTTTTTGTTTTCTTTTTTTATTTTTTCCTTTAACGTTATAGTTAGAGATGTACTCGGCTAGGCATATGTTTTGTACACTGTCATGGCGATTTTTATAATGGTCTATTAATGATTTTGCTGTTACATTTTCTGAGTTATCTGGTTCCTGGTTTAATTCTGAGGCAGACTTGAGTACAAATACTCGCTCATTGTCTGATCTTGTATCAATGAAAACACATTTTCGTGAACTCTTATTAAGGGGAAGGGATAGAACTAAATGTGCTGCTTGTTGTGCTGACATTTGTTGCAAATTTAGTAAAGCATTTCCTAATTTTGTTATCATTTTAACCGCATCTATATTTTCACTTTGGTGATCATCTCTTATTCTTTTGAATGCACGTGTCATAGACTTGTCAACCTTTACCATATATGAACTACAATACATGGCAGCAGCATATGCGTTTAACACGAATTGGGCATCTGTGTTAGCTCTCCATAGTTGTGGCATTTGTTTGCAGAAACTGTTGTTCCATATTTGGGAAGGATTTCTTTGAAGGAATATAGTTGGCTTGTCTATTGTTGATCGTAGTAGAATGATGTAGTCATTTTTTGTTATTTGCAATTCATCAATGAACATTTCAAATGTGAAGGAGGTATTGAAGTCTCTTTTTTCCAAAGATTCAAATATTTGGTTGGCAGTTGTATTCATAATAGCATCTTTATCGCACAAAGGGTCCAAAATCATTGTATTTGGCATAGGTGGAATGGGGAAATTATATCTACATTTTTTGTATGACGTTCTTTTGCATTGTCTAGTATGGTGATGTTTATGCAATTTGGCATATTCTGCTTCCAAGTTATCAGTATTGCATGTGATGTGCATGTTCACAAACTCTACTATTTCATCATTTGTTTGCTTTCCATAGATAGGTGCATTTTCAACCCAAATTAACATGTGCTCATGTTCATTTCCCCTATTTTGAAATTCAGTGACCGAAAAATAGTCAACAACTTTTCCAAATAGTGATTTTTCTTGAAATAGTAGTTTCCTTAAAGCATTAATCCTATGTCGATAGTACCTTGCACATGTTATTGGGTCTTTTTTCACAAGTATTATTTTGTTGGTGTCGTTGCATTCAAATGTGTCATTTGTTTTTGTTTTTTGTTGACGTAATTTTTGTAAATATTGGAGAGTCGACATTAGGGGCTCCCAATTCTCTTCCGCACTTGTAAAAGTGAGGAAAAATGTAGGTGGCCCAAGTTGTCGAATCATAGCAAATATGTTTTTTTTCAATTGATGCATGTAGTCTGGGGATATTCGAATTCTTTTGAAATCTACATATCCAATGTCTGATCGTAAAATTTTTTCCAAATTTGGTTTTTGCTTTACATCTTTTGCGAGTAACTTGCGTCCTTTTAATTGTCCTTTTCTAATTCGTATCCATAGTGTCGATAAGACCTGATGTATAATTATTTTTATGGCTTTGAAGAAAAGGTTTGTTGTATGAAGTGAAAAATCTTGCTCATAATGAAGTAATTCCCACTGTGATAATTTTTGATAACTAAATTTGTCCATTATGTCATTATTGCGTGGCTCACCAAAGAAGAGGGTTGGAAAATTCATTTCTTCTGCATATTTGTCTTTGAAAATACCAATAGGATAACAGTTCTCAGCAGGTGCAATTTGAATTATTTTGTCATCCATATTGTGGATGCATGTAGAGTCTGTGTATCCATGTATTAAAGAATCACTTGGATTGTCATATTCAAGATCACTTTCAGTTTCACTTTCAGAACAACTTTTGTTTTCACAACCATTGTCTTCATTGTTGATATCTAATGTTTCTATCCACTTTTCATTTATTTGTACATTTTGCATTTGGTAAAGGGTTGTTTTGCTTAAATCGAATAGAGCCTGCATTATTATATATGGTCGTACCATGCCTTTTTGAAATGCATTTTTATATTGCAATTGTCTTTTAAGAGCCACTGCAATTGTTGTTGTGTTTGATAGTGATAGTGGTAGAGCATTTTGAATATTGTATATGTTTACAGGGACGTTTATGATGGAACCAGTTAGTCCAAGTTGAGACTTTTTATATCCTAATTCCCAAATTTGTGCAAATGCAATTCTTAGTGAAACTAGACGTTCCTCTAGTTGTGTTATTTTTTGTACACTTGGTAATGGCTTATTTTTGCGTATGTTGTGAGGAACTGCATATTTAGGTATTTTTTTTTTTCTGAGAGAATCGTTACATATTTTACATATGTACTCGGTAAGCAGTGGTGTGTAAGATTTTGTCAAATTGTGGTATAGAACTGTGTGTTCCTCTTTGTATTGTTTTATATCTTTCTTGAAATGGAGCATTTGACAAATTGTGCAAGTATATTTTGGTGTGTCTTTTACTGTGGTAAAAAATTTATCAATTGGTGTCAAAGTTGTCTTAGTTGATTTCCTTTTCCTATTTATTGTTGTTCTGGATTGAGTTTGTGGTTTTATATTATTTTGGTTATCAGTCGAGAAAATATTAGTGTTTTCGGTTGTAATTGTTTGTTGATTAATGTTGCAAGCTTTATTTCTAATTAATCTTTTGACTGCACGCAATGTTATATTGTGTTGATTTTTTGCAATATTATGCTTATCATTGGTAGACAGATTGTAGTTCTTTAATGTTTCTTTCTTTTGCTTTTTTTGTCTGAGTGGTGTGTTGCCATTGTTTCTTATCATTTTTTTTAATCTGTGCAATTTGATATTATGTTGTTTTTGTTGTAAGATTCCATTGGTTAGCAGTGGTTCAAAGTGCCCTGACAAAGGATTTGCATCATGAAAGAGGATATTGAATGGAGTAGAATTGAGGTGGTTGTTAAAATCTAAATATCGTTTTCCATAAGATGCAGACCAAACACATATACGAATATTGAGCCACTTTGATATCCAATGTATGCAAAATATATCCCCCCACAAACCATTTTGCTTTGTCTTAGTTGATGGTTTTGCGGATAAACGCATTCTTTGCAAATAAGTTGAAATATCTTCTACATTGTGAAGCTCTCTCAGGCTTTGAGGGTGGAGTTCATGGTTATAGGAATTGATAGCTTCCTCATCTCCATTTTGGAGGCAAGCAATGAAGAAATCTATTGTTCCATTACGAATTTCATTTGATGTATGTTGAAATTTTAGTAGATATTCAAATGTATCAAATAAACAATCACCGATATTGTATTTGAAGTCATGAGGCCTATATAAGCCATGCTTTACAAGAGTTTTGTCAATGTCAGTTGAATGTACATTACAATTACATTTGTTTTGGTCTTGCTGCATGATTTGTAGATGTTTGATTGTTCAATTTTTTCATACAATGAAGTCTTCCACTAATGAGTTTGATTTTTTTTTTTTTTTATTGTTAAATTGCAAGTTGTAGTTTTTTGTTTGTTTCAAATGTAGTATGTTGACAGTTATGTGCTACATTCTGATTCTGCACCATATGCTATAGGTTGGCAGCCTGCATTTATTACGAATCAATGTTTACATTAATGTTTCATTTATATTGGGTCACTTTATATATAGAATATTTTACGTACAAAATTTTGTTAGTTTACTCACAAACGGCTATCATCTAAACATTGCTATTATACTATTTCAACCAATAGTACTAGATATATAAAATGTTTCGAATTATTTTGCAAGAAAGATTTCTTTAAATGTTGGAAAATAGTGACTACTTATAAGATTGGCTAATAATTGAGTAAACTTAATAATCTAAGTAACAAAGTAATTACATTTCTAAATAAATTTTATTTGAAAGCCATTGTAATAGTATTTTTTTGCACACTTTTACACAAACATTTATACTTTTTATGAATATTGATTTCTGGACTCTGTTAATAATTGTTGTTTAAGCTTTAAATTGTTCAATAACAAGACCCTTCATATAAATGGGTAAAGACCTTTCATAGTGGTTGGCTATTACCGTTGAGAGCATTAAATAGACAGTGTTCAATATTAGTTACAATGCTCTCAATTTTCGATACCTTGCACTTTATGACATTCATTTCCAAATTAATTTTGTCATACAATGCAAGCTGTTTATTGTCAAGATTGTTTGAGGCATGCAAATCACCAAATGTTGAGCTAATTCTTTGTTTGTTTGCTGCATAGGTAGACCCGCTTCTATGCTGCATACTATCTTCAATGTTCATTGAACTCAAGTCACAATTGTATGTATTTTTCTGGATGACTGGGCTAGTTGGGTTCCATGGTAGTCTTTCTTCTGTTGCAGGCCTTGCCATAGTATCATTTCCTACATTAGATTGTGGAATGATATAGTTAGATAAAGTACTTAGCAGAAATGAGGATATGTATAGAGGCAATATTTTGATTGTAGTAACTGTTTTTTTCCATTTACAAATGCTAATCAATTAATCTATTAATGTAAAATGTAGCAACAGGTTTGAGGACATACCAATGCTACCATGTACTTTCATCCATTCTAAGTCTGTAGATTTGAGAATTCCGATAGCTGCCTGGTCAAAATTTGTATCTCCAACATTGGAACTATATGTTAATGTTGGCTTTGTGGTAACAACTTTTTGCATATTTGAAGTATTGTATGGCTGGCATATGCTTTCTTGTTTTTCTATTTGTTGTGCATTCTGGGTATCTATGGTGTATAATGGTTGTTGTTGAGGATAGCTATATTGTGTGCAATAGTTGGGTTCATATGAGGTAGATAATTTTGTTGGACATTGTAAATGTTCAAAATTTCTTGATTGACAGTGATTCATATCTTTAGATGTCAGTAAATATTTTGCATCAGAAGCCAGTATATTCTCAAATGCAATATCATCAAGGCATGGTGAGTGGAATTTTTTTCCTTGAGAGATATCAGTCAAGTCTCCACAGACATGACTTTCCATGTTTTTTGAGATATGGTTGCTTTGACAAAGAGATTCTGTCATTGTCATTATATCAGCACTATGAATTGCTTCACTATTTGCTCCCAACAAATTTATATGACAATCTATACAATCTGTTGCACCTTTCATGGAGAGAGCTGCTTCTCTATATGCATTTGCAGCTTCCTCAGGAGTTTGAAATGTTCCAAGCCATTTTCGATCTTTAGTCTTTGGATTTCTTATTTCTGCACCATAGCTGCCCCAAGGTCGTCTCCTCACACCCTTGTACACTTTATGCTTGGAACATTTCCTTCTTTTGCAACAGGTTCGCTTGATTTTTTGAAAAGTTGATGTTTCTTCATTATCTAAATCAACAATTGGTATTTGCATGAAAGTAGTCATGGTTTTCATTGCTTCTGTGAAGAGAAAAAAAAATTTCCATAAACATGATTATTTGAATGGATGAAACAAGTAGAAGTCATTATATTTGACAATTTTCAATTACTTTAATTACAAGATATACTTATTCATTACATTGGGTGATGCAGTCGTGTCATCATATCATCAACATTAACTACATTTGAATGCAATAATATTTACTTTATTGTCTATGAAATTCTTGTTCGCAATGGACATTACATATATTTCTCAAATAGATAGAGAATTACATAGAAGAGTACTACATTCAAAGTCAACAAATAAATGAAAGTAGGTGTTTCATTCACAGTGAAAAATAGAACCAAGAGAGAGAAAAATTCAACTCCCAATACTATTTCAAGAAGTTCCATTGTTTCCTGACAGTTTCCAACAACGACTTTTGAACAACTTCAATGGCTCTTGATGTGAAATTCAAATTTATAGAAAATAGATGTGTCCCTGAAATCTGTCAATCCTGCCACATGAATATATTTTAAAAAGATGACAACCTTCCAAGCTAAAGAGATTATTATCCTTCCATGTTAAGTGCAATTCATGAAATTGCTATAACTTTGTACTAGTGAAAGACATAGTTTGGTAAACTTAGATATGCAGACATTATTGACATGCCAATGAGCAGATACATATTGGTCTAGATTTTTTCAACTTTTCAGAAATCGAGGCTAATCTTATACATCAGAAGTATTTGCTTCTGTCAATCGTCATGATATAATACTTAATTCATCCATTTGGGATATGCCACCTTCCAATATCTGCTACAAGATGAATGCCAGGTGACATGTCACTATTTGAAAATTCATACAAATAATGGTATGAGTAATGATGCTTTATGGTTTTAGTTGCTAGATGTCCTCTATCATCATCATACCATTGTCCTACAAGCTCTATATTATCATATCTTATAATCCATTCAAGTGAAAGAGTTCGATATGAGACGATAAGGTTTATTATGTGCATAAGTGTGTCGTTTTCAGTACTTGCCCTAAATGGTGATAGCTGACATAATAGCATTTTAGTTGCTGGATTGAAAATGGTAGTTAATTCCTGAACATTATGATTTCCGTGAGGGAAATGAATTAAAATATCTTGACAACGAATTATTATATGAGCTTCCCTATATATCCGCACCAGATGTTTTAGGTAAATTAATTCTCCATTTGTCATGAATGGAGACAAAACATGAATTTCATTGGTCTCTTCTATCGGCTCAATGTTTCCCCATCCATGATATCGAAACATTGGAGCATGGTTGTCATAAAAATAGCTTTCCAATATTTTTCTTTGGCATTCACTTGGAAGTTCTTGGATTCTTTCAAGGATACAAAGTTGTCGAAATTCAGACAATTCATCTGTTCGAGGATATGTTATAGTAGATGCATTTATAGTATTCATACTGATGCAATGTGGACAGAGGAAAACCTGTTGAAAACGACCAACATTTCTTAGTTTTTTCTACGAATAATTGAATTCTAAGATATAGCTTAAGTTCATTGTTCTCCATTTTTTTAGAGATATTGTTGGTGGGAAATTCATATGCATGTAATTAATATGTAGGTTTCTATAGATAGATAGCACAAAAATTTCAGATATGTACGATAAAGAGTAGGATGATGTAGTACGACCGTATACATTGTTACTATTTATAGACAAGTATGCATTTTGAGGCATATGAATGCATCGTAAATATTTGAGAAATGACAAATTATAAATGCAGTTTAATTCAATGACATATGATAGTACAATTTTCAACTTGTAAAACAAATTCTACCCATGTACTGTTATTTGTTGACTAATTAAGTTCCCGTTTTTAAGACTAAATCTAAATTATATGTTTTTCGTAATACTTGCGTTATTTTGCAAGTAAATAAGGATGGAAGCATACCAGTTAGTTATCAGTTGTTTTTGAGACGTTCTTGTTCTTTCACAACCTTCACTGTCTTTTTTACGACCTTTGCACCTGAAAAACAATTAGAGGAGAACAATTAATTACATGATTCACATTATGATTCGTTACAAATCTACTCTATTTATTTTGATAAAGATTACTGAACGAAATAATTGTACAAAATATCAATATTTGAAACATAGAATGCATTGTAGAATATTTCAAAATAAAGAGGAATGTGTACTAACAATAGTACAAATATGGCTTATATCACCTATTCAGTATTCATTCTCATAATCTAAATAAAAATAAATAGAATGCATCCAAAACAAAACAAGGTTGTGGATCGGGAAAAGCAAGACAAGGAAAAGGAGAAGGATGGTAAAAAGGATCAAGCTGTGGATAAAGATAACTGAGAGAAGGAAAAGGACAAGGATGCTAAAAAGGGAAAACACAAAGAACAAGGAAAACCAAGACAAGATTAAGGAGAAAGACCAAAAAAAAAGGAAAACATTAAGAAGGGTAAACATAATGGTAAAGAAAAGAACTATGAGAAGAAAAAGAGAAATACTGACCAAGCAAAGATGGAAAAGAGAAAAGACGGGGAAAATAATGATGAGGGCAAGAACAAATATGATAAAAGAAAACGAGAAAATGTACATTAAATTGATCAAGTTTTGGTTTAATTCAAGGAATATAAATGCATTGCAAATATTTGAGAAACTACAAAAAATAAATGCATTTTAATTCACTGACATGTGATAGTACAATTTTGTGAGCAAAAAAAGATGGAAACATACTAGTTAATTATCAATTGTTTCTGAGATGTTCTTCCAGTTTGACAACCTTCAATGTATCTTTCACGACCTGTGCAGTTGACAAAGAGAAAGAGAAGAACAATTAATTACATAGTTCAGAAAATCATTTGTTACAAATGTATGATATTTATTTTCATAAAGATTACTAAACCAGAAATTGTACAATATATGTAAAAAAATTATAGTACAAATATGTCTCATATCACTTTTACAATATTTGATTAACTTCATTCATGACTTATACATTGTGATAATCTAAATCAAAATAAATATGATGCATTGATAACAAGATAATTATATGTATTTTTATTGCAAAAGTTAAGAAACATTTACATTTATCCATTGCATATGTTGTTTGCTATGTACATATATGGATAACATGCTCATCTACTACAATTCCATATGGATGAATGTGTAATAGGTTATATAACATCCCCAGGAGGTTGAGGTTTTGTTGAGCAAATGGTGCTTACATAAGGTGAAATTACAGGAGGAGAAATATGTAGTTGCAAAAGTATCATTGCATTGCAAACATCTGAGATTCTTGATGCACTAGGCTCACAGAAATGAGTTTGGTGAGCAAGCAATGCATGGTCCACTAGAGGCTTGTACTTACTACTTATTGCAATTTTCAGGGAATAATAAACACAAGTCGTAACATCACAAGAGCTCAAAGATTCAAGAGAGAACAAGCCACCTATGAGGCTAGTACTCATCTCTATAACATATGCATTGATGTATGCATCATAGTCTTCAAGAGGTTTGAAACAAGGCTTCACATACGCATTTGCCATTTTCTTTACAATTTCAGAATTTTCTAAAAGATCCATGCAATTGGTGAGGAATTTAGAAATAATATCTGCATAAGTTGTTCTCCCAGATTTATTTTCCAAGAATTCTTCACCAAGCACATTGCGTAATGCTTTCTCAACATTTCTGCATTCTATGACAAATACATGCTCCAGGGTTGTAGACTGAATTGCACCAATGATTGGACAATCCCACTGAGGACCCGGACTTGGAATATAAATTCGTTCAGACATTTTGATAACACAATATCTGTCACATATTCAAAATGAATAAACACTTTCAAGAGAAGTGACATGGTTGACCTCAAATTTCAAAATTCAAACAAAATTATAAAATGCACGTTTCAAACTCGAGTAGTTTTGGAAAATACTAAATAAATCCATGTGTTGTTTACTCAATAAATCCATGTCTGATGTTATTTGAAAAAGTCACAATTTAAGCTGTCATTTATAATTTATTGTCTTTAAATCTTTTCATAGATTATAATCATCAATTATATGTGTTTTTTAATAAATTTTTTATTTTCCCTTATTCTTTATAATTGAAATAGTAGCATTTTTTTACAAATTACATAAATTATTTTTAAATCATTGTAATTGAAATAATTAATTTCAAAATTTACTGATTAAAAAGTAGCAATTACTATTCTACTTACAGATATTTTTCAACACAAATAAATCGATTTTTTTCTCTCTAATTAATATAATCTTTTATTTAATACATTATTTTACAACTTCAAAAAATATTACATAAATTAAATCATTTTTTTATTTTCCTCTATTCTTTATAATTGAAATAGTAGCATTTTTTTTACGAATTAAATAAATTATTTTTAAATCATTGTAATTGAAATAATTAATTTCAAAATTTATTGATTTAGAAATAAAAATTACTATTCTACTTACATATATTTTTCAAAACAAATCAATCCATTTCGTCTTTTCGTCCACTTCCAGATGAATTAAGATCAATATAAATATCACATAGTCAAAAGAAGATCTAGAAAAGCCCAACTATTATTTTTCATGACTAATTATTAAAATGTGTATAATAATAAGATCAATATAAATATCACATAGTCAAAAGAAGATCTAGAAAAGCCCAACTATTATTTTTCATGACTAATTATTAAAATGTGTATAATAGTGGCCCAATTTATAGGAAAGACTTTTCATGAAAAGATTCCACAACACAACATAATCTCATTTATAAAACTGTTGAAGGGCCCAATCACAATAATAATGGTCATCAATTTACAGAAAATTTTATATGAACAAACATAGAAAGATACATTGAATACATGCAGGAAGTCGAAGTTTACCCTCATTTCACTTGGGTTTGAACCCATGATGTGGGGTTACCAACGTAGTATTATCCATATAATATCTAAAGTTTGTAGAATAATGGAAGATCGTCCAATCCACATCTCTTTGGGAAGGAGAGTTAGTCGCAACTATTATTAATTTAGTCCGAATTTCGACCAACAAAAAACCAAACACAAATGTTTTCCACTAAAACGTTATTAAGAAAAACTTAAATGGAGAAATTCAATATATTATTATTGGTAAAATATAATAGTAAAATCTTTGCAACACCCTCCAATTTAGAGAAAATCATAAACAAGAAAACGTCAACTGGTACGTCCATAACCATGAGCCATGAAATTTTGTTTTTAGCACCCGTATGTGCATGATCAAGCATCTTGGAAAAGTATGTAAAACCTCTTGCATCCTACACATAACGTGCATGTCATAAATATTGGCATGATAATTGATTGAGCCATATGTTTCCTTCAATTAATGAATTAAGAGATAAGCATTAAAAAGCTTCAAGTTTTTCTAGTCACATAAATACCATTGAATATTGAACCTAACGAGATCATGTCTAGATAAATTCATTTGGCTACATTTTGAAATGCGCCCAGCGGACGCGACGCGGGATTCCGATTTGCTTTAGAGGGCGACCGGGAACCGAGCCAACAGGTGGACTGGGGAGCCAAAATAAATGTACGGGACGTGCTTTCCAGCGGATATGCCGGTCCACGTTTCTGAGTGGCATTTAATTTCGCTGAACTTCTTTTCGTTTCGTGGCGCTGGGGGCTTTCACTACGCGTCCTTTGGTTCGATTTCATGGCATTTGGCGTCATTTGCGTTATTTTCGAGTTCGTGTCATTTAATTTCGGCGGTGTAGGAACGTTATGAAGCATCTGATCGGTGTGTATTCCCAGGCATTCATTCAAGCTAGTTGGGTGGGGGACGTCTGAAAAGGAAGGAACAAGGCTTCGGATTTCATCGCGCTGATCGCCGGGATTCAAACGCAATGAAATTTGCTGTATACCCTTTTTGGTTGTTTGCATAATGGTGTTTTCTGCACAGAGAACAGTGGTTTTTCTGTAAGCTTCTGGTGTCTTTTTACTGATCAAGGGTTCGATTCACGGGAAGTGTTTTCAGGTGAGTTGTTGGATTCATTTTCACCGTGTTTTGATGTGGATTGTGTACGAGGTGTGGACGATCTGTTTTGGGGCTAACAGCTTAATATCTCTCCCAAAGCACGGATGGAAGCGTTGGGGATGGATCTCATGAAGCAGAGCGAGCATTCATCTACATGAACATGCACAGTGACAGCGCATTGCCGAGGAAGGAAGATGTTGAGAAGCTCTTACCCAAGTCCTGCAAAAGGCTCACGATTCTCCTCACTACTCGAGATGAGATGGCTGCGGAGGTGATCTCAGGCTGTGAGCGTGGGATCCGTACTAAAGTCTACCCTGTTAGACCCCTGCATTCCCGGGATGCCATGAAGCTGTTGTCCAACAAACTGGGTGTAAAAACCGAGATACCCCAACATCAGATGAACGAGATCGTGGAGGTCTGCGACGGCGTCCCGGTTGTTGTAGAACGGGTAGGAGCGTATATCTGCCAAAGCCCCGACAAGGACGAAGCTTTCAGGCGAGTGATTGAGTGGATCAAAGGCGGAAAGGCTTTTGGCTCCGCAGAAGATCAGTATAGTATAGAAAAGAAAGGCCTTCTCTTCGACCTGGAGGATCTTCCTCCCACTGCAAGAGACTTATTTCTGGAGATCTGCTCCTTCTTTGGCTCGTACACGAGAACAAGGATTCATTCTACAGAGATTTCAAAGATAAAAACCCAGATGAGCCCACAGATTACATAGAGAACCGTCTTTTTGTTATCATTTCCTCGCTCATTTAGATAGTCATGGGCAACTTTTGCTTCTGTTGAGGAGTCTTTAAGTTTTGAATACGTTTTTAAGTTTTTGCCCAGTAAGGATAGGAGCGTAGGCATCTTACCGCGCAAGGAGCGAAGCCGCTTGTCCGCCGCGGGTGCGCTTTAAGGCTGGGAGAGGAGCCAATAAGTAACTTCGGGATTTATTGCTTGCTCTTCGGGATTGTCTAACAGTTTTTTTTCCCCAGAGCACCATCTTCATGGCTTCAAGCATTAACCCATTAGACGGCTTCAACTAAGCTGCTGATTTGGGTTCCGTTATGGGTACAGGGTTCAGGTACACAGGTATGACAATTTGTTTCCTTGGCTATGGGTGGGTTTGCCTGTGTACGTGTGTGTGTATTATAATTTATACTATAGCAGTTCTGGGGCTAACAGCTTAATATCTCTCCCAAGCAGTGATAGCCCAAAAGCTGGCCCACCAGGCACACTAGCGACCAGTAGAAGGAGAGAATTGAGTGTACTAGGAGAAGTCGTCTGCACAAAGGTTACAGAAGATGTTGTAAGCAGAAGGGGAAAGACACTAACAACGTCAACATTCGATCTGAACCCCCGTACCGCTCAGAGTAGGGGAAGACATTTTTGAGATATCTCAAAGATCTTGCAATACTTCGGTTCAAATCTGGACTCCCCATCCTTCTGTCAGGCTAAAATTCAGCACTTTGTGGCCGGTTTTATTGCACCTACTTTTATTGCAACAGGAAGGTATGAAAGACCAGGTATGGAAGGACCTCATGGCTGCCGACAAAAACGTCACTTTTGCAGCATTTGATCAATAATTTTTTGATTTCAGAAGAACACAAAGACTAAATAGAAATGAATAATGTATATACCTAGATTCGCTTCTTTATTGATCGATTTGTTGTTGTTCTTGGGTACAGATTTTGCAGAACAAATTTTGCTCTTAGCAAAGAACTTTTGCCTAAATACAGCGACTCAACAGAGCTTGCTAGAATACAGGCCTCTATCAGGCACGCTCAAATCCTCACAAATATGACAAGACGAGCTACCAGAAGGCGAAACAAATATTGAAGAGTAAATAGAAAAATAAGCCATCTATACACACAGAACACAGAACGCATATCAAACCTGAAACAATTTTCTACAAAAAGTAGTACAGAACACAGAACGCATATCAAACCTGAAACAATTTTTTACAAAAACTAGTACAGGAAGCAGTATCAACAAATGAAAAACATACCTAGAACCAGTATCAACAAATGAAAAACATACTTATTCTCTGCAACAAAATCTTAAGCAAAATACATCACAGAAAGACAAAAACATACCTGTTTTCTGCAACAAAACCTAGTTCTCAGAAGCATACAGAAGGGAGTGTCCAATTTTCCCGATGCCTCCGAAATCAACAATTGCTAATAAATAAGAATTTTAGATGACCAGAATTGAAGAACCCAATTAAATGCAGTCGACAGACAGCCGGAAAACATTCCCCAAGACAATGAGTAAAAGACAGACCAAAGAATTGTGACCACATTTTCTCCCAAAACTGACATCTTTGCTGACAATATGACAACTATACAGTGCATAGTATAAATCCAAATCAGAATACGGTGGATTTCCTTGGATTTCCTCAAGATTTAGATTTGGGAATTGGCTAAGCATAGTGGTTCAGATAAGACAATTGACGAAACATAAAGCCAAGCAATAAAGAAAATCACTATTGCTATGTTCCATCCATCCGTCAGCATTGCCACAAATTCATTTTTTAATACAATGGAAAAAGCTCAATACCCTACTGTTCACAACAACAGCCAATGGGAAATTTGAATTGAAAATAAAAATAATGGCATGAATTCAAAAACATTATGAAACTAAGTTGGAATGCATATATAAAACATTTCAATTGGTCAAAACTTATTGAAAATTTGCATCCACTTGGATGCTATAGTATCCTGCCATACGGCAGGAACTAATAAAAATGAACGGATGAAATATTGCGAATCGTCATGCAGTGCTTTGTAGTCAACTTTCAAAGCAGCCTTGTGGGGAATAACTTATATAAATAAATTAGAATGTGAAATAAAATGAATTAAACAATGCCCAAACAGCTTATGTTTTGGAGATGAATTAATCCCATGTTTTGGGTATTATGAGATTCAAAAAATAATTCCCAATTCAAAGGATAGTTTTTTTCATGTGCATTCATCACCTCTGTGCATTTATGGAATGTGGACCACAAAGTGTACCTTCAACCCCGCCATCACTCAATCTTTAAAATTAAAATTACTATTAAAATTAACACTTTCTGAGTTGTTCAGTTGAACAGTTCAACGAATATGCACACATCTATTTTATAATGTTGTCTTCAACGCAAGCACAAATGCATTGTACTTCACAGCAAAACTATAAATGTAAACAACTATTCCCTTATCCCATAAATGGGCATGATTTTTTATCCTCCGTTATACCTGTAAGTGGGTATGATTCCATGTACATAGATTAATTGTGACTTTGACCCACATGAGATAAGGGTATGATAGCCATATGTGAGCTTCGGATGCAATGGAGTTTTCAGTTCCCAATGCTTAATCCACAACAATGTATCTATCTATATTCACCTAGTTTCCTGACTTTAATGATGGTCAATAAGTGAAAAACACAAAATGTATTTATAGAGGAAGGAGAGGGATTAAGATTTAACAATCTATAGTTCTGACAGTGCTGATAGCTTTTAGTTTTTCTAACTTTGTGATAGTAAGCAGGACAATCCAATTTGATCCACCCAAAAACAAAATGACCCAAGTTCATCCTGACTCTCCTTTGTCTCCCCATGTTTGTATTGATAATAAGTTCTGTTCAACCTCATCTACTGTCTTCACGGTTTGGAAGAAATCCCTGTTACTGAATGGCAAAGGATTCACTGTCTTTGATGCTTGCGGAAATCTGGTTTTCAGAGTAGATAATTATGCATCCAATGCCAAAAATGAAGTGTTTCTCATGGATGATGCAGGCCAACTTCTTCTCACTTTGAGGCGCAAGGTATCCTTCTACTACTTCTCAGATATCTTATAGTTACTTAGTATGTGAAAAGATTGTTTCTGAAATCAATTGTACATGTTTTTCATTAATAATAATACATGTTAATTTTTGAATCATTTGAGTGGTTCATTCAAAATTATACTAAAATGTGAGTGCTTCTAATAATAGATCATTGAGTGATCTCTGCTTAAACAACACACTCTAAGCTCTGACTTGTTCATATGACTCATCTTATAAACGACACCAATAAATAGGCCTACTAAAGAAACTGCAAAAATAGATGGGTGGACTATTAGAGAAGCAAATCTGATTACTAATAAGTGGGCGGAATATTAGAGAAACAATGTCTTGTTATTAATAGGAGGGCGGACTTCTAGAGAAGCAAGTTTGATTGCTAATAGGAGGGCGATCTATTACAAAAGCAAGTCTGGTTCCTACTGAATCATCTGGTCAAAACTTAGAGTGTGTTGTTTAAGCTAAAATCATATATAGTGATCCATCATCAAAAAGATGATATAAAGACATTTTAGATCATATTCACTGAACTAAATATAACGAACTTACATTGTAGATCACACTCATGATTCATCATCAAAGAGAATATAACAAACCTTTTTCAAATAATATATTATTGAATGTCATCAGAATTGATTTCAAAAACATTCTTTTAGTTACTTGTATCTTTGTCAACATGATTATTGAGGTAATTCTTATCAACTCCATCTTCTATAATCTCTGACATTTGGGTTTGATTCACAGAAATGGAGTGTTGGCAAAAGATGGGACGCATTCAGAGGAGATCCCATGGAGTCTGAGGAGCCTGCATTTAGCCTCATAAAGACAATGGGATTCTCAAACAAGATAACTGCCAATGTATATGCAAATGGAAGTAGAAGATCTAAAGTTTGTGATTATCACATAGAAGGGTCATGCAAATCATCGTGCACAATATCCAGTGCTTCAGGAGAGATCATTGCACAGGTATTTTCAAAACATAATCTTTCTTCAATTCATTTGAATGCCTTTGGAGTTAAAAAAATGATAATTTTTATTTTGGAGTTCAAAAGAATTGATGGTTTTTATATTGCAAAGTGTAGGTGAAAAGAAAGGAAGCCAAATCAGATCTAATGTTGGGGAATGATATTCTGAATCTGGTCGTGGAAGGAGGAGTGGATCAAGCCTTTGTAATGGGCCTTCTTATTATATTTAATCAAATAAGTTGACTGATTTGATTAGAATTTAAAGGAGAGAATGACCAATGGTGACAAGAAAGCTGGATTTTTGTGGTGCTGGCTATTTTGTCAGAGGGGAAGAACTTACGGAATTTGTGCATTGTAATTGTATATATATTCATTTATTTTTTATGAAGTTACAATTTATTATCAGGGCGCAAAATTTTGTGCATTGGGTGGAGAGTAGAAACAAGTGGCCAACCTTTTACTGTCTTGACTTTTGTCTGGAAAGTTGGAACTCTCCATGTGGATTCACTTTTATTTAAATAATTATTTTAAGTTAAAATGTAAATGTACAACACATGGAACGGTCCTAATACATTGTCTAACAAATAGAAGATTATATTAACTTAACCCACCAAATATGTTATATATGGCATGGCAAGAATACCTATGTGACTATTAATGGTTTTTCACCAATCATCAATAATAATTATGAGTTTAAATGAACGCTTAAATTTTATATTCAAAATCTAATGATTTCATGTGTGAGCTTCTTAATAAGTTCTTTTACAAACATCACAAAGGATGTTATAAACAATCATTAAGTTCTTATACACATAAGACATTAAATACTTTTACACATATAGTTAGCTAGTTAAGTATGACAATAGAATGCCACTAAATAATCCACATATCAATGACTCTTACGAACTCTCCGATGAAAAGGAAATTCAACCATACAAGAGACATAAACCATTAGTTCAAGATACATGTAGAGAAATCCTTGCAAGGAAAAACACCCCACCCAAAGAGATCCAAAGCTTATATAAATCCTTTGAAAGAGTGCATCAATACAACTACTCCCTCTAGGATGTTTTAGCACTTTGTTAGTTGTACACCATGCAAAACACCTTATCTTTTCTCCCACCTCAAGCTTCAATACACATCCAAACATAATAAAAGAAACCAAAATGGTTTCTAAAGAAATTGACTCAAAACTATAAGCCAAGAAGCGTACATGAAAGAGAAAAACTGTGACCTATTTACATGCAAAAGAGACATCATGTTGCCTTTATATCATTTTCCTAATGATGATCCAATGAGTGATTTTGGCTGAAAGACAACACTCTAAAGTTTTACTTGTTCATATGGCTCATGATCTAAAATCACACAAATAAGCGGGTCCTACTAGAGAGAGAGATCTATTTTATAATATGTCATATATGATTTGTCTCACATTCTTAATAGATAGGACAAGAAGACCTAAGAAACCCTCAATGGTTTCTTACAAACCATCAATCAAAAACATGGGTCCAAAATGGACACTTAAGTTCCCATAGTCAAAGTTCAAATATCCCAATATCTATTAAGCTTCTACAAGAAAAATCAAGTCCTATTGTAGATCATCTTTGACCACTATGACAAAAGGTGTGAAGCAATCATTAAATGCTTGCCCATCAGACAATATTTACTCTTGTACATATATTATTAGCTCATTAAGCATGACCATACAAGGCCACTAAGATCTCCATATCAATGACTCTTGCAAGCTCCATAAGACTAGTGACACATTGTAAATATGGCTAGCTATGAAAATTGATTGTTTCATCCCTACACGATACCATTTTAATACCTTATTTCTTGTGGATCCAAACCATTCACAATGTCATAATATAAAATAGTTAAACTATACCCGCTCCTTCTATGATATACAACACACCGAGCACTTAAGCTCTAAAAATCTTCCACTTATATGCACTCCAAAATCATAAGGGATTCCAAAAAAGTGAGCAATCTACTAGGAGTGGGTCCACATAGTCATCCTACACCATGTGGACTTTTTAATGCTATTGAGCTTCATTGAACTATCTACAACATTCAATGATATATCTACCTTCATGACCATAACCTACTTATACTCAACATATTTTTATGAACAAAGGGTTATTACACATCAAAATGATTTTAGTACACATGAAAGGTAGAGTTGTTTACAAGATTGATGACCTTCTAAATGTCAATATATATCACATTTATATCCTACCTCGACTTGATATGTAAGCACAATATATAGAACCCCACCAATACTTCTATGTTAAAAAAAAATTAAGAAATTTTCATGATTATTTGAGTACATTATGAAAAAAATTATGCGTTGTAAAATTTGTAGAAAAATGAATGGAGTTAATTGTTTCATTTATAAAACTTAAAACTTCTAATGCGGTAAAAATATTTTTTTCAAGGTGGAACTCTTAATAGGCATCAACCTAGCAAACTTAAGTATAAGAAAAATGTATTAACTTTCCAAAATTTAAATATAAATGAAGATCAATTGAGAAAACACGATGAACATGTTTTTAAATTAAATTAATATATTATTATTTTACCACTTTAACATATTAGAATATTACTCCATGATTAATTTAACATATAACATATATATATATATATATATATATATATATATAAAAACCTTGATTATAAAAAAATCAATAAATATATCTATATTTTTTTTTCTACAAAATATCTATTATAATTATAATCGAGAAATATTGTATTTTTAGAACCTTTTGAATTTCTTAAATACATCTTTTTTTATTTTATTAAAATCTAGATTGAAAATGTCTATTGAGATTAAAATAAGTTTGATTGGGGACTTGGTTTTATAGGTGAGAGCTTCTTATAATAGGCACGAGGTCCACTTCCCCCTCACGTCTCATCCTTAAATATACTATCCATTCCAAAAATCATGACCCCCTTTAAATATTCATGTTAAAAGAACTGATATTATTTTTCTTCCTTTTTTACTCGTTTCTTTATTTCTATACCATTGTCCACCTTTTTTCATTCTTAATTTATTCAACTTTCACTGTACATTTACACACCAAAAGAAGATTTTAAATCCATGACAGAAAAAAAATTTGGACCATTCTAAAGTGCTATAATTTTTTCATATGGGTGTAACAAAAACAAAGTTGCATTTTGCAGTTTTCTTTTTGTTGTCATTGATGCCAAACTTGTTGATGTAGATGACTAATTGAAAATAAATCAATTTTGTTTGTCATTAGTAATTGCCATCAATGAAAAATGGGAGATTATTAGCGATAAATGTTCAATATTGTCACTGATGTCAACTTCTTGTGTGAATTGATGTCAACCTAATGATTGATGTTGTACTTAATGTGCTAAAGTTCATAGGGATCTAATATGGAGTGTTCAAATGTTAAAATATTTTTTGGTGGTGATATCGAGTCAATCTATGGTGTTTTCAAATGGTAAAAATATGGAGAGCTAGAATATGCATGAAAGAGTATTTGAAGTCCTTATGAGAGAATGTATTGCATTCCTTCACATAAGAAGATAATAGCTTGCAATTTTGGTTGTAATGTCTATGGTCTGTGAATGTTGCACTCTCATGTTTTTAGGTCCCCAATAGTTCAGAGGTTGAGTTTGTGATTTGTTTCTTGTTTCAAGTGAGGTTGGTTGTCAAGAGTAGTTCAAAGAATGTTTCACACTAATATTTATAGGTGTGTAGCTTGGTGGAAATATTCAAAAGGTCTCTATAGTAATATCATTTAAAATTCTTGTGATGGATTGCTCTCACAATGAAGATGTGTTGTTTTGTTGTTCAATATCATTGCCTATATTAGTATTTGGCTAAATTAATGATTATCTTTAATGGATTATTATCTCTCAATCCATATATGATCTGGAGAAAGGGCTAAACATTTTAATCGGTGTTATCATGTCACATGCTCTAATTCACATTAGTTTATATGTATTGGAGATTGTTTTTGTGCTAATTGGTCATTATGTATCAATTTTTTGCTACATATTACATTTGATATCATTAATGGAGGATCAATTTTACTGTGTGTGCTCTAATCAAATCAATGAAAAATGACATACTATGATGCATCTAGCCCCCCTTTATTTCCTAGACTAGAACACCTTGAGTGAAATCACTAATGGTGGATGAATTTGTGTAAATATTGTTATCTTGATCATATCTAGCCTAGTTGAGGTTTTTAATGATCAAGTTGATATATATAGATTTGAAGATGTTTCAGTTGACTATGCATTGAATGTAAAATGAATGTGATTTCAATAAGGAAGATAAAATATGCAAATATTAGTGAATGATAGAATTAGTATAACTGAATGTTTGACATGATTAGGAGATCCTATATTATTTCAATTAATCAATTCCCAATGTGTTCCAAAATACAACAAGACCTTTTGGAAGGTTTTATAGTCTTGTATATTTTAAAGTGAGATAATGTGTCTCAATCTTTCAAGTCCAAATCAAAAGTGATTATCTTCCTTGACTTTGGTATAATATATTGTATTCAATTTATTCATATAGTAAGTGTGGTTCTAACCATGATTTTTTCCTACATTAAAAAAATTGGTATTCATGTTGGCTAATTGTTCATGTTTAGTCACGGTTCACAAGTTGGCTAATTATTGTTGCAACTAACCCATGTTGTGCAATATGGTATTCAAGATGATATTTATAGGAGAAGGAGGATAAGGATCAATTATACCTCCATATAGGACCAAGGATATGCCACCACTTCCAAGATTAGTATCAATATTTTTTTAACCACCACTAAATAGGAGTTTGTTTAATGTGATACTGGGAATGATATCACCTCCAAAGATAGTTCTTATTATGCCTCCAAAAGAAGAAGCGGTAGAGTTATCTACTAAATGCACAAATGCTTTGGGCATTCCTAGGTTATTTTATTCCCTTATAAGTCCCAAGTGAGATCCTCTTTGATTTGGAGGAGGAAGGGGTATGACCTCATTCATTATCTCTCCTATCATTAAGAGAGTGTTGAGATTTTTCTTGTCTATGACTAGTAACTCTCTCAAGTTATAGATGACATCTTTAGAATCCTCATGAGAATATTTTTTCTTCAGGGACATCTCAAGTCTTTTAGGTTTTCATCTAGAGACTAGATCTTAAATTGAAATCAACTTTGAGGGATGAGTTATGGTCTACTATAGGAGGAGATCTTAGGGGAGAGTTTTTGGGTGTGGTATGGTGAGATCCTGATCCTTGGGAACTACTAGTTCCAAAATAAATCCTAAAAGGACATGAGATCCACTACAATCATTCACATTCTAGAAACCATTGATCCGGGCCTAGCAGGAATATACTAATCAATAGGGATTTTGTGCCTTGCAGATATTTGAACAACAGATCATATTGTTGTCTAAATTGTAAAGATCATAGAGCTTCAAAACATCTATACCTTATTGAAAGTTTTTTTCATGTCAAGTTCACCAAAATGAAGGAAATAAAATAATGTGCCAAACTAGAAGTTGGTTAAAGCCTCAAGGAATACAAAAGGTCCCTTCAAACCACCTCACAATGTCGACTAAGAGTGCTAGCTAGATCATACCTGAGTTACAAGCAACTACTTGGTTTAATGAAAATATTTGAATAAATATGAAAAGTGATAAATATGTGTTTGAGTGCTAATTAACTAATTGAATATAAATTAGGTGACCATATGATGAGATTAATGCAATCTAATTATGGGAAGCAAAAATACTAATTGGGTTAGTAAAACCTTGAAGTCGACAAGATTACTACCTTAGGTATCCATCTCTCCCAAAGGACTATAGCATGATAGATGGTCAACAATGCATCGTCCTAGCAAGCTGTGTAGATAGAGGGGAAAATAAAAAGAGTGGAAAAACAAAGAAATATGATCTAGCTTATGAAAAATAAGAACAAAATAGAATAATGAGAATGTAAAAGGATAGAAACATAGTTACCTTAATAATTGAATGAAAGGGAAAATAGAAATTATGTTTCATATGGAATTAACACGATTAAAGGAAACATTTATCAATTCACATGAAATGAAATAAGAGGAAAATTGAATAGAGTTGAAGAATCTAGTTTGATGGTCGATAATGTGATCCAATAAAGTCCTCCAAATCCGTCAGATTGCAAGAAGAACCTGCACAGACACAAAAGAGGAAAATTATTGGGTTGTTTGAGTAGTCTGCCTCAAAGGAACTCCTATTTTAGTATCTCCGCCTCCATGGATGGCCAATAGACATGATAAACGGTGATAGATAATTGAATAAAAGAGATAATATGTAATAAATGTAAAAGAGTGCCCATAAAAAACAAAGCATGGGGCTAGAAAAATCCCCAAATATGAGTGAATAGCTAAAATAAATGTTGTAATGTTAGATATTACATCTTGGGATGTCAAAAATGGAGATAATCCTACCATGACATGATATAAGAGTGTAAAAATGGAAGTGTAGATAGAAAGAATGCAAGTGTAGACTTGAGAATTTGAATGCATGATCAAGAGAGATCAAAATGCAACAAAAGAGGATTTTTTAACAACCTAGATGGAATGTATCTATGGAAGGGCATCATTTGAGCATTAAAAATATCAAGAGGCATGTTTGTAACCCTCAAATAGCTATTTGCACATCTGCAACTTCATGGACAAGAGTGAGTCACACAGATGTCTCAGTGGTGTACATGTGTCTAAGGCCACCACAACTACCTTGTATGGATTTTTAGCTAACTAATGACTTGTCATAATGATATGGATGAATGAGGGTTGCATAATCGTGTCTTAAGCTAAGGAGGATGAAATGAAAAAATGCCCTTTGTATAGGGGCGTAAATTTTATTCCATTATAGTTTGAACAAATGTAACTTGATTATTATATTTTCTGACATTGCTATCATGATTTAATTGTGTATTTTTTGAATGAAACTCATTGACTCATGTTTCATGAGTAGTGATTTGTACGAATCCATCTCTCATGAGAACACATAGAACACTTAACACACATTGGATATAGATGATGCTCATAGAGGTGAAGCACTAGGACTTCCTAGGAGATCACCCATCCCAATACTACTCCAACTTTAGTGTGCTTAACTACAAAGTTTCTTCCATGGTTAAATCCACTATTCTTATAACTCCATTTACAAAAACTTCACCAAGTGTTGTTCCTTATGAACTATTCATTAGAAATCTTCTTAAGCTCATCAATTAATAAGCAAGGGGTATTTTCCACAAAGAGTCAAATTACGATATTTCTATCAGGATTGAGTTGTATAGTTTTTGTGTCAAACTCATCTACTCATGTTTCATGCATAGTGACTCATATGAATCCATCTCTCATGAGAATAAAAGCAACACTTAGCACTCAACGAATCTAGGTAATGCTCATAGAGGTGAAGATCACCCGTCCTAGTGCTACTCCAGGTTGAGCACACTTAAATACAAAGTTTCTTCCATGGTCAAACCCTAATGTAGGAGCATCTTGGATCTTTAGCAATATTGAATCAACCAAAAGTATTTCTTATTTTTTATACCAATTTTCTATTTGCAAAGTAGTCTAATGCAAGAGCATCCTAGGGTTGTAAGAAATCCTGTAAGAAATCCTGCATGTTGGAGATATTTTGGATTTGGATTTGAAGGAGCTCGGTCACTGAAGGTACTCAATGATTCTTATGGGAACTCACCATACACTGGGAGTTTAGTGATGCTTGGTTGTTGTGTTGTTTGAGTAGCTCAATCAATGAAGGGGCTCGATTACTAGTCAACTCGACACATACTGGTGCTTGGAAATATTTGTGTGGGCTAGGTTATGCTTAGTGGATTTGTTGATACTCAGAAGTGGTTCTTCTGATGTTCGGTCATGTCTTGGGCCTATTTTAACCGAATTATCTATGATTGATTTCTAGTTTGAGCTGACCTTTGTGATTGTGACATGGATTGATCTGGAGATGTGTGTGGGCTTATTTTGGCCTTGGATCTTTATCCTAGGTGTATTTAATGGGTGTTGTAATTTGAATAAGGCATTTTATATTTAATATCTTTTGCAAGCCAACTTGTGGCTCAAATATGTATTTAATGTAAGGGTTTGTTTAATTTGTAACTTGCTAGGCCAACTTGTGGCTTAGTTGGGTATAAGTAGAGGGTCTTGTGGAATATTGGATCATAATTCATCCAACATGGAGAGGATGGAGTAGCTAACAAGGAGCTAAGTTTCTTAGTAGACCTAGTAGCTGTGGTTTGGGAAACAAGGAGATTGCTTGGTGGCTTGTGAGCACAAGTTTAGATCACGTTGGAGACCAAATTACTATTGTGCTATAGATATGGACTAACTGCAATTTGGGTTGGATCTTGAGGGATCTTGCAGAACTATTACTTGGTTTGTGTTTGGTCATAACCAGGAAGACCTTATAGCCTGACACATTGCATGTAATCAGTTACTTTATGAATAAAGAGTTGATTTTGATATTAGATTTTGTATCTTGTGTTTTGTTTCTATTGTCTGGTTAATTGTTGGGGGCTAGGATATCTCCTTTAGGGATTCTCCTGCCTTGTACTGTATCAAAATACCACAAACATCTCTTAGGAGATCTACACGAGTCAAGAATCCTCCTAAAAGTTATGATGACTTTATTCCATATGTTGCTTTGATTTCTAATGACGGGAACCAAGTTGTTATCAGGTAGCAATGAGTAATGCTAAATGGAAAATAGAAATAAAAGAAGAAATGAATGTCTTAGAGAAGAATAAGACATGGGACTTGGTAGAACTTCCAAAGGGTAGAAAGGTTGTTGGTTGCAAGTGGGTCTACAAACTGAAAAAGGGTATTGGTGATAAAATTGAAAATTTAAATGCAAGGCTAGTAGCAAAAGGATATCATCAAAAAGAAGGTATTGAGTTTCATGAGGTTTTTTAACCACTTGTTAAGCTTGTTTTTGTTTGGATTTTATTAGCATTAGTTGCTTTACTTAATCTTGAGTTAGAGAAACTAGATGTTAAAATAACATTTCTACATGGAGATCTGGATGGGGATATATATATGGAACAACCATAAGGGTTTGTTCAAGATCGCAATAGGAAATTTGTTTAAAAACTCAAGAATCATTGTATGGCCTAAAGTAGTCACCCAGACAATGGTAAAAGAAGTTTGAGTCCTTCATGGTGATCCAAAACTTTGTAAGAAGTGAGTATGACCATTGTATTTACTTTAAAAGTTTAGAAAATGGCTTATTCATTATCTTGGTATTATAAGTTGACAATATGCTTGTAGCAAGTAAAAGCATGGATGGAATTAATAAGTTGAAGGCTCAGTTGGCTAGGACTTTTGATATGAAGGATCTAGGAGCAGCAAAACAAATTTTGGGTATAGAAATACACAAAGACAGGATACATGGTAAGCTTTGGTTATCACGAGAGAAATATGTGGAGAACATTCTCTTCTAATTCGATATCCAAAATGTGAAACCTGTTAACATCCCTTTGGCTTCCCATTTTAAGCTTTCTTCAAGTTTATGTCCTAGTACTAAGGAAGAAAAGAATTATATCTCATATACTATATTCAAATGTAGTAGGAAGTTTAATGTATGTGATGGTATGTACAAGACTGAATATTTCACATGTAGTGGTTGTTGTCAGTTGATACATGACAAATCTAGGTAAAGAGCATTGGGAAGCAATGAAATGGGTGCTTCAATTTCTTGGAGGTAGAAGTAATTATTGTATCACCTATAACAATTACAACAATTTAATGTGTAGTTATTTGTATTCTAATTTTGTAGGTGATTAGGGAAAAAGGAGATCTACATTGGGTTATGTCGTTGCTCCTAGGAGTGGATCAATTAGTTGGACATGAAAACTCTAAGTGATAGTTGTTCAATCTCCAACTGAGACAGAATATATGGTTGTCTCACACGCATGTAAAGAAGCAATTTGGTTGAAGGGGTTTTTGGGTGAGTTTGGAAAAGTGCAAAATAATGTGATTATATTTTGTGATTGTTGAAGTGCTATCAATTTGGCTAAAAATTTAGTTTATCATAGCATATTGGGGTTAACTACCATTTTGTAAGACAAGTTATTGAAGAAGGTGGAGTATCTCTTGAAAAAGTTCATATACCATAAAATTGTGCAGATATGTTTACTAAATCAGTGTTGGTAGAGAAACTAAAGTGGAGTGTGACTTCTCTTTGGTTTGCAAAAAGGGTGATACATGGGCTTAGGCAAGTATTAGGTAAATTTTTGTCAAGGTGGAGATTGTTAGATAATGACAACAATGAGGAAAAGCGGAAAAAATAAGATTGTAAAAATAATCTTTTTTTATTTTAGAAAAAGAACATATTTTATCTTCAAAAGGAAACTTTAAGTTCTCTAAAGGAATAAATTGAGTTTTATTCTATTATCTTCAAGAGATTATTATATTTCTTCTCTATGAAGGCATATCATAATGTTTTCGAGAGAAATATTGCAGCAACAACTTTGAAGTTGGAGATGTAATTGTTTTTCCTTCGAGTAATAAGATTACCAATACTTGCCCTATGGATGTTTCCTTGACATATTGTCAAGGTTTACCATGTATATCTATGTATTTATTGATTATGTTCTTATTCTTCCATCATTTCTCTTACTATTTCTTTGCATCTAATTTGTGTTGTAGAGTTTACTGTTTCTAACATGGATTGTACATTATAATTAATTTTCATTGGTGCACTTAGTTCTTTGTTCCTTGTTTCCCTTGTAATGTACTCACTGCGGGAAATCTACACTTCTGATTATGATGAGATTTTTAAGGTGGAAGACAACTTGATATTGCTCCTCTTGTTGAACAATCTTTTGACAGCAGAAATTTAATATCAAATCTAGTGATCTTCCTCCTTTACTCGGGGCAGATATAAGAATCACAAACATCCATTAAATAATTCTAACATACCTATGTATTCAATTTTTTCCCTAGTGAATGGGTTTCTCTAATACTATATTTGGTTCACAAGAAGAATATTCAACTTAATTTAATTAATTCAAACTATTATCTTATATTATTATATTATATATAATAATATAATAATATTATATCCCAATATTAATATAATTTAATTATAATATCCAAATTTATTAATATAATAATTATAGATTATAGATTGTGTGACTTTTGAAGATGAAGGAAAAGATTGGCAATAGAAAGAGTTTAAGGTTATGAACCTCCCACCTAAGGAAGTAGAAGATCTCAAAAGAACATTATCAAACAAGAAAGTAATTTTCAAGTTTGGCAAAGACATTGATGTGGGATGGAAGCAAATGTTCTTAGGTCTCTCTAAATGAGCACAAAGGATTGCATCCTTACAACATTGGAACAAAGATTGTCTACCTAAGGTAGGACTTTTCACCTGGTTAGTTTTAAATAGGAAGGTCTATACCTCATAAAATTTTAAGAAAATGGGATACCAAGACAGAAGTAGACATCCTTTATGTGAAAATGAGGAAGAATTCACTTACCAACTTTTTTGGCATTGCCCTTACTCGAGTAAATGCTGGAATTGGCAAAATGTTATCAATTGGGGTGGGGATCATCATTTCCAATAGCTATAATGACTATGCTACATGTTTTTCCCCTCCTTCAAAAGGAGTATTTATAGCCCTTTATTGATTTCTACACCTTCGATAGTCATATGAGAATTATGAAAGGAATGCAACTGAAGAATTTTTTAGGATAAGAAGATGAATGTAGAGCAACTTCTACTTAAAAACTAAGACTTCTATCATTGAACTTACCAATAGTCAAGTTTTGAATAAACAAGCGAATATAATGTCTCATTGGGATGAGAAAATGGAAGGCAAGTGCATAGGTCTAAAATCACCCTCTTTATAGGAATAGGGGCAAATCTTCAAAAAAATGAGAGATGTGCCAATGGAAACCACCCAAAGAAGGTTGGTTTAAACTCAATTTTGATGGAGCTTCCAAAGCGAATCCGAGGAGAATAGGAATTGAATGTGGTATCCATAACACAAAAAGCATGGAGATAGAAAAGTTAGCAAGATATATAGGAATAGTGTTAAATTTAAAAGATTGTTGCAGATGAAATAATATTGCTTGTGATTTCTATATCTTTTAAATACAACAATCTCTCTCCCTTTATATTGAGAATAAGCCTATGAAGAGACATGTCTATTCATTATATATATAACATTAACACTCCCTCTTAGCTATGAAGGATAAACATATGATAAATGTTACACCATTGGTAATATTAGCAAAACACATCACGAAAATCTTTGATCAGAAGACTTCCATTATATAATATTGTATGGGTATTGGCCTATTAGAATATCAACACATCATAGTCACCAAATACTATTTTGATATCATATTAGATAACATGAGTATTGACCTATCAAAACATCAACCAAATCATATTTACCGAGTACTCTGAGTAATGGCCTATCAAAGCATCAACTAAATGATATTCACCAAGTACTAAATGCACTAATGACCTATCAGAATATCAAGGCAAGATAATCCCCAAATACTTATCATATATCTATACAAACAACTTATAGACTGTCAATTCAATGACATTTAACACTTCATTGTTGATTTACAAGATGAAGTCTTTCATGATCTATTTCAACATTTACATAAAATGTATACCATGATATATGTTATTGTAAGGTCGTCACCTTCCAATAACTTTTGCAAGTACAAGTGATAATCATTTGGAAGTCATCACTTCCTCATGATGTACACAAGAGGGTTTCCCATACACATGAAGTCACCACAAATACTATCATGTGGTGTTGTCATGACATTCACCATGGATCATATCAGAGAATAAGGTTTTCACCTCAAACTTATCTCTCATAGAGAATAATGTATTACAAGGGATTTCACTTGAAACTTCTTGTTCACAAAAAAACACTAACCTTTTGACCTCCTTGTTAAGGTTATTTTCAATAAGGTGTCAAAACTCCCTTTAAATCTAAAACATATCCTCTATCTACTCCCTCTCTTTTTCCAAAGTTGCCTTTAATGAACTATTATGCTCCTTGATTTAACAAGTATCCATATATCTAGGAATGTTATAGTCTAGACATTCTTGGTTCACATGGAACTTCATCCCACGAATCATAGTCCCTTCAAGTAATATAGTTTTTGATCACCAAAGAATCTATCTCGACATGGTCTACAAATTTCATGCGAGAAACTCAACCTAGACTTAAGTTTGTCTTGCAATATTCATGATGCAAGAAATAAGCTTTTCTAAAACTCAGCAATGAATGAAATATTTCATGTAGCCTTCATGCTTTGATATTATAATCGTTATGAACATTTTCATTCACTACCAATGGTTAAAATCATAACAAATACCCCATAATAACTTGTATTCTTGTTATTTCAAATAGATGAGTCAAACTTTGTTAAAATCCCATCCTTTCTTATACCAATACATAAACATATATAGAACTATCACAGTTCGCGATTCCCAATATACCTCAATGATCTTAAAAATCATTGTGAAGGATGATCAATTTTATTAGCACGGATGCTAAGTTCCTCGTGACATTGTTTGTGTCCACATATATCCAAATGTTCAAGGATATGAAGTGAAAGCAGCCAGAAAAGGTGCCAACTAATAAAGCATATTTTAATTTGATTCCAAGTGTCAAGTGTCACATCTTCCCATACTCTGCTTATATTTGAGAGTTGGCATCTTCAACAACACAAACTTGTCATAGTCATCATCTCTATCCTAGGACTACATGGTGAAAGCTACGATCTTGCTCTATCTCAAATAGAGCAGTCCAAACGATTATTATCAGATCTATGAGGCAAGGTATAAGTCTAGATCTAAGCATGTAAGTGAAAATCTAACAAGTCCTTGATAATGTATGCTGCTTTGATACCATGTTAAAGGATTGTTACAAATGAAACAATATTGCTTGTGATTTCTAAATTTTTCAAATAGAACAATCTTTCTCCCTTTATATTGAGAATATGTCTATGAAGGGACATGTCCCTCCATTCTATATATATATATATATATATATATATATATAAGCGCATTATTTCTCATATATAATTATTAATCAGTTTATCTAACTCAAGCTATAAAACATTAACAAATAGAAACTAATAATTGGACAAAATTAAAGGCTTTAGTTGTAGGACTAGAACTATGTAAAACTATTGGTTGCAAAAATGTAGAGATTTAAAGAGATTATACAATTATAATAAATGCTATAAGTAAAGGACCCCTCTTTAATTGGAGGTTGGAGTCAATTATATCTAGAGCCTTCTCACTATGTCAGACCTTTGATAAGATCACAATAAACCATTTATATCGGGAGGGAAATCAAAGAGTGGATGAATTAGCAAATATAGGTATAGAAGAAGATCAAACATAAGTAGTCAAAATTTCAATATAGGGACTTCATATGAAAGAGGGTTTCGAAATTTTCAGAATCTCAACCATATATAGTTTTCATCTCATTATCCCAAGGTAGGTTCATGGGTCTTTCTTTAGCTTTTACCTAATGCCTTCATTTCGCATCCCAAGACTATGATTGGATTGATAGATTTGTCATGGAAGATGATGACAGAGCTTGGGAAAATGAGTTGGAAGTGAATCTGGAGGCTATGGAATCTTCCACTTTGGACTCAATAGACATTCATAATGACAGGGAGCCTCTTTCCTCCCATTTTATGCCAGTAGAGTAACACAACTTTCTTTCTATTGTATATTTTTGTAACTAAGCTAGTAAAACATCCTCCCATGTAAATAAATGGTAATCGTGTTGCTTAAGATATGTTTTCTCAACTGAGATATGACTACTTCACTCTATTAGATGTATTTTCTGATGATTTAGATGTATGTTTATTTTTATTTTAAGAAAATGCTTTTATCACTTTACATTTAGTTTTTATGCCCTTTTTGTATCAATGTTTCAAAACTTTTCAAAGCTTTATCCTTAACAGAAGTGCCAGATGTAGTGCTTACATATTATACAAATTCTAATGGGAGGCAAAAGAAGGGAAGGACGAGAAACATCCTAAAAGGAAGGTGGAAAAATGTAACTTGAAACTAAAAGATGATTATCCAGATGTATCTATGTACTTTATGATGTATCAATGCTTAGACCATTTATTAATCAAAATAATAATAATAAATATAATAATATTTGTTATTTAATTAATTAATTTCTCAATGTCATTGAGAATTAGATATGTAAGCCTTCTAAAACTCGTCTTCAACAAATTTGGATATAAATATACTAGTACATCTAAATTATTAAAATTAGATTATAATGTAAAAGATAGTATCAACATCTTTGATTGAGGGGAAATAAATATAGATACTCAAAATTACTATGTATAAAAGAGGAATCTACCTAAGAAGCATAAAATAAAGAAGAGTTCTAAATATGCAAAATTGTAAGTCTATAAGAAACTACAATAATATGATTTAACCACATTTGGAATTATAATTATCAATTCAAGAAAAGTCATGATTTGGGGAAAGATTCAAATTTATTATTTGAAACTTGTTCTCAATCAATAAGAGGGAAAGGATTAGGGGATGGAGTAGATTGAGATAGTTGGCCAAAAAAAAGCCTAAGAAAAGATATATGATTAGTAAGAAAAACACTAGCTTGTTAAACAAATGCTAGGTTAACTATCCCACTAAGGCAACCTAAATGAGAGAGAGGTCTTAATCAAGCTTCAAAAGGGTATAATTAGCTTGTCTATAAAGGCTTCCATGTATATCATAGAAGCGCAACAATCACTCACAAGGTAACACTATAATCATAGCTTCAGAAAATTGTGAAAAACATGTTTTAACATATGGACTGATATAAGAGGCAACAACCTTTGTTGTTTTTCTAATAAAAAACATTATGTGAAGAATACAATACAAAGTTTTACTATGAAGGATTTAGTAACTTCAAAGGAACGCTGCCAAGCATAGCATCGTTACTTATCAAGAGATTTTCAGGTAATAAGAAAAAAAACTAAGCATTCAATAGTAACTTCAAATGAACATTGCCAATCATAGCATTGTTACTTATCAAGAGATTTTCAAGCGATGAGCAAAAGATCTATGCATTCAATAGTCGCCTTAAGGAATAAACTATGCACTTCGCATTACAAACTAAAATCAAAACAAGAACAAAGCATACATTAAGCTATCATCAGAATAACCTATAGACAAGTCACCATAGTAGCTAGTTTCACATAATCTCATCATATTAAAATTGAATATTTGAACCTCTTTAGTTTATTGAGCTTTTTTGTCTTACCAAGTATACACCATAAGGGTAGGATAGAAACAAAATAATCTATGAGTAGAAAACATTGTGTTGAGACCTTTATATTCACTAATTCTCCCTCTTAAATAGATTACCACAGTGACTTTGAATGTGGAAAATCTTGCCATCTCAAATCACTATATTGTCAATCAATGTAGAGATATTGAAAAGTATTTTATTTTTGTTTTGGAAGTATCATGATAATACTCGAACTGAATGTACATTTTTCAAATTATTTCCTAATTTTGCATTTGCACATCTCACTAGATTGATTTATTAATCTACCCCAACAATATAGATATTGATGTAACACTAGGTCTAATTGCTTTCAAATCCTTGCTTTTTTTAAGGATTCACTCAAGGTTACTACCAGCCTATTAGGGTTCCTTGATTCCCTAATCCCTCGAGGACCTTTATCCTATCCTCCAATCACACTCCAACCTAGTTACACCAATAGTTAGGTTTATTTCATTTCTCAAATACTTCTTCACACCTCATTGTTGACCTTACTCGTATGGTTTCTTGACCAAAACCTCCATCCATGTAGTGTGCTAACTTTCTTTAATTGTCTTGGAATCCCCTTGACCTTCTAGATACCAATCTTGCAAGTTGAAACCAAGTTCCTTACCTATAGTTCAAAATTGCTCCAAATAGGGCTATTAGGAGTAGCCCTCCAAACTAAGTTTTTAAACTTTATCTCCAAATTGCTCCAAAGGAGGTGGCAAACAAATTGGTTATTCAAATACCCTTTTGGGAAAACTTAAAGATTTTGTGGATCTCAAAACCCTAAAGTGTCTGTACACCCAAAAGAAACTTTTTAGCCTACTTTAAAGGGTTTCAAGACAATGTTGACTAACCTGAATAGAGTATGTTATTTCACCCTCCAAAACTCATCCTAGAAACTTTTTCTTTGGTAGGATTTTACCCTTCTCATTCATCCTCCTGCACCAACTAGTTTGAAGTATCCAAACACTTTCAAACCCCAAAACTCCTCTTCTTGATCTATGATTTCCTAACCAAGTGCACGGACTTGCCTAGGGCATCACCCTAAAATTGTTTGCCATGCTTCTCAGGGCCCCAAAACTAATATATATTATGTACATAGGCTCTACTACCATGTCCCTTGAAACCATGAAGAACTCATAGCAGGAATTCATGGGAGAGCCATTTTTGCTCAAAAACCCAAAACTAGAACAACACACTACGTAATTAGAAAAGATTTTCAAAACCCTAGTAGATGGAAACTTAAAATCTAAAAACTTAAAGAGAAAAGTATTATACAAGCCTAGACAACACAAATCTAACACCAGACTGGACTGTTCAATCCATTTGTTTGTACAAGTAATACAAAATGCAAAAACTATCTAGAAAAACGTGCATTCACTTGCTCAATTTGACTTATTACAATTCCCAACCCCTGGGATGTGTTTGATTGATGGATACATAGACTCCCAAAGAGGTTGCAAGTGGTTGGCATAACCACTACCCTCATTCTTGTGCTTTGCAACTTCTTGCCCAAAAAGCTATCAAGCAACTTTTCAAAAAGTTGCGCAAACTTGACAACTTTTGCGTTTCATGAGCAACATTGCTCCGCATCATTTTGGGACCTCTTGGCCTCTCTAGATTGAGTGAAAAATGATGTCAAAACATGAGTTTGACCCTAAGGCACCAATATGCATGTTCTTAAGGCATGGTGCCTACTTGACAACTTTCACAAATGTTGCACAACTTGACATCTTTCTCATCTTTTCACTTTCTAACTCTCCCATGACATCCAATGAGTCCTTATCCATATAAGAGCTTGAAATCACACCATAGATGAAAAAGTGGATTAAAGTCGCACCTTCTTCACACTTCTGAAGGTCCTAGACCTATGCTTTTAAGCCACAAACCAAAACTTAGAAACACACCACAAACATCTACCCAACAACTCCTAACTCACTCACCATCCTAACTTGGCTAGTGTCAAGACAAGCCCATCCCAAACCAAAAATGAAAACTTAGACTAAACCTTAGACTAGGTGCTCCTACAACAGATATGCAACACATTTCCCTCTTAAAATTTTTACACTATATACAGGATTTTGCTTTCTCAACCTTGTTTAAATTGCTCCAATACGCCCTCCGTTTTGGCAGCAACCCCTTTACTTAATGGAGGTTAAGATTAAATCGCAACGCAATAAAAATTTCAATATTGAAATCATTCTTGCACAAAAGAAAGAATGTTGGAAATACAATTAAAAATGAAAAAAGAAAATTTGATGCCAGTGCTGGTCTTAATTGGTATCCTAAAAAAAGGCTAGATATTTGTGCAGAGTTCCCTTAAAATTTCAGATTCTTCAAAAACCACATTCAATGATATCGTGCTTCATAACAAATGATATGCATCTCTTAGCATGTTGATTTCCTAAAATAGAAACAGGACGATGCTATAAGTAGATGTTCAATTAATATTATTGTATTGTTAACATAACATTCTTTTGAAGATGAAAATTCAATAAGCTTGCTTCATATCATCTCATTCATTCAGTTTAGTTTGCTTTTACTTCTGTCATTCTTGTGGGATAAGGAAGCCTGTAATTTGTTCCCTAACTCTCGTACATAATGGTCAACTTTGTGTCATCTTGAGAAAAGTTTGATGTACTTGATTTGCATCATCTCATCTATATAGTTTTGTTTGCATATACCCCATCATTCATATGTACATTAAGATTTACATTTTAGGTCTCTAAATAGTGGTCTACTTCTCATCTGCTTAAGAGACGATTTCAGCACCTAGATAGTTCTAACAAATTAATCAGAACTTCAATAAAGAACTCATGTCCAAACTATAAAGAATAACCAACCAAACATGATAGATCTCAGACTAAGCTTCGGTATTTTCATACACAAAACAATCTACATTGGTCCTCTGATGGTTGTCGCTGTAGAGGAATTTAGAAGTTTAAACCCTCCCCTAGAAAAAAATTTGTACTTTTTCTTGACCAAAAGGACCTTTTCACAATTAGAGGTAACATAATTCATCCATGACTCAATCCAACCTGATTTATCCAGTTCAACATTAGACATGCAAAACCTTTTTTTCTTCCTATGCCAATCATTCTAGATAATGTTTGGTAAAATCTTAATTTATAATTCAATTAATTATAGTGAATAAGCCATTGGAAAGCTAGCCACCTTGAAAACAATTACTGATTTTCTTCCCTTCATGTACTAGGGTATATGTGAGGTAAACATATGATTGTATCTACTATGTGTATTGAGATAAAAATGGCACAGAAAATTAACTTATATAACTGAAGTACTACAAAAATCAACTACCAATAAATTTTCTATGATTTTGTGCCAGTGTCATGCCGAGGGCGTGATGAACCTAGACTCTGTTTTTTAAGTTCAGAGGCAGCTTTTGAATGCAATGAACTAGTCCCTGAATTTATAAAACCAACACCAGGAGAATGGAAACCAAAGTTACTAATAAACCAATATAGAGCCCATTTTAGATCACACAGCATATACTTCAATGCTTTTGTCCAATTTTCGTGCTTGTTAAAGCTTTGAGTGATAGTGTAATTCTCCACTTTGTCATTTTCAATCCTGAAACAGAAATATTTACGAGATGTTAGCATTTTTTCTGAAATGTGATCATTTAAATCATAGAGAGCCATCTGAGCTTCACAGAAGACATTATCTAAAACCTAGTTCAGAATGTATGTGTATAGTAAATGTGTGCTTTAAGGTAAATTCAATAACAATATTGACATTCCAACCATTTTTAACCTGCATCAACTGATTGAACAAAAAGTGGAATAAGGCATTGAGATATGAACATGAATTTCATAAATAACATGTTAATCAGCATCTGAGTCCCAATATACAATATTCCTTGAATTTATGCATGAACTAGACAAATCAGTCATCCACAGGTTTTGTTGCAAATCAATTTCTAGATTTATGATTTCTTGAGATCATGAAAAGAAAAAATAGTTGTTCACATTTAACAAAACAGCTATTAGACTGATGTTTGAAGGATAGGTTCAAAGGCTCCCTACTACTTGAGTTGATCTAATTGGTTTCCCACAAAATCTATACAATGTGAAAAGAGTTCACTGTGAACAGATTAATAATGGGCATATAATCATCTGCCATAATTGTTGATACTGTGTTTTATAGATATTAAGGTCACTCAAAAACATAAAATTTCAATCTAATTCAGCAAAATATAGGGAAGGTTGCAAATCTATAATTACGGGTGCCTAGATATAGGATATGACTTCCTTTTATGTATGTATGACTGGCAAGTCTATATGATCTAAGACAATTTATAGGAATAGATAAGAGCAATAGTAATCAAAGCCATTGCCATACTTCTGTCAGAGAAGATCAAAACAGATATCAGATATATGTTGGAAGCACACTAAATGCCTGATAACCAAAGGCACAAATATACAAAGCCATGCTGAAATAAACTTGAAGAGAACCACTAATTAATACTAATAATCGTGTTGAAGAAGGCTTGCCTGTACGGAAATTTAACACACTTGTCTAGTGGAACATTTGCAGCCCTGTCTTTTGCATTTGCATAGTTCTCAAACTCCTTCAGACATGCTAAAAAGAATGTCATGGCTTTATCATAGCGAGTGCTCCAAAACAAGTTTACTGGCCCATACCTGAAACCAATTACACTCCATGATCAAACATAAGCAGTCACAATATTAAAAATGTCCATAAATCTTAACCAGGTTTATATACTCTCATTCCATCAATCATTCTATGAGAGGTATATTGCACAAGCATTAAACAAGAACATCATGATGTACAGCTATGCCTAATGAAATGCACTAGTTGAAGCATCACACAGCAACGCATAAGTGTAAATAGAATTCAATTATACACAATATTTCACACAAAAAATCCAGTAGAAGGAATTATTTGTAAAAATAGTGAAAACAACTTGGTTTTAATTTGCATGTCAAATATAGTGAGTAAAAATAAAAACAGATAAGACTGCACGCTTAACATGTCAACCACAAAAATTACATGGCTTTTTAAAAGTGAAAAATTGTTTTTAAATTTTACTTTCACCTAAGAAGTTTTGTTGGAAATTGAGGTATACACTTTGTAATAAAGTCACACGTTGTAATGAAGTCACCTTCATGACTTTGACTTAGTAATGAAAATGTTTAGTTACTTATGGTGTTAATTAGGAGTTAATTTCCCTTAGGGTGGTTTGGAGGAGTTGTACATGAATGCAATGCTTTATAAGCAATTGCATGTTACTTTGTTAAGTTACCACAGATGAGTGATGATCTTATTTTCATATTTTTCTGCTATCTTTGAGATCAAGATGACATACTTTACTTTTATAATTTATCCCTGCAAATTTCAACATGGTATCAGTGCATAAATAATATCTGGGTGTGAACAATTAATTGAATGGAAAAACTCTTCCCATGGAGGAAAGGAGATTAATAGCAAAATGTTGGTAGAAGGTAACCCAGCGGCATGAGAAAATTCTGTGTGCCAAATATCCTAAAAACTGTCTCAGCCACCATTGTTTTGGTAGAATAGTGTGTTTGCATATTGTGTCCATGTGCAAGAAGTTGTCGTTTTGGCAGGGCTGTTGGAAGTCTGCAATGGCCACGTTTGAGCATGCTACAGATCTCCTCTTCTCTGCCAACAATCGTAACATATAGTTCAGTAAAATAATTATTTTATTCATAATGAAGATATTTTTTGGAATGGATGGAATTTAATGATATAGGGAGATAAGTCAAGCATACAGGGCCATTTTTAGTTTTTGCTTTTCTCCCCCCCCACTTTTTTTTTTGCAGAATGTGACTTTGGAGTTATGATTTCAGAAAAATAAATTTGAAGAGAGAAACACACAGTTTGGAGCATGTGTAAGGGCGTTTGAGAAGATAAAAAAAAGCCTAGATAACAATTCATGCTATGCATAACTTGAGGAATTGTATGCAATGACAAAAAAGTTTATAGAATGAAATAGATTGTATAGCTTGCTGGAAACATCTGAGGTGGGAAGGATATCTGGGCTCTGAGTTTTCTAAATAATTCAAGACATTGCAAGAATTTTTGTACTTGGATAATCAAAAGAATAAATGGCATATTTTTCAGTGAACAAGTAAAATATTTACCATTTCTCGCTGGTCACATTTTAACTCACAACACAACCAAGGAAAAGTCACGTTGTTGCTGTAAAATTCTCTAATAGATATATCTTAGATAATTGTGCTTGGAGCAATTGTTTTCTAGATTGTTTAAAATTTAAAGCCATTGAATTTGAATTTTTCACAAGTGCATCTAGATCTGGATAAGTTGGTGTTCGAATTTTCTGCATTTTAATTAAGTTGTCTATTATTTTTAATGGCATCACATATCTCATTATACATATATTATTATATATTAATATATGCAAGAGGTGTCTTTTCACTAAGGGACACCATTAATTTATTATTATATAATATAACTAGTATTAATATCTGAGATGCAGGGTTCGAACCCTGCCAGGCAGGTCCGGATTCGCCTGGGGTCACAGCGGATCCCCACAGGATTCATGCCACAAATTGTGGGTCTGCCGAGGTCCGCAATAGTGTTTAATAATTGTATTATTTTTAACAATATTATTCTTTTTAATTCTTGAATATTCCAAAATAAATATACAATTTAGGATGTAAAATTATCTTGAATCATGTACTCTCGTTTTGTGTTAACGAATTGTAAATTTAACAAGAGCTCTGAAGGAGCTAGAGTCCCTTGCCTTTTGCGAAGTTTGTAGGAAACATAAGTTATTGTGGTGGTGGTGTTTAAAATTATATAACTTTTCAAATAGAAATTCAATTATGAGAAATAATTGGAGACGTGTAGGTAGGTGGCAATAACTAATAGGCTACTAGTCATATTCACCTTATAATGACACTGCCTAATGTAATAAATTCTCGTCTAGAAATCGGTTGGCCTCTTTCAATTATGTCATATAAATGCCAAACAATTGTTTTTATTTTCTAAATTTAAAATTTTAAGACATTAGCGAGTGTTCTTCATGTGTAGCTATAGAACGTTGAACATGATATCTAAGTCAAAAGATTTGAAAAAGGAATTTGATTTTGCCAGCTATAATGTTAGTATGGGATAAATTCCATTGAATTAATATTATATAAATTTTTTGGATTGTTTAGGGATTATTTTTAACAATTATATATTAAGAAAAAATACCAATTGCACACATATGGTTATTTTAAAAATCATATTTTAATTTAGTTTGATTTATTTTAATATTTGAAATTAAACTTTAATAAATATATTATTGCTTTAAAAATAAGATTTAAAAAACAAAGTTAATTATTGATAATGTTACATTCGCACGCTAAAAATTTAATATAATATAAACTGATCGAATATAATTTTATTGAATTGAACATATGGAAATAATATATAAGAATTTATTTTTATTTTGTTAATTCTATTAGACGCAATAGGCAGTGCCTACATTTGAGAATAAATAATCAATATTTCTTTAAATCATTAAATGCACCTTTATGATATAGATCATATTGCAAAAATAAGAGAATAATAGTGAGCTGGTTGCATTGGCAAATAAATCTAAAAGCCCGTTTGAATGCTCAAATAAAAAGCCTTATTTTATGCATTGTGTTTTAAATCGCGGAACTTGTTCACTAGATTCAACGTATGTATGTATGCATCACTATCTTGACAGTCTAGGGTTGTGGAATATGCAAGGAGACATGAGACTCGAGAGTCGTGAATTTTAGACTCATTTTTGAAAAATGCATTCTATGACATTTCCCATCATGAGGGGAGCCACACCCATCCTTATTAATGGAAAAGCATGCACAGATAGTTTGCTTCAGCAGGTAGCATTTCAATTTTCATCCACACTAGGTGGGAAATGCCATTATATGCGTTGTAGTTTACTATATCTTTATTCTTGACCAATTTGCGATAGTGTTTTGTGTTGCAGGTTCCTTCGTACCAGCTCTTGAAGATCATGGAATGAGCGTGTTCAACAGATGGGCCAAGGGAATGCATTTGTGCCACAGCTTAGTGATGTGAGGAAATCCTTCAGAAAAGATTGGTGCAGTGAAGAACAATATTCAAGCAGGGCAAAAACCATATCTTCCATGTATACCCAAAAAGAGGCAATTCTATTACTAACAAAATGTAATGACCCTGTTTTCCATTTGTATTTGATAAGATAAATTTTGAATCCGTGAATGATATAATCCCTCCCAAAAACGATATCCTTGTATATTTTCCATGTTTGAAGGGATGTGTCTATTCTAATGCCCTTATTATAATTATTATTTATATGATTAATATATTATTATTAAGGTTTTCATAAGGTTTTAATAATATATTAATTGTTATTCTTTGTTTGATTATTAATTACTATAAATATTATTTATTCTTTATCAAAAAAGTATACATCATAGTATTTGATGTATTACTATTTTATATTATATTTATTATTATATTAATATAATATCATTATTATATCAATATGTTGATATATAAAAATTACATTATATTATGATAAAATATATAACCTTATATCATACTTAATGAATATATTATATTTATTTATCATTATATCAATAGTTAATAGTAATGTATTTTTTATATCATTTATCTATCTCTTGTAGGTGGAGAACACTATATAATTAGGGTTTTAAGTGGGAGCCATGACACAAAAGGAAAACCCACAATGCTATCCAACTTAGAAATGCAAAATTCCTTTTGTCAAAATAAGGTCCCAACCCACTGCATGTAATTATTATTTTCCCGTTGGGTATGATCACAGAGCATCAGAATTGGCCTGAGAGAATAAACCATATGGTTTAACCAATTTGCATAAGATGCAACTCAAAATTATCATTCTTTTGTCCCACAAAGCCATGCACTCTTACCCTTGAATCGCTCTGCTCAAAATCAAAAGAGGGAAGGCTCTGTGTTACCACCGAATGCCATTCGTTGGAAGGCCCTCTTCTTTTGTCGTTCATGGAGACATTGTGCAGCTCAAATGCGACAAGGGTTACAGTGTTCTTAGCGCGTAATTGTTGGTACTTTTGCACAAAAAAAAATTTCTGGTTACAAATGGGCGCATACTATTTCTGCACATTCTTTCTTTCAAGCATGGATAAGCATTGGGTTATTGCGTGAGGAAGGAATATTTACATTCTCGGATTTATTTTCTCAAAAAGAAGCTTGGATTTTTTCCAATGAATAGTATTCATATTTAGGGGTTTTGTTTTGGGACAGACATTTCTAATGGTTCTCCATGAATGCCATATCTGCAGAATTTGTGCCCAGGCTGTTGCCCCTCATTTTTTTCCAGGTTTAACCAAAATGTTTCATCTCTATAATTTTTTTTGATGTGGTGTTGTAATTGGACTAAATCGATCTGAAGGAAGATGGAGGAGGCTAGAGGAAGTGATATACAGTCAAGAACATTCCAGACTTTTATTTTTCCAATTTTTTATCTTAGAAAATAATTTTACCCCTGGCAAAAATTCTATTAGCCAATGAAAAAATTGGAAATTGCTGATTGAAAATCAATTAAAAAATAAATCACTTTCGAACTTTAGCATTATAATGATTATTGTTATGAAAATTAAATATGAAATACCACCGAGAACATTAGTTCCCTGCCTTCTAGATTAAGGCAGGGACTAATATTTAGTTTTCCTTAATCCATAGTGCAATTATAATAACTCAACTTAAATTATCATTTCAATTAATTAATTATAATTCCACCCATAATATCAACTAATCATAATTAGATGATTATATACTGAACTCCACTATATCTCCCCTAAAAATAAAAATAAAACAATATAGTGTTTAATAATAATATTATATTTTTAACAACATCATTCTTTTTAATTCTTGAATATTCCAAAATAAATATACAATTTAGAATGTACAATTTCCTTGAATCACGTACTCTCTTGTTTTGTAATAATGAATTGTAAATTTAATATTTTCCTTAATCCATATTGCAATTATAATAACTCAACTTAAATTAAAATTTTAATAAATTATTTATAATTCTACCCATAATATCAAATAATCATAATTGGATGATTATATACCAAACTCCTTTATAACTCTATTGAAAATATAACTGACACGGACCCACGTTTGTAGCGCGGACCCTGTGGGGACCCGCTGTGGGCTCGAGCAAACCCATAGGGACTGGCAGCCACAGCAGCCAAAAAGTGAAAACAAAATAATGATAACTATATCTTTTTTCATACTTCTTTCTTCCGAACCCTAGAAGGAGCCTAATAATATGTTTTTTTTTCATTTTTGTTATTTGCAACAATGACTAGTTAGAGCTTAGTGAGTGGGGAGTGGTCCCAAAAAATTAAAATTGATAGAAGTTCTCCTTTGTGGAATATACAACAAGAATTTAACAATGCCCTGGAGAGGGGGTGTTTATATGGAAATATAATTTTTGCAAAATCCAATATAGAAGCTCTTATTACCAAGTTAAACATCATTTCTAGGCCCAATAGGTAGAGGGGTCAATATATGTGAGGGCTCAGAGGCAGAAAAGAAGGGGTTGTTAGCTTCTCAAATAGTAGCCATGTTAAAAGAACAACAAGATGTTGATAGGTTAGCTTCAAGGGGGAACAAGAACAATCAAAAAACAAACCACCAACATCACCCTCTCAAACAACCACTAGACATCATCCCTTCTTACCTGTGTCTTCTACAAATGAAGATGTAGAAACACCCCAAAGCGCCGCCTACAAGAGAGGCCCATTGGATAGGGCATTTCAAAACGAATTAAGAGAAACTGTTGATGTAAAGGTTGGGTGTTGCCTCTTTGTGAATAGTTTTCCATTCAATCTAGTTAGATCACCTTAGAGAAGAGGGATGGCCCAACCAATAAATCAAGTTCCTAGTCGTTACCAAGGTCATGGATATGAAAAGTTGAGAACCACCTTATTACACAGTGAGAGAAAATCATGTAGACAACCTCCTCAAACCAATAAGAGATTCTTGGATCCAAATGGAAGTGACTATTGTCTTTGATGGATGGAAAGATTGCAAAACCCGTCCATTAATAAACGTGATTGTTGTCTCCCCCAAAGGGGCAATATTTTTTAACACAACTGATAGTGAAAGGGAGGTAAAGGATGCTAAACTTATCGACTGGATTCTCATTGAATCCATAGAGTTTGTGGGCCTCGATAATATTGTCCAAGTAATAATAGACAATACAAAATTTTGTATGGGTGCTTTGGTAGAAGCATGATATGATCATGTCTTTTGGACACAATGCATCGTCGAGTCCTTGAATATGGTGATGAAAGCAATTGACACCCAAATTGAATGGGTGAAAAAAGTATGAGGATGAGAGCCAAATGTTTGTGACAAACCACCATATGTCACAACCGTTTTTCAGAATTTTCTCCAATTTCGAATTATTGAAGGTAAATTTTAAAATTTATTTTAAACTTTATTTAGTTTCACTTATCATTTTATGTCAAACTTTACATTATTGAATAAAATGTTTTTTGTGTTTTGTTTATATATTTAGAATGTGCTAATTAACTTGCAATCAACATCTTATTATGTGGTTGAAACTCGGTTTACTTCACACCCAATCATCCTTAAATGACTTGTAAGGGTGAAAGAAGGATGATCCCAAATGGTTATTAGAAACTAATGGAGTGTATGGAAACAATTGAATACAACAAATGATTTTCGATGATGATTGGTGGGCTCATGCAGATTTTGTATTAGAATTCACCAAGCCCATCATGTCTATGCTTCAATTTGCTAACACTAATGAGCCTTGTTTGGGGGAAATATATGATGCTATGGACTCCATACTAGAGAGAGTGAAATCGATAAGTTTCAATTCTAATACAATCCTCTATCCTTGTTTATTGAGAGATTTTAATTTTTAAATTTTTAATTAACATTACATCAGGATAACTTACATGAACATCATTTGACATCCTAGGTCATTCATAGGAGAGAGCAAGATCGTGAGGACACCTTGTACAAAAAGGTGGAATCAATTATTCTTCATTGCCCGAACAAGATGACTATAGCTTTACACCTCTTGGCATATGGACTATCTCCCATGTATGACATCGTCGATATACTTACTATTCTTGGTAGGGTGCCACCATACAAAGATCCTGAGGTTGCGAGTGGGTATAAGAAGGCATTCAGTGGGCTCTTTAGCGGTGAGCTAGCAACAAATTTTAGGAGAGAGCATGCAGAGTTAGTGTCAAGAAAAAATGCAAACACCGATGCAATTAATGACCAAAGTAGAATGGATGCTATTAGATGGTGGTACCTACATGGGCAAGACTATATGTACTCCACTCTCTTGCCATTAAGATCCCATCACAAGTAAATTTTAGAATTTTTTTTTCTTTTTTATGGCACTTACTTTATAGAACTGGCACTCTTAAATTTCTATTGTATTTCTATATTTTTTTAATTTTGTTGGCTATCTCTCTAAGTTGCAAACTATTCTACCACTGATTGGAATTGGAGTACATACTCATTTATCCACTTAGTGAAGCGTAACCGGTTGGGTTCTAAGAAAGAAGAGGACTTGGTAAATATTCACAATTGGTGCAAGGACTCAAAATACAAGAAGAGGCTAGAGAAGTTGTGGGATGTAGCACCCGAGTTTGTTGACTTGGGTATGACCATCCAGGATCTAGCTAGAACTACCTCGCTAGATGTTTTTGATTATGTTGATGATATAGCACCATCTGGGGATAGTGGAATAGGTTTGGGTTCCATTGATAATTATCTAGATTTACTTGCAGACAAGGATGAAGCCATTGATCCCTCATTTTTTGATGACCCATTTGACCCTTGAAGGGCATTTTGATACTATGATAAACTATTAAACACTTATCATTATGATTTTTATGTATCATTTTATTGTCTAAAATGGAAGCACTTCCATGTTAAGAGTGTTTAGCCCTCTGAGTAAGTGGTTTGGGATCATGTCAAGCGCCTTGAATAGGTTTTTGCATGGATCTGATTGTTTTCCCCCTGTTCTACTTCTCTCTCTCTCTCTATTTTCAGCCTCTTTCTGACAACTTTCTTTATGAAACCGAGGACTTTGACTTTCTAGGTCAAGGACAACCTGAAGGGTCAAGGACAACCTTGACCCTGACCTAGGGTAGGGTCAACCTCGTCCCTAACCCCAATTCCAATTTTCAAGTTCCAAAGGTTTTGGGATATCAGGCTTCAGAAAGTTTCATTTTCCCACTTCTGGGTCAGCTGTTTCGGGTTTCGGAATAGTAAACTCTTAAATTACATTTAATCTAGGTCCATTTCTAGGGGTTAAGGTTAACTGGGATTTAATTCTCCAATGTCGGCCTTCTCTAGAAGTTTGAACCCTAGATCTCTATATAAGGAAGCCTTCTTCCCTCATTTTATCTAACCATTATCTTGTGCATCCATGATTCTATGAAGTTAAGATCTACTACATAAGGCATAAGAAGATATATCGGATGATCCATTATCAAGCATTCAAGCATTCAAGTATTCAAGATCGAAATCATCAAGGAGATCCATTGTTAGCCATTGAAGGATTCAATCTCTATGGAGCCCTCTTGTTGAATATTTATCCATCCACATTCATTTAAGTCTTTTCCTATGTAAAGATCTATTCAAGATTGGTGTTGAAGATCTAATGTCATTGATTTGAGACATCCTACATTTATTTGGAGCATCCGTACTTGTGGATTCAATGATTCGAATCCTCCACTAGGATTTCAATATAAGTATGGTGAATAGTTCCATTTACTTTGTTTATATTTATTGTAATTTCAATTACATTTCAAGGGTAATTCCAAATTGGGGTTTGACCAAGGCAAAACCCCCATACAAACAAAAGAATCATTTTTCTTGCAGGTACAGGTACAATACAGGAAATTGGAGTTCAGATTTGGATACCCTTTTCGCCAAACTTCTAGGACAGAAATTTCATTAGAGCAGTGCAAGTCAACGTCGACTTTTTGGGGTAAGATTGTGCTCCGTGGTAAGATTATGCCCCGTTATCTAGGTCAAGGTCGACCTACCCTCAGAAGGACAAAAGTTTTCTAGGTTTTCTCTGTCTCGGCATTTCCAATCTGGAGCAAGTTACCAAATTCCCCGAAACTATACATAGACATTAGAAATCAGCATTTTCCAGATCCACCCTACTTTGAGGTTAGTATTTGTCTTCAAGATTTCAAGTACATACTTTCTATAGTAGATTATAGGATTGCCTCCTCTCTTCATATTTTCCATCGTTTGATTCATTGTGCATTGATCACTTCCTTGTGGTTAATCAATTTGGATCATTCCTTTTGGGAATTTGGGTGAAGGATAGGTCCTATATTCCCCTCACATCATATTCATATTCCATTCTATCTCATACACTTTATTCATATTTCTTCCTATTCAATTATTATGTTTCAAACTTTATTATTTGATTAACTAGTCTATGTTTTGAAATTGCATTTTGCAATTGAATAAATCAATGTATGATTTTCTTTAGAATCATGAACATAGATTAATAAGGGAGCATTTAATGTTTATCTTTGACATTTGGCATTGATCAATGATCAAGCAACATATATTCATACTATGAAATGATTTAGTTTGCAATTATGCATGTTTCTCTTTTTTATGTATATATAATGCATATATTTAGATATATATATATATATATAGTCACAAACCCCACATGAACCCAAATGGAAAAAAAAAAATTGCCCAAGCCCACAAACCTGAATCTATCCTCGAACCCAAACCAACAACTTAGATAAATATAATATATATAGTTAATATTAATATAATATAATATAGCGATTATACTTTCAACTTAATATATATAATATAATTATTGTTAATACAAGAATTATATTATCACAACCTTTATGTTATATATGTCGAGCTAAAGGAATCCGACCATAGCTACAATAAACTCAATGCTCCCTCTTAGCTGGGGAAGAATCCTTCTTGATAAATTCTAGTTTGTCCTCTTGATGCTAATTTTCAACACTCCCTCTTGAGCTAGGGAGGCTTTTTATATATAGGTGGAAATATATTAACTTATACAATATCCACCATGTGGATGTAGAAATTATCTATGGCATATTGTCGGATATCACCATCTATTGTCCACCATAAAGAATTGGGATTTCTACCATTATGGCATGTCATCAGGAACTATTACAAGAATCTCCCACCATAGCGAATTTAAAGGATTACCTTTATGGCATGTTTATATATTTGTTACCATGAATGTTGATGATATTCCTAAGGGGGAGTATCCTAGAATTGTTGGAGCATTGGAGAGATTTTAGCATGGATGTGTGTTGCATTCATGACTATGTTATTGATGTCAACATACTGAGAAGATTGGCAAAGTAGCAGACAAAGATAGAGACCGTATGATTCAAGGATTGAAGATGAGATCAAGAGAAGTTAAGGACACGTCCTACAAAGTGTCTTGATGATGCAGCTAAGAGCGCATGCAGAAAATCAAAGACTAGTAGCAGTTATTCAAGATTTACAAAAGACAGTTTACAAACAGAGTTCTTGAGAAGAGGTTTCTAGTAATCGGGCTATATCTCATAACAGGGATAGAATCTGGTTGAGCGCAACTATATAGAGGAAGAAGACATCCTAATGATGACGTCAGTGAGTGCGCAAAGTCTGAGGTCGCACATGTGAAAGATTTGTAAAGACTATGATCCAATAGTACTATGTAATCATGAAAAGATGTAATGTAGCATGTTATCTTAATGAGGTCCGATTGTAATTGTAATTGGGAAAGCCTCAAGGTCGACTCAATGAATTTGAGGACTTAGTATAAAGGAAAGTTGTTTTCCTAGTGATTATGTATGCAATGAAAAGAAGAATCAGTACATGTGATAAGCAATCTAAGGGATTATTGTGATGCGAATTTGTGGATCTGGTTTGAGATCTGAGAAGTACTTGGTACACCAGAGGCACAGTGAATGAGCATAGTGACTATATTTGGCAGAGAGTGCTAGTGGACAGTTGATCAATTTTTATTATTCTGAAGGGAATAATACAAAAGCCAGTTGGACAGTGGGTCCTTCTGCCTTCTACAACTAACAGGATTGGCACAAGTCCTAACAGGGTTAGAATCTCCTCACAGGGATTAAAAGTCTCCTAACAGTGATTGATATGTACTGAATGTGTTTCATTGACTCCTAACAGAGTTCACTGTCTTACAAGGAAGTTATATATTGGTACATCATTTTGTGGCTACCATCCCCACTAAGATTTTCCCTCTTATCAAGGATTTCCCTAGTTAACATATCTGGTGCTATTGTGTATGTGTATCTTCTTATGGTTGCCATTTATGTTGATCACATGTTTGAGAGTTAATAACGTTAACAAAAGTTGTATTGATCAGATAACTGATTCACCCAGCCACCCCCCTCGCCCCTCTCAGTTATCTTGGTGGACTTTACTTTCTAACAATTGGTATCTGACCATCAGGTCCTTGAAGGAAAAGCTTAACAACTTAAGGAGATCAATGGTGATTCTTTTCAAAATAGGAAGTCTTAAGTTTGATGGAGTTAACTATGATAGCTGGAAACAGAAGATGAAGACATCTCTGCTATGCATGGGTCTAGGATATTGGCTAATGACTAAGAATGGGAAGACCGTAGTTGAAGAAAGAAAACTTGAAGAATGTTAACTTGAAGGATATTGGCTGATGCACTCAAATAGCTATATGCAATGCAAACAAATTTCTGATTGCAAGTTTTCATAAAATAAGTGGTATATCACAAGTGTCATATATGCATGTTAATGAATATTTATTGTTTAGACTTAAGATTAATTAATTTCAGAAAATATGTGTGTGTCATGTATATTGTTGTGTATGGGATAGTTCATTGATTCAATTCGAAAGAAGGTAGCCTAAAAATGTAAGTATTAGTTAATGTCAACAAAATGTTACAAATTTTAATTTTTGTTTAGTTAAAAGTAGAAATTAGTAAAAATGATAAAAAGATTAGGTACAATGATTTTTAATTGGTATATTTTGGATTTGAAGAATCTATTGAAGCTGAAAGAGATTTGTTCGTGTGTAACATGCTTGCCAGAGAAGCATTTTTGTCAGTTGTTCTTGAAAATGAGTACAGTCAAGTAAAATCTTTGAGGTTATCTAATGAAATTTGGAAAGCTTTGGAATCTACTTTTGAAGGTGATAAACATGCTAAAAAGATTAGATTACAAAATTGGATATGTCTATTTCAAGAAGCTAAAATGATGGAAGATGAATCTGTAAGATGTTATATTGGCAGAATATCATAAATTGTTGCAGGAATCAAGGCTTGTGAAGGAAATAAAGAAGAAGATGAGATCATATGGAAAATCTTGAAAACTTTGACACCACCATTCAAGTAGACACTTTAGATTATTGAGCAAGTAATACATTGCACTAAAAAGTTCTCTAGAGAGACTCTTCTTGGAAGATTGGAAGCAGCAGAAATAAGTTTGAAACAGTCTAGATATTTGCCTAGAGTAGAGACTGCCTTTAGCGCACTAAGTGTTTGATCTACCCTATCTAAGAATGTCAGCACTAGTGGAGATTATGCTAGGAATAGTAGATCAAGATTTGAGGAAGACGGAAAGATTGAAGAAGGAATTGCCCTACTTAAGAGAAGAGAACCAGATGATAAGAAAATCTTTAAATGTTGGACGTGTGATGAATTTGGTCATTATGCTTCTAAATGTCCTAAAAGAGTGAAGAAGTACAAAAAGAATTTCAAGTCTAGAAAGCCTAGAGAATGCTTGTATGCAAATAATGATGATGAACTAGATGAAAGAGTTCCAAGTGAAAGTGATGATGAGTTAGGATTTGTTGCTACAAAAAAAGAAAGCCCTAAAAAAGAAGTTAAAGAAGAAAGAGCCCTAGTATTAACAAGTTGTGAAGAAAGTTGATTGGATCATAGACAGTGGTTGTTTACATCATATGATAGGGGATATGAATAAATTTGTTGAGTTCAACAACTATAATGGAGGAATTGTTAGAGTTTGGAACAATGTGGCTTGTCATATTAAGGGAATAGGATCTATTACTCTTGATGGTAAAACTAACACAGATGATATTTATTTCGTTGATGGACTGAAACATGATCTTCTAATTGTTGGGCAGTTGGTTGACAAGGGATATCAATTATAGTTCACAAAGAAGACATGTATCATCAAGGATAAGAATGGTAAGAAGATTAGCACCGGTATAAGATCAAGAGATAATGTTTTTCAGCTGAATCCTATAGAGATGACATTTTTGGTTGCTAAAGTTGATAATAGTTGGTTGTGGCATAAAAGGTTTTTCATATAAATTTTGATAATATTGTGAATGCAAGTAGTACATTTGTTGTTAGGGATTTGCCTAAAATTGTGAAGCATACTAACGTTGTATGCAAAGAAAATGTTATGGCTAATGTAATAACCCCAGCTGGTTATATCCTTAACAATCATCAATTTTCCTTTGCTAATCAGTAGTCTAATATTTTGTCAAATATTTGGCAGTCTTTACTGTTATTGTTGCAAATTTGATAATCTAATTTTCAAAAGTACACTAGAGAATGCAGTTGGGCACTTACAATCTCAAATCAATTTAATACTAAGAAGTTTGTATGAATACCAACATTAATTCAGAAATTCTGCCTTACAAAATGTGCAATTATATAATTCTGAAAGACAAAGGATTTGCTACAGCTTTAATTCATTACCAACAATGTTTCAAACAAATAGTAGCAACAATAATATATTAAAATGCCAAGAACCTGGAAATATAGATTGGCTTTGACTTTTAATTTGCAATCCAATGTGAATCTACAGCAGCCCCAATAATATATATCACAAGCCATATAAATTGAATGCAACTCTTGAAAATTCTAACAAGGCCCCTCAAAAATGTCACACAAAACCTCCTTAGGTGAACATGACCCTACAACTGATAAATTGCTGCCCTATAGTGAAACGATGACCCTCTCTAACACGCAGATTGAACTCCCAGCCAGGATGTAGAAGCATAAAATTAATTATTCCACATTCAATTCATTCTCTAGAACCTAGTCTTCAGCACTTGTTCAATCAACTTCTCAATCACAATAGATATAGTAGAGAAGCAATTACATTTGGCTTTACCTCAGTAGTAAATTGCAAGATAAACTCATAATCAAACCCTTATACTTCAACAAGGGCATAAAACTAGAAACTTGGAATTGTCACAAAGACAACAAGCAAATTAATAAACAAATAATCGAATGCTTTTTTCATCAAATGTCCTCATATTTATAATCTTTAAATGGCACCAATTTCCCAAAAAAACTCCTCTTACACCACATTAAAATATAATAAAGTGTCATTAATATAATTTATTAATTGCTTTTGGCTCCAAAAATGACCTTTTCCACCATAACTTAATATTTTGACATGCAAGGCCACTATTTCTTGGTCCAGCGATTTAAAACTTTTTGTACCAGTTCCAACGAGCTATAATGAGGTGACCAACCAACAACACCAACAAAAATAGCAACTTCAGCGTATTTAGATGAATAATAATAATAATTCACTTGTCTTGCAAAAAGAACTGAATCAAAATCTGGAAACACCAAAGTGATCCTGATGATGAAAGACGATGAATGAACCTGATAGGGTGCTTTACTATAAATAGACACTCCCTCCAAAATTCTTGAAGCCCAAACTAGAAGCCCGAAATAAAAACTGAGAGCATCAAACAACTCCTCTAACTCAACTAAGCTCATCGGAACCAACAATTTGACTTCCTATAAATAGCAAGTCCCTCAAATGGAGCCAAAACACACCATAGGTTGCTAGAAAGCCCATAACCACATAGTTGAGACCCCCAAATCCTACTGCCAACTCACGAGAGTCACGATGATGAACTAACATAGCCAACTGTAGGAACCTACTAAAAATGGGGACATTAGAGCTAAACAAAAGAAAAGCTCTTTTCTTAACAAGAAGTTCACTACAACAGCAAAATTGGAGATTGTTCAAACAGATTTGAGTGGTCTTACAAAGACAAAAGGATTCTATTGTGAAAGGTACTTTATGATTCTTGTTGACAATTTTACTAGGATGATGTGAGTAGCATTTCTCAAGGAAAAGTTTTAAGCATTTGAGAAGTTTAAGGTGTTTAAGAACAGAGTTGAAAATGAATCTCGACTAAAGATTAAGTATTTAAGATCTGATAGAGGTACAGATTTTACTTCAAATGAGTTTAACAGTTTTTGTAAACTGACCGGTATCAAGAGAGCTTTCAGCCCCTAAAACACCTGTGCGGAATGGTATAGCTAAGAAAGAAACAGGTCTGTAACAGAAGCAGCAAGAGCTATGATGTTTGAAAATGATGTATCAAAGACATTCTAGAGAGAAGCAGTTAATACAAAAGAGTATACAATGAACATGGTACAGATCAGAAAAGGTACAAATAAGACTCCTTATGAATTATGGTTTGGTCATGCACCATCAATGAAGTATTTTAGAATTTTTGGAAGTAAATGTTATATCGAGAGAGATGATGATATCGATAAGTTTGATTCAAGAAGTGATAAAGGTATGTTCCTTGGTTATTCATTAAAACGCAAAGCTTATAATAAATGTTTTAGAAAGAGGACTAAGACTATTGTTGAGAGCACAAATGTGAAAGTGGATGAGAAATTTGGAGTTCAAGAAAGGATACTTAATTATGATTCTGATGAAGAAGCTAATCCTAAGGCTAACCAAGAAAATATTGAATTGTTTTATGAAACTAACAATGATTTGCAGAATGAGATCTAAGTTGTGGAATAGAGAGAGGAACCAAAATCTGAACCTAGAGCATAAGTGACACCAAATAAGAATTTAACAAAGAATCACTCTGCTGATTAGATTATTGGAAGCAAAAACAGAGGACTTATGACAAGAAACAGAGTACATGAAGAGTTATGTTTGACTTCTCAAGTAGAGCCTAAAAGTACAAATGAAACTAGCAAAGATAGCTTTTGGATTCAAGCTATAAGAGAGGAGTTGGATCATATTGAGAAGAAAGATACATGGGAATTAGTTCCTAGACCTAAGGACAAGAAAATTATAGGAACTAAATGGGTTTTCAAAAATAAAATGAATAAAAAAGGTGAGGTTGTGAGAAATAAAACTAGAATGGTATACAAAGGATATTCACAACAAGAGGGTACGGACTATAAGGAGACATTAGCACCTATTGCCAAACTATAAGGAGACATTTGCACCTATTGCCAAAATTGAAATAGTAAGAATGATCTTGACTTATGCGGCTAACAAGAAATTCAAAGTGTATCAAATGGATGTGAAGTCAATATTTCTGAATGAGAGGAAGTCTATATTAGGCAATCTGAAGGATTTCTTTTGACAAAAGGAGATATGGTTTGCAAGTTGAACAAAGCCTTGTATGGTTTGAAGCAAGCATCTAGAGCTCGGTATGCAAGGTTGGATTAATATTTGGCAAAATTGGGATTTGCTAAAGGTACTAGAGATAGTAACTTGTATTTGAAATTGAGAATGGTTTGCTAATTATTGAAGTATTTGTGGATGATATAATCTTTGGAGTAAATGATAAAGCAAGTGAAGCATTTGCTAATGCGATGAAAGAATTTGAGATGAGTGCAATTCATGAGATGAAGTACTACTTAGGTTTGCAGATTGTGCAAAACAATGAACTTTTTTTTATTTCTCAGACTAAGTATTTGAAAGACTTATAGAAAAGATCTAGTTTAGAGAGTTGTAAGCATGTTGGTACACCTATGGTAACTAGTCTTAAGTTATCTAGCAAAGATGAGACACTGTAATGTCCCCGCTATTAGGGTTAGATTGGGACACTAATACTTGCAAAATAAATTATTAGAATTAAATGCTAAAGATTATAAATATCTTATTTTCTAATTATTACTAGCCATTATCTTGTTCTCATCTAGCCATTTATACAAGGCTACTCATCTCTTGCAGTGGCACCATAGTCATTTATACGAGGATCTCACCTCGTGCATTTTCTATCAAATCCCATCTTAGCCATTTATATAAAGATGACTCTTGACTCTAAACTGGCACGAAGCCATTTATATAGGCGAGCAATGTCCTTATACTGGCACTATGGATTCTTAATTCATTTTGTGAGAAATATACAAACCAAATAATTTATTTATTTATATTTCTAAATATCACTTAAATGAATTATAATATCTTTTAATTATATATATATATATATATATATATATATATATATTTATATATATATATTTATTTATTTATTTATAAATATATATATATATATATATATATTCATTTAATATTTTAGTGTAGGAGACATAACAATATAAATATTCTTAATTATTTAATGTTCTACTCATAAGGCCATTCGAGTGTCTATTACCTTAATACACCTTTCCTTGGGAGCTCTTGTTCTCTACATGTGATAAGTATGGCTAGTCTTGGGGTATGGTCCCCCTCTTCTACATGCAATCAAGGGAGTTATTTGCCTTGACTTGGGGACGATGTATGCCATCAGGGATTGGTATTGTCACCTTTTCTTTCCCATAGTATTCGTGACTAATCCTTTCCTCTTCGTGTATGGTCCTACAATTTCGAGTTTGTGTCTTTCGTAGGCAATGTGTAGAAAGCTTTTTGGCTCTTACCCACGTCACTCCCGGTTGATTGAATCACGGCTGCCTCCTCCTACAATAATATTGGTATTTGCAATGTTTATAACTTGCAGTGAAACTAGTCCCTTCCACGTCACTATGGTACTAATGTCCTTTGTAGACCTTTCTTTACTTAATGACATGTCCCCTTCTCTTCCTTTCTCCCCTCCTTTTTGTATTCACGCTCAACCTTTAATATATGGTGACCATGCCACGTCGCAACCCTTCTAAGCGTCGTCATAAATATATTTTATTATATTTAGTGGTTATCTCACTTTCTCAATTGTGTTATTTTATATTTGTTAGATATATTAGAATTATTTTTATTATGTATTCTTTTGTTAATTATTATCATTTGAATGATATAAAGACATTTTATATTATTATTGTTATTGTTATAGACAATGTCATTGTTTCATGAGCCTATATATATATATATATATATATATATATATATATATATATATATATATATATATATATCAAATGTCACTAGGGGGTTATTATAGTCCACCCCTCTCGAATTTGCTTGTCCTCAAGCAATAATCTAATGTTAGATCCTACTAAGTGATACAAAAAGGATTATCCCCATCCTCTTGAGTGGTGACTGCTAATGTTACTTGTCCATGTTCATCGACTCTAGTTTTTTTATTTGGAGTTTCATCATCATATGTTATGTTATTCATTTGTCCTCGTCTACATTGATGCCCATGCTTCCAAGGTTCATTACATCTAAAACACAAGCTTTTTGCTTTCAATTCTTCCATTTTGTGACATCTATGATCTTTGTTCCATGGTTCCTTGCAGTAGTAGCATGACTTACCTTCATGATCGTTTTTCACCTCTTCATTTTCGTATGATGTTATGGGTGAAGAATTCTTTGGCTTCTACTTGTATGTATTAGACTCAATTTTCTTGGCTTTTCTGATGGCTTCTTCAAGGTTTTGGGGCTCAAAGGGTTTCATCTAAGCTTTAATGGATTCTTTAAGTCCTTCTATGAATAAATGAGTGAGTTGACACGGAGATAGATTGGGAACGATTAAAGAAAGATCTTGAAATTGATTTGCATATTCTTCTACTAACCTTGATTGTTTTAGGTGAGTTAGCTATTGGAATTACCATTCAGGATCTCTTAGATCAAACCTACTCATCAATTTTTTAGTGAATTCACTTTAGGAGGCAATTTTTTTGAGCCCCAGAGAAATTTGGCCATAGTGCCACCACTTGTAGGCTGATCCTCTTAAATGAAGTATGGCAAACTTGACGGCACCTTCTTTTGTCATAGGACTGTAGGATAGATATGTATCTAACTTTCAGACCCATGATTGAGCAATTTCTTCTCCTGACCCATTAAAACACGGTAATTTTACCTTATTTACCTTCTTACGAAGGTCTTCATCTACATGATGTTTCTTTCGATTTTCCATAAATTTAGATTCATAGTATTCTTTAAAGGGAATAAGTTGTCGAACATTGGGATCCAAGCTAGCATACATTTGTGCAATTTCTTCCACGCTGTTAGTGCTCATTCCATTATCTGCAACAAGTTCTTCTCTCGAAATGAACAATGGGAATGTTTCTCGTGGGACTGAACTTTGTGATGACGGTTCATTTTCCTCATGAGTGGAATGATGGTCCCTCTGTGAGTTAAGTCTCTCATTTTTGTTATTATTACTACCTAATTTTTGTATAGCCTCCAATAGTACATTATTGGAGTTTTCAGTCCTTTCAAATCTCTCATTAGTTTGTTCTATAAAGTTCCTTACTTCTTGGGCTAGTTCCCTTGCCATCGTTTTTTAGGGTGTGACGATGTGTGGACTAACCAATTCCATAGAATGATAGGATTATGCTCTGATACCACTGTAATGTCCAACCTATTAGGGTTAGATTAGGACACTAATACTTGCAAAATAATGCAAGGATTAAGTACTAAAGAATATAAATATATTATTTTCTCCTTATTGCTAGCCATTATCTTGTTCTCATCTAGCCATTATACGAGGCTACTCATCTCTCGCACTGGCACGATAGCCATTTATACAAGGATCTCACCTCTTGCACTGGCACTATAAGTTTTTTTATCAATCTCATCTTAGCCATTTATATAAAGACAACTCTTGACTCTATACTGGCACGAAGCCATTTATACAGGCGAGCAATGTCCTTATACTAGCACTATGGGTTCTTAATTCATTTTGTGAGAAATATACCAACCAAATAATTTATTTATTTATATTTCTAAATATCACTTAAAATGAATTATAAAATATTTTAATTATATATATATATATATATATATATATATATATATATTCATTTAATATTTTAGTGTAGAAGGAGACATAATAATATAAATATTCTTAATTATTTAATGTTCTACTCATAAGGCCATTCAGGTGTCTATTACCTTAATACACCTTTCCTTGTGAGCTCTTGTTCTCTACGTGTGATAAGTATGGCTAGTCTTGGGGTATGGGCCCCCTCTTCTACGTGTGATCAAGGGAGTTATTTGCCTTGACTTGGGGACGATGGATGACGTCAGGGATTGGTATTGTCACCTTGTCTTTCCCACGGCATTCATGACTAATTCTTCCCTCTTCATGTATGGTCCTACGATTTCGAGTTCATGTCTTTCGTAGGCGGTGTGCAAAAAGCTTGTTGGCTCTTATCCACGTCACTCCCAGTTGATTGAATCACGGCTGCCTCCTCCTGCGATAATATTAGTATTTACAATGTTTATAACCTGCAGTGAAAACAATCCCTTCCATGTCGCTATGGTACTAATGTCCTTCGTAGTCCTTTCTTTACTTAATGACGTGTCCCCCTTCTCTTCCTTTCTCTCCTCCTTTTTGTATTTGCGCTCAACCTTTAATATATGGTGACCATGCCACCTTACGACCCTTCTAAGGGTTGCCATAAATATATTTTATTATATTTAAGATTATATTCAGTGGTTAACTCACTTTCTCAATTATTTAACAAATGATAGTGTTATTTTATATTTGTTAGATATATTAGAATTATTTTTATTATGGATTCTTTTGTTAATTATTATCATTTGAATGATATAAAGACATATGATATTATTATTGTTATAGACAATGTCATTGTTTCATGAGTATATATATGTGTGTGTGTGTGTACATACATACATACATATATATATATATATACACACACACACACACACACACACACACACACACATATATATATACACATACAGATGTGTGTGTGTGTGTGTGTGTGTGTGTGTGTGTTTCTATCAAAATTAATAGATATCAAATGTCACTAGGGGGTTATTACAAACACCTACCGTTGAGCACAAGAAATACAGATCCATGATTGGAGGTTCACAATATTTGACTCATACAAGACCAGTCATAGCTAATGCAATTGGCATTGTTGCAAGATTTCAAGCTGATCCTAAGGAAGCACACTATGCAATAGTAAAGAGAATTTTCAGTTATTTGAAAGGTACACCTGATTTTCGGTTATGGTATAACAGATCAAATGACTTTATGTGCATATACGAATGCGAGCTAACCAGGCAGTACAAATGATAGAAAGAGTACAAGTGGTGCAGCATTCTTCTTAGGAGGAAGGTTGGTTTCTTGGCTAAGCAAGAAAGAGGATTGTATCTCACAAAGCATAACAGAAGAAGAATATGTAGCAGCAGCGAACAATTGCAATCACATAATGTGGATGAAATGGATGTTGAAGGACATTGGAGTTGAATTTACTGAACTTGATGTCATACATTTTGATAACACAAGTATAGTAAGTATGTCTAGGAATCTTGTATTACACTCTAAGACAAAGCATATATCTATTAAGTATCATGTTTTGAGAGAGAAAGTTGTAGAGAAAGAGATCATGTTGGAATATGTCAGTACAAAGTTGCAGATTGCTGATATATTTACAAAGCCTTTACCTAAGGATACATTTGAGTATTTCCGAGGTATGCTTGGGGTTATGCCCCTACCTACTTCAGAGTAAATGGTGCAGAGATTGCATCAATTTAGTGGTACAGAACACTATTCTTTATCTAGATTGAATGTTGATACTTCCTCTACGGGGGAGTATCTGTAGTTGAGCAGAGTTGTGGACTCTTCATAGCTGGTATTTAACAGTTTCTTTGGACACTTGAGCTGATTGAAGATATTGAATAGCAAATTGACATAATGATGTCTTTGTCATTGATGTTAATGGGTGAGAGAATGCATGAAAAACATTTCCTATGAATAGGGTAGAGAAGTATCTCCTGAGAATGGGGGAGAATTTTTCATAAGATGGAAGAAAGTATTAATGTTAATAAGGGAAGCATATCAATGGGAGATCAGTAACTCCGACGAAGAGTTGTTCTTGAGAGATTCAGATTTGATTGATGAAGAGGCTTTGAAAAGATGAGAGCGGTAGCAACAATAGAGTTGTATTTGTTGTTCATGGAACTTGGATGTTTTTCATCGATGTTGTCGTTAGTGACAAGGGGGGAGATTGTTAGCATGAATGATAATGATATTCCTATGGGGGAGTATCCTAGCATTGGAGAGATTGTTAGCATGACTGTGTGTTGCATTCATGACTATGTTTGTCATTGATGTCAACATATTGAGAAGATTTGTAGAGTGGCAGACAGAGATAGAGACCATATGATTCAAGGATTGAAGATGAGATCAAGTGAAGTTAAGAAAATGTCCAACAGTGTCCTAATGACGCACAGCTAAGAGCGGACGCATAAAGTCGAAGATTAACAACAGTTATTCGAGATTTACAAAAGACAGTTTACAGATAGAGTTCTAGAGAAGTGGTTTCTAGTAATCGGGTTATATCTCCTAACAGGGTTAGAATCTAGTTGAGCATAGTTATACAGAGGAAGAAGACATCCTAATGATAATGTTAGTGAATGTGCAAAGTCCGAGGTTGCACATGTGAAAGATTTGCGAAGACTATGAGCCAATAGTATTATGTAAATATAAAAAGATGTAATGTAGTGTGTTATCTTAATGAGGTCCTTTGGTAATTATAATTGAAAAAGCCTCAAGGCTAACTCGATGAATTTGAGGACTTGGTATAAAGGAAAGTTATTTTCCTTGTGATTATGTATGAAATGAAAAGAAGAATCAATAAATATGAATAAGCGATCTAAGGGATTATTGTAATGCAAATTTGCAGATCTGGTATTGAGATCTAACAAGTATTTGGTACAACAAAGGCATATTTGGTAGAAAGTGCTAGTGAACAATTGATCAATTTCTATTATTCTGAAGGGAATAATATAGAGGCCAGTTGGACAGTGAGTTCAATGGTCTTGCCCCTGAAGTTGTTTGGACAGCAATGTAACACGGGGATGCATCCCACCCCCCCAAAATTGGGCTATCTCAGAGATGGGGACGTCCCCATGACTAGGAGATGGTGTCTCGCCATTTCGAGCAGCACCACTTAGAGCATCATCGCCGTCGGAGACAGTGAGACATCTCCAAGTGTGAGGGTGCGAGGGGATGCCAAGGAGTCTCCTTCATTGCAGAGGGACACCAAGACGTCTCCCTGGCAATCAAGAGAGGGACATTAAAAGTTAAAATGTTTAAGGCATTTTTATAATGTTTAATGTTTCTATTTTTATGCTATTGGGTTGTGGGGCCCATTCCTTCCTCCTTTGCTGAAAAGCCTTCTATTCTTCACTTTTATTCACATTTGCATTTCTCATTGTTTGCAACAGGAAGAAGAAGAAGAGTGAAGAGCTGAGATAAGGGTTTGTGCAAAAGTGAGGAAAGTGTTTGCAAGTAAAAAAGGAGGGCCTAGGAGCAAGAAGAAGAGGAGGGTGGTTTACCATTTTGTTGAAGGAGTTTTTCAAGCAAAAGGTAGGGTTTTTAACTTGTTTTTTCTAATTTTCAAATGCATGTTTATAAATTATTGCTCAATGTTTTTAGTTCTAAATGTGTGTTGTTTCATTTTGTTATAGTTATGATTATCATTCATTCGTTGAATTATAAATATTAAATAATAGATTAAGATTCTTTTTGTTTCATTTTGCAAATTCTTGTTATTTAGTTTTAAATTTTAGAAAATTTAAAGAAGGGCATAGGCTGAAAGTTTGTAAATTCAAATTGTTAACTTTATTTTTATCTTTTTCCATTTTGTGAAATCCAGTATCAAAATGAGCTCCCACATTGATACTCATAATGATGATGACATGGAACTTCATTTAAATAGTGGCAATGAATCAGATTATGAAGCTGAGCCTGATGTTGGGGCTAAGGATGATGATGACACCATTGAGAGGGCTGAGCATGAGAGTGACATTGGGGCTGGGCCAAATCAGCAAGGGGCCCAAACTAGTTCCACTTCCATGGGTACTGATTTTGTACTATCTGGTACTCCATCTATTGATTGCCCCCCCATCTTTGGCAGAGTGGGCTAGGGGTAAGTTTGATCCAAAAACTCCTTTAAAACAATTTGCCACTAGAATGACAAGCGGATCAAGAACAGTGGGGATGCAATATTTGTGGTGATGTATGGTATGGTAGCATCACTCGAGTGAATGCACACTTCCTCTTTGGACAGGTAAAGGTGTCTTACCATGTAAGTTTTGATGTCTTACTATGTAAGTTTTTGATTGAATCCAAAAACTTGAAGTTTAGAATTGAACTCAACAAGCTTTGGGGAGTTCTAGAGGACTTGGTCCTTCCAATGCCTACTAACTTGGCTGTTAGGAAAAAGATTCAAACTACAGGAGGTGCATGAGCAACAAATACAGGGGTAACAACGCGGACACATGTCTTCTTATAGACCGCAACATAGAGCTTCATCTACTACATTGCTAGGGGCAGCCTCTACACCTTCCTTTACTTATAGCTCTATAGGTATAGCAACAGCCCAGACGAGCAAGGGGAAACGCAGGGCACAATGTAGTGACAACAGCCCTATAGCAGAATTGTTTGCACCCCAGACGAGACAGAAGTTAGATGCATGCATTAGGAGAATGTTATTTGCCAATAGCATTCCACTTCCTATTGCTCGGTCTCCTTATTTTGAGGAGGCATTTCACAAAGTAACGAAGGCGAGATTACCATCATATGTGCCATTAGGTGAGCACAAATTGAGGACTAAAATCTTGGATGATGAGTATGCCAAGATTAGTGAGTCCAAGTAGACCATGAGGGTTGTTTGGGAGGAATCGGGATACATCATTATCATGGATGGGTGGACAGACATTAGACACTGTCCACTCATCAATGTCATAGTCACATGTATAGAGAGCCCATTTTTTCTTAGGGCAGTTTATTGTTCAAAGCATCAAAAAGATGTTGATTTTCAATTTCAGATTCTTCGGGAAGCCACTAAGGAGATTGGGCCACAAAATGTGGTCTAAGTAGTGACAGATGCAACTCTTGTGTGCAGAGCAAAAAAATTCTCGGCAAACATTGGAAAGAAATCGGTAACTTCTCGGGAAAATATCGAGAATTTAAAAAATGACTTTAATTTAATTAAAAATGCATTTTTTTCACAAAATTCAATAAGTAGATGCATGTATTGAGTCAGTAAATGAGTAAACAAACCAAACAAATTGATCTAAATATATATAAATGCAGTAAGTAACAAAATCACATCCTCATGTGGAATGTTGATGTAGTCATAGTCTACAGACTCTGAACTCTACAAACAAGCTACAAAATTACAAATAGTAAATACCAAATTGTCTTTGTCAAAATGTAAGCAAAAATTCAAAACTAAGCATGTCTTATTGATCGCAAAAAGTAGAGTTTTCTTGAAATCAGTATTCCAAGATGCACTACAATTCCCAGGTTGGTCAATGGGTGTAGACATCCCTTAACCATCACATCATCATGCCACTTTCTTTTAATTAAAATCCCAGTTAGGCCCTGTAAAAAAATAATTCAGAAATATCTGCATATGTCTGATTCCTTTTTTGAATCTTTGTCTCTCTATTTAGCTTTAATTGTCCCTCTTTAGATGTCTCCCTCTATTTTCTTTTTTTTTCCTTCCATCTCTTTGGGTCTTCTCCTCTCTATTTCAAATCAACTAGTTGATTGTCTTCTTTATAGCAGTGTTTAAATGTGATAAACCTTCACTTCAAAGCTTGACTTCAGCCTATTAAAGGATGCTCTCTATATGCCAACTTGGTTTGTTACCTTCAAAATCATTGCTTCAGTGGTTAGTGGCAAATCTCCTTTAACTACAATGCATTGAAATTGCTGAAATTGAACCAGCTTTATGTTTAAACCAAAACAGCACTAATCTGCAAAAAAACACGAGCAAACAGTTAATTATCGCGATAAGTTGGCGATATATTGCCATTTTCTCGCCAAATTCTCGCTGCGAGAAGTTCAACTTCTCGGTGCCCTAAAGTGGTGATAAAACCTTGAATTTTCTCGCCGTGAAAAACTTCTCACAAGAAGTAGACTTATCGGCAATAAGTCTGCAAGATTTTGAACTATGTCTGCAACCACCACACCTCACATGCACTATTTAGGAGCTTTGTTAAGGAGTTCTTGAAGCCACTTGAGACACGATATGCATCCTATTTCATTCTCTTGGAGAGAATACTTGAGTTGTAGGAGCCACTGCAACTAATGGTTATGACGAATGAATGGAATAGGTGGGATAGTTCCAAGTCAGAGCAAGGGATGATGATGAAGGATATAGTTAAGAGTGATGTATTTTGGAGCGATGCAAAATACATTGTCTCTATTATTAGGCTAGTCTTCGAGGTGATCAGGTATGGAAATTGGGATGCGCCTACGATTGGAGAGGTGTATGAGTGCATTGATTCTATGCTTGGGCAAATGAGGGCAGTTGTGCGAGAGAAGGACCCCACATTGGCCTTCCACAATGATCACATTCGGCCTATTATTCAGCATAGACGAGACAAACCTAACACACCCTTACACATGGTTGTATATGCATCGAATCTAAGGTGCTACATGACTAGGCCTAGTAGAGTTGCACCACTTCACGATGATGAGGTGATTTATATTATACAACACTTTAAGACTTTGACTTAGATTCTTATCATTTTATAAATTAAAATAATTTACATTACTAGCATCTTGATTCTTCTATTTGCTAATACTTTGTGCTTTTTTAAATTTTTCAAATGAAGGAAGGGTTCTTCAAGTGCATAGATAGGATGTATGACCTTGATACAGCAGCTAAGGTTCACATTGAGCGGACCAAATTTGCTACTCTTAGGCATTACAATAAAGTGGCAAAAGCGGATATCAAGACTATGGCACAAGAGGATCCCATTTTGTGGTGGTCAGCTTATGGAGCGAAATCTAAAACCACCATACTAGCTATTCGTTTGCTGTCCCAAGTACTTAGTTCATCAACTTTTAAATTTTCATTGTTCATCGGTCAATGATCATTGTTCAACTTCTAATTCCCAAGTCTCACATTGGCCAATTATTTTATATCTCAAGTTTCTAGTTCCTTAGCTTCTAAGAGGAATTGGTCTACATATAGCTTCACCCACTCTCTTAAGAGGAACAAACTTATCTCTCAAGGAGCAAAGAAGCTAGGGTTGTACAGAGTGTGTTGTGTATCGATGAGCGCAAGAAAAGTTTGTACAATGAGAGCCCAGCATCACAACGAGATGTAGAGCCTGAGGAGCCACCACAAGACTAGTTGGTGTTCCCTTTTCGGCTCTTGATCTTGGGGAGACTGATAGTTCCAATGGCGATGAGTTTCAACTTCTAGCCTCTAGGGGATGATCATTGATCATTGATTTGGCATTTTGATTTGGACTCTTGGAGACTTGTAGTTTTTGTTTGCATTATGTACTTATTTTGATATCATGATTCATGGCACATGATACTTATTGTAATCATCTTTATGTCATGACTCATATGATCACTGATTACTATTAGATAAGAGAATCTAGATACTCATACTATTGATCTAAAGAATGATATATAGACTAATATTTATTATTTGTTGATGTTCAATGTTCAACGTTCATTGTTTGTTTATCATTTGATCATGAATCATAATGTTCTAGTTGAAAACTTCAACGCAAAGTTCAATGTTTAAGTTTTTTACATCTTTGTATCTTATATTGTATAATTGTAGTACATCTTTTCATAACTAGCATTTTAAATACCATATGTATAGTATATACACCCTTGCTCCCTCCGTCACTCCCCTATCCCCCTGCCGTCCCCAAATCAAGGCCCCTCTGTCCCCCTGTCTTGAAAACTTGTCCCCCATCCCACCATCCCCCCGTCTCCCAAGGCGGTGTAACTATGTTGGACAATGGGTCCTTCTACCTTCTACATCTCCTAACAAGGTTGGCACAACTCCTAACAGAGTTGGAATCTCCTCACAAGGATTCAAAGTCTCCTAACAAGGACTGATATGTATTGAATGTATTTCATTGACTCCTAAAAGGGTCCATCCTCTTACAAGGAACTTATATATTGGTGCATCATTTTGTGGATACCATCACCACCACGGTCTTCCTTCTGATAAAGGGTTTTCCTAGTTAACATATTTGGTGTTATTGTGTACGTGTATCTTCTTATGATTGTTGTTTATGTTGATCACATGTTAATAAAAGTTGTATTGATTAGATAACTAATTCACCCCCCCACACTCTCAGTTATCTTAGTAGACTTTAATTTCTAACAATATCACCATATATGTTATCCACCATAAAGGATTTAGAGATACCCACCATTATAGCATGTCATTAAATATCATCATATGCACTATCCACTATAATGGATTAAGGTAACTACAATGATGGCATGTTGTCAGGTATCACCACATGTGTTACCCACCATAGTAGATTTAAAGAATTACCTTTATGGTATGTCGTTAGATATCACCATCAGTGTTATCCACCATAAAGGATTTAAGATATTTACCACTTCAACATGTCGTTGGGTATCACCACGTGTTACCTACAGTGTAACACCAGCACTGGGGTGCGTCGGCACGTGTTTCCAAGACAACGGAACAATAGGCCTCAATTTTGGTATGACGGGGAGATGGCCGAGGGGCAACGGCGAGGGTATGACAGGGTATGGAGGGTTGTACACTACATGAAGAACTTGAAATGATAGTTATAATAACACTGATGATGACCAAGGTCAATTCAATGGCAATGATAGATTTGTATTTGATTTACTATGCCATGTAACTCAAAAAAACCTGAACTACTACATATTTATCTCTCAATTCAATTTACATCAGCATTGAGACAAATTAAATCTCATAATTTCACACACTTTCTTCCAAGCAACAGCAATGACAGAATGGAAGATGCAAACCTTAAAAAACTGATCCACAAGACTCAAATTCCAAAACTACTATACCTCAGCAGTAGGTTGGAAAATAATCAGCTCCAACAATTAATCTTCTCCTTAGCCACAATAAAATAGTAGGAGAAATGGCCAATTGTATACCTCAGTACAATTGCCAATGAAAACTCAGAACCAAATCTCAAATTTCAATCTACAATACTTTAGTTGCTTACTAAATTGTGGAGAAGATACGGCCCTCCCAAGCCAAGCCACTACCTCAAAAGACCCTATATCCACAATAATTAGCCTACGAGGATCACAATAATAGGCTAATCCCTAAAACTCTGATACTGACAAAAATCGCAACATTACAGTCCTCCCTCCCCGAGATTGCTTGTCCTCAAGCAATCCAGCAATACAATCAACTCCAACCTCCACTTGGATCCCAAATGAAGAAATATGTGGCATCCCAGTCAACACTGAACCAACTGCATGCCAATATCATCAAGTGCATCAATATTGCTTGCAATATAGCACCCAGCACCTGTGCTAATGATGTGAAAGTCAGGTCATCACCAGAAGATAACTCTATAGGCGATCTTAGCACACTCTTCTTCCCCATAGCCACCCATATAATATACACTGGACTAAAAATCGTGATCATCACCAACAATCTCAAAAAAAGATGTAGCTACAAGAGAACCACATGCCCTCATGCCAACTGTATCAACAATAGGTGTAGCCACATCAAAATCTGTGGACACAGGAACATCACCAAATGCTGCAACATAAAACTAAACAGAATCTGCAGATGGTGAAAATTGAGTCCAAATCCACTCAGGTGAGTGATTAACATCAACCTCAAACAGTGGATTGTCATAAGACAATGTTGCATCCATGTTAAACATAGGATTGTCCACGAAGTGAACCTCACCACTATGCTGATTTGAACTATAACGTGACTGCCTCGACACCACTCACCTCATCATCATTGACATGTGTACTATCATTAGGGCACACATCTACAACCACTGCATGCATACCATTAAACTCCTCGCTAAATGCCTCAACTGACACAGAAGTGGTTGCTGATATGACATTATCCTCGCATGCTCCTACTCCCACTATCACTGCATCGTCATCAAATACATGATCTTAGGAACTCATTTCAATAATTGCATCATCTGACCCGACCTAATATGAATTCTCGTCACATTCCACCACAACTATGCCCAACTCATGCAGTGTCTCATATGAAATGTCCCACACATTTGTACCTGCAACTATCTCATCACATTTCGCTTTTCAAAAAAGCGATATCATGCTCTACTCAAATCTCGAATTTGAAATCAGTTGGGTCATCCGTTAGTGATTTTGATTCAGCTCATTCACTAGCACATCCAACTGTTTCACAATACCCTGTATGTCACTCTCCATCCCTAGGCGGAGAAGTACACCATCTACAGATATAATGAATACCAAATCTCCTGTCACCATCCATAACGTTGAAAACCAAATCGCAAAATAAATCTGACAATATTTGAAGTAAGCACCGATCAAAATATTGACTGACCCCAATTCCTACAGGTTCGCAAGAAACTGCTCTAATGCCATTGTAAAGAGCCTGATCGGCTCATTCCACTACAATTCTAAAAGAAATTGTTTCCATTTGATTTATCTTGTGATTTTGTGGAGTTTACAGATTACAAGAGTTTTAGTTGGATAAATATAACTGATTTGCAATGACAGATTAAAGATAGTACTCCAACTCTTTATCTATAGCCTTTGCATATGCAAAGCCAAAATGTAGAAAAAATTACAATAGATACGCACTTATCAATCTTATTAACTATTCTTCCTTGCTCATACATCACATGCTGAAAAAACTCAATAAATAAATAACTGATGAACCTGGTGATGGTGCTCAGTGAGCAAGGCAACCAACTACAAACAAATATCAGACATCAAGACAATTTGTTACTGTCTCCTCCAAGCATCCACATATACAAACTGATTATATTCGCTACCTCCAATCAGAGCACAACCCTTAGAATATGCAGAACTGAATCTCCAATCAGACTTGGTGTGAGAATATAAAATGGCATCTACAAGAGTCAAATATAAGCCCAACTTGCTATCAAATTATAACAGCTTTAATTCCAATTAGAAGAGATTTAGCATTCTAGAATCAAGGAAGATTAATGCCTGAAATCCACGGAGTTGTGCACCCAAATAATAGTCACCAATATCGTTAATCTCCCACAATGTAAGCCTGCCAATATGTAGTCAAATATATCACCCAGCAGCAAGGCGTTCAAAATATTTTTTATGGACAGCAGACACCTAATGTGCAGGAACCAGATGCCAAAGAAAGCCCTCAATTGCAGGTGATCGGCCGGCCCTAGCTGAATGAATTACTGGGAACTCAGACTCAGGAAATTCAAAGATTAAATTCTCCAACACACAGAATTATGTATTGCCACTGGTTATGAAATCCAGTAATGATGAATTCCCAATTTGCAAATCGCATATGAAATGTATCTCCAGAAAACCCAATGTCCAGATTTCAAAAGCAGATCAATCCCCAATCACAGTGCTTTGAAGTTTTGAATCAGAATTACAAATTGACAATAATAAAAAGTAGGAATTACCAATAATTAAGATTATAAACCACCAATCTCAACAGTATATGGTTTTCCCTCTCAGCTACAGTTGCTACAATAAGAGAAGACATTGAATCCCTTCAATAGACAACTGCTCCTCAGCCGCAATTGCTACAGAAAGAGGAAGCTCTAAATCCAAACCCTCCAAACAAACCACTATACCTCAGCAGAATGCACAATCAGCTACAAACCCTTGAAGCAAGGGCACAAAAAATCAGAACTCAGAAAAAAGCCACAAAGGCAACAAAGCAAATTAATATCCAAGCATGCTTTTCCCAATGAAATGAGCTCCTATTTTTAATCCTTTGTTGGCCAAAGTTTCCTAAAAAACTCCACATCAGAAATTGTGGAAGTTTCCCAAAACAACTCAACACTTGAAACTTTCCAACACACTTTCTAGAAATATCTCTTAATGATATTATTGTAATAATATAAATATTATTATAATAACGTAACTCAATAATTAATGAATAAATAAGAGCTCATGCAATTATTAACCTTATTTACTGTAGGTGACGACCAACTGCCAAAGCCAGCCACTACAATGTCATAAATAGCAACTGCCAAAAATAAACTTACTAAAAATAGCAAAGTTGGGACCCCCAAAACACCCTGTCAACTCACAAGGGTCGCTAGGATGAGATAACTGAATCAACTGCATCACCGCGACCCCCGTGAGCTGATGTTTGGATTCGGGGTTCTTTGTCAAGATATTGCTATTTTTGGACTTACTATTTTTAGTAAGTTACTCATGGCCAGTTACTATTTTTGGTTGAGCAGTTCGGGCTGGGTGATCGTCTGACTTTTGATATTTGATCTCTCAATGAATTTTGAAGTCATTTATTTGGAAGAATGTTTGTTTCAATGAATATTTAATGTACACTTAATTATCATTATGTTTTATAATATAAAGTGTCAAGACTTTATATTATAAAAGTTGCTTTTAAGAAAAAAGTGTGTGGGTGAAGTTAAATGGCTCAAATTGTATTCTAAATAGGGCTTTTTGGAGAATAGGAGATCATTTTGATTAAATATTTTTCTATTATATGATCTGGCTGAGGATTTCTGAGTTTTGAATATAGTTCTGATAATTTCATTGCAAATTGTGTTGCTGTATACAATTTGTTGAGTCTCCCTATTGTATCCCTGTGGCTAAGGAGAGATTAACTGTGGACGTCTCCAACTGTGGTGATCAGAATTGACTGGCATCGCGAATTCTGATTGTGGAGAATGATATTGATTCTAAAGATTGCATATTGTGGCAGTGTTTTAATGAACTCGGAATTGTGACGTTTGTGGGTAGCGTTACATCTGGGAACTACAAGCGTCCTTCCCTAAGACCTACGTCCATTCTCCAACTCCTGGAAGCTGAAATGTCACTCATGACTACACATTCAAGAGGCCACACATTAGCACTAAGCACCTGTACTTGTGGTCGGCCTGCAATTCCATTTTGGGTATCGATTTGGTGTTTGGAGGAAGGTGCGATTCACTGTTGGAAGGTAATCATTATCTGCAGTTGCAAAATTGGCATTGAGGAGCCAACATTGATAATAAGAGGGCAAGTTGGTGGGTCGGCTAGCCAAATACACTTGCAATCCATGTGCTATTTAAATCATTTGTATTTCTAACATATGATTGTCCAAATAAAGTGCAACTTATATCTTTCCAATTACAATCTGATTTTCTATATTGCCGTTTCAAACTTCTTTAATGTCGTTGATTCATTTCTATTAAGAAAAATACAAAAAAAGTAGAAAACTTTTAAAACTACAAAAAAACAATAAGTTGTGCATCAGTATTCAAATTGGAAGCTAGTTTGGGTCTTTATAGTCGTATCAAAGCCATTTCTTGCCAGCCTATAGGAATTGGGCTCAATTTGATTAGAGATTGGTTTTTGCTTGATTTCGCATTTTGAGGCATGGATGGTGAAAAAAGATTTGTGCCTAGTATGCACTATACCCAATGGGGACATAATTCGCCTCCTAGAGAAGGAGAGCCAGAGATTTAATTTTGTTCGATGGGTAGTCCCGGTGGTTCTGGTGGCATTGGACCACGGGCTACAGATGCTAAGGTTGATAGAGATGCCTTGCAGGCATTTAGGAATATCGCATCCAAGCAACAACAAATGAAAAGTGTTCTACAACACTTGTTTGACACTTTGCAGTAGTTAGCTTTGCCTTGGGACCAGGGTACAAAGAGAGCTCGAGATATTTTAGTTGGCTCCCATAGGTCACGTGTGGATGTGGAGCCCAGGGCTGATGACAAGAACAGGATCGAGGATCATGTCAGGATGGATGATAGGGTGGACAGGACAAGTTATATTGGTGCTCAGGATAGGCCACAAAGACCCATTTTTCTAAGACCAAAGTTAGATGCAATTAGCACCACTTCCAATACTGCCCCCTTTGTTGATGTCCTGACTCATTTTCATGAGTGGAATGCTCTTCCTTAGGCGGTGAAGGATAATTTGAGTTTTGACAGATATCTAACACAGAAACATGAGCATTCTAGGAGTAGGCCTGCTACTGACAGAAATTTGAGTTTTGACAGATATCTAACACAGAAACATGAGCATTCTAGGAGTAGGCCTGCTACTGACAGACAATGGCCTAGGCGCACTGAGCTTTAGCAAGTGGCTACTAAGATGACATGGGCTCATTTTGATGGGAACGGTAGAGTGATGTTAGAGCTTGGGTCCACAAGCTAGATACCTACCTCGCTTTGCATCCTATGATTGAGGAGGACGCCATCAAATTTGTTGTGTTACACCTCGATGGAGTTGCGCACAATTGCTGGTACCCTGGTTTAGTTTCTCTCCATCATGATCAGATCATATCATATCAGGAGTTTGTTGACAGGTTGATAGAGTGTTTTGACAAGGACCCCGAGGTTTATTCTAGGGAGTTGGCTGAGTTACGACAAACAGCTAGTTTGGAGGCATTTATTAGTGAGTTCCAGAGGTTGTCAATGATAGTATATAACATATCTAAGAGGAGGAGGGTTATGCTTTTCATCGAGGGTCTTACTGAGCCACTCAGAGGTTCGATTAAGTCATTAGATCCCCCCTCACACAACAAGCTATGAAGAAGGCCTGTAACTTAGAGGCTTCTACACCTAGAGGCAAGTTTTCCTCGAAGCCTGCTACGTCTTCCTACAATAGGACAGCTACCTAGAGAGAAGCGAAACCTAAGGGTAAGCATCATGTTGCAGCTCCTTTGAATTGGGATACGATTAATGATTTGAGGAGGAAGTTGTGTTTCTACTGCAAGGGTCCCTATGATGTTGACCATGACTGTCCTATGAAGCCTAAGGGCAAAAATAGGATAATAGAGTGGTCGTATGATGATGAAGACAGTGTTGATTCTCAAGAGCAGTCTAGGAATTATGATCAGGATCAGCATAGGATTGATGGCAATGAGGATGAGATGGATGACTCCAACCTCAAGGTAGCTTAATTATCCAACATGAAGGAGGGAGCTTTTACGATGTGCGAGCTCATACCTAGACAGAGTATTATCACATTATCTGATACTGGAGCTACTCATAATTTTATTGATGCACGTTTGGTTATGAGGAGAGGTATGCAGATAGAGGATTTTTGAGGGCCTATGGGTACAGGTAGCTGACAGTCACACCTTGAGGTGTAACAAGATGATTTCAAATCTTCTTGTGAGACAATACATATTCTTTCACCGCAGATTTTTATGTGGTAGATATGGGGGGAACAAATATAGTTCTTGGTATTACTTGGTTACACACGCTTAAGGATATTTACTTGAGCACAGAGAGGATGAAGATGAGATTCATCAAAGATGGGCAGCCCCAAGTTCCTAAAGCAATCCGTAATGATGAGCTTAAGTAGATTTCCCTTCAGCGCACGCAACATTTGGTACATCATGAGGACGTTATTGATTGGGCAGTAGAGTGTAGGGTTATGCCTGCTTTGAAGAGTGTCGAGGAGTCAAATTAACATCTAGATATCCAGCAGTTAAGAATCAAACACTCTAAAGTGTTTGATGATTTACCTCCTGCTAGACCTCCGGATCGTGGGATTGAGCATATCATAGAGCACTAAGCCCATTATGATCACACCCTATCACCATTCAAAACAACTCAAAGATGAGATTGAGAAGACCATACAGAAGCTTCTTGACATGAGGCATATTAGGCCCAGTAAGTCCCAATTCACTTCTTCAGTGGTTTTGGTAAAGAAGAAAGATGGCACCCTTCAGATGTGCATTGATTATCGGATTTGAATAAGAAGACTATTACGAACCGATATCCTATTCCACGGATTGATGAGTTGCATAGGGCAAAGTATGTTTCAAAGATTGACTTGCGGTCTGGATATCATCAAATCCAGGTTAGAGACCAGGATATAGAGAACACATCGTTCAGGTGTCATTGTGGGCATTTTGAGTTTTTGGTCATGCCCCTTGGTCTTACCAACACTCCCACCACTTTTCAGTGTACTATGAACAAGGTGTTCCATAGTCAGCTCCGCAAATTTGTACTAGTTTTTTCTTACGATGTTCTAATTTATTGCAAAACGTGGGATGATCGTGTTGTCCATTTTTATACAATTTTGGGTATATTGGATCAGGCTTCCTTCTGTGCCAAGGAGTCCAAGTGTGCTCTGGGTATGACATAGCTACTTTATTTGGGGCATATTATTGGTGTTGATGGAGTTGGCATGGATCCAAATAAGATCTGTGCTATTGTGGAGTGACCTACACCTAAGACCCTGACACAGTTGAGGGGGTTTATAGGTCTTTGTGCCTTTTACAGTAGGTTTGTGGCACGATTTTCATGACATGCAACTCCCCTTACAGATTTGACCAGTAAGGGTGCTTTTTTAGTGGTCGCCAAGGCACAAGAGTGTTTTAAGAAGTTTAAGACTATCATGACTTCTTCTTCGGTGTTGGCTTTACTTGATTTTTCTAGGCCCTTTGATTGCATTGTGACACTTCCAGAGAGGGTATTGGTGCAGTTTTGTCCCAGACGCAACATCCCATTGTTTTTGAGAGCAAGAAATTGTGGGGTCCAAAGAGATCTTTCAATGTTTATGATAAGGAGATGTTGGCCATTATGCATGCTTTGGCCAACTTTAGGCAATATTTAGTGGGCAACGAGTTTTGCAATAAAACTGATCATAATAGCTTGAGGCATTTCCTGGGGCAAAGGGATTTAAATGAGAGGCAGCAGAAGTGGGTCAGCAAGCTACAATCTTACGATTTTAATATCTCCTATATCAAGGAGACTCAAAATGTTGTTGCAAATGCTCTTTCAAAGAGACCTCATCTCTATATAGTTACTGAAATTTCAGAGGATTGGAGACATTTAATTATAGCTGAATTCACCAAGGATTAGTGAGCTTCGGGTATTGTGGATGGTAGCATTCAAGACGATAGATATTCGCTTTCAAGAGAATTGATTATATGCAAGGGAAGGATATATTTGATTCCAAAGTTAGATGTGTATAGGGTTATCTTGCGAGTCTTCCATGATTCGCCTATGGTTGGTCACCCGAGATTCTTCAAGACTTATAGACAGGTTCGGGAAAGATTCACATGGAAGGGTTTTAAGGCTGATGTTCATTGCTATGTTTGAGAGTGTTCAGTTTGTTAGCAAAATAAACATGAACACACGTATCCTCTTGGTTTATTACATCCAGTTCCTATTCCTGAGAGGAAGTGGGAGGGGATTTCCATGGATTTCATTGTGGGCTTGCCTAAAGCTCAAGGATGGGATTGTATATATGTGGTGGTAGACAGACTCACGAAGTATCCTGATTTTTTTCCTATTACCACTACATATTCAATTGTGCTGTTAGCTGAGTTATTTTTTAGGGAGATTTTCAAATTGCATGGTTTACCCAAAACCATCGTGACCGTCACAAAAAATTTATGAGTCATTTCTGGTAGGAGATCTTTAGACTCTATGGGATTGAGTTGACCCCTAGCACTAGCTATCACCCACAGACTGATGGTCAGACGGAAATAGTGAACAAATAGGTTGAGGGATATCTACAGAATTATGTTTCTTCTTAGCAGAATGCTTGGGTGAAATGGATTCACTTATGTGAGTATTGTTACAATTCCACTCATCACATGATCACTCAAATGTCTCCCTTCAAGACTTTATACGAGTATGAACCACCTAGCTTTATGGATTTGTTTTGTGGTGACAGTAGAGTACTGAGTGCAAAAGAATTGTTGCAAGATAGCCAGGATGTAGTGAGGTCTCTGAGAGATAATATACAGAGAGCATAGAATCAACAAAAGTAGTATGTTAATCAACAAAGAATAGCTCAAACTTTCCAGGTGGGTGACATGGTTTACTTGATGTTGCAGCCGTATCAGCCGTCTTCTATTAAAAAGAGTGTTGCTGAGAAAGCCACGATACTATGGTTCCTTTCGTATTATGCGACGAATTGGTGAAGTAGCTTACGAGTTGCATTTTCCAGATGATAACTGGGTTCATAATGTATTTCATTTTTCATGCCTCAAGAAGGCTTTGGATTGACATGTGGTACCATCTCCTATATTGCCTCTGTTAGATGAAGGTAGATTGGATTTGATTCCAAAGGTGATTATGGATACTCGAGAGAGACAGTTGTGACGGAGGACCATCTGTGAATTTCTGGTTAAGTGGTAGAACCTACTGGATGAAGATGCTACCTGGGAGCCTCAGGATATTCTACAACATCCAGGATTGCGATCGCTTGTAGACAAGCAATCTTGGGGAGGGAGGATTGTAATGTCCCCGATTTAGTAGGTTTATGGAGTTTGGATTTGTTATCTCATCATCGCGACCCTCGTGAGCTAACATTTGGATTTGGGGGTCTTTCTCGAGATATTCCTATTTTGCACGTACTATTTTTAGTAAGTCACTCATGGGCAGTAACTATTTTTGGTTGAGCAATTTAGGCTGGTTGATCATCTAGCTTTTGATATTTGATCTCTCAATGAATTTTGTTGAAGTCATATTTATTTGGAAGTATGTTGGTTTTAATGAATATTTAATGCACACCTAATTATCATTGTGTGTTGGTTTTAATGAATATTTAATGCACACCTAATTATCATTGTGTTTTATTATATAAAGTGTCAAGACTTTATATTATAAAAGTTGCTTTTAAGAAAAAGGTGTGTGGGTCAAGCTAAATGGCTCAAATTGTATTATAAATAGGGCTCTTTGGAGAATGGGAGATCATCTTGATTAAATATTTTTCTCATTATATGATTTCGTTGAGGGTTTCTGAGTTTTGAAAATAGTTCTGATAATTTCATTGCAAATTGTGTTGTATACAATTCATTGAGTCTCCCTATTGTATCCTTGTTGCTAAGGAGAGATTGGTTGTGGACGTCTCCAACTGTGGTGATCAGAATTGACTGGCATTTGTGAATTCTGATTGTGAAGAACGATATTGATTCTGAAGATTGCATATTGTGGCAGCATTTAAATGAACTCAGAATTATGACATTTGTGGGCAGCGTTACATCTGGGAACTACAGGTGTCTTTCCCTAAGACCTGCATCCATTCTCCCAACTCCTGGAAGCGGAATTGTAACTCATGGCTGCACATTCAAGAGGCCACCCATTAGTACTAAGCACCTGTACTTATGGCCGACCTGCAATTCCATTTTGGGTATCAATTTGGTGTCTAAAGGAAGGTGCGATTCACTGTTGGAAGGCAACCATTATCTGCGGTTGCAAATTGTCATTGAGGATACAAGGTTGATAATAAGAGGGCAAGTTGGTGGGACGGCTAGCCAAATACACTTGCAAACTAGGTGCCGTTTAAATCATTTGTATTTCTAACTTATGATTGTCCAAATAAAGTGCAACTTATATCTTTCCAGTTACAATCTAATTTTCTATATTGCCACTTCAAACTTCTTGAATGTTGTTGATTCATTTCTATTAAGAAAAATACAAAATAATAAGAAAACTTTTTAAATTACAAAAAAACAATAAGTAGTGCATCAGTATTCAAATTGGAAGCCAATTCAGATCTTTACAATTGTATGCTACATATAGAACTTGAAATGATAGTTATGAAATGATGTTTTAGTATCACATAATCACATACCAAATTAAATTACTTGAACATAGCTAAATTACAACACGAACTAGAACCATTGAACATTCAACATAGTAAAATAGTACATACCAAAAGTAACATTTAAAAACAAAAATTTGAATAGAAATTCGAGTACCCATCCTAGCGGCAACATGGTTGCGGAATGGCAAGGGTGGCAGTACAAGTACTCCAAATACCCGATGCGGGGACATCTTAGGGAGGGGTTCTTCGAGGTTTGGGAGGAGGTGTAAGTCCTTGTGTTTCACTAGTTATCCACCATAATGGATTTAAGACATTTACCATTATGGCATGTTGTCAAGTATCACCATCTGTTACCCACCCTAATGGGTCTAGAGAGTTAACAATCATTGTCCATTCACAATGAAATTAACAGTGTACAAGTGTCTTACCATTGCTAGACTGTCACCTCACAAGGATATTCATATCACAAGGAAAATAACCACGAATTGTCTCACACAGTGTTATCATGGTGTCACATACATGGCATCCACCATGAACCATATTAGAGGGTGGAATGAAGGCTTTCACCTCAAACTTCTTTCTGACAAAGAAAAACTCATTAAGCAGATATCAAGCTTTTGACCTCATTCAGATTTGCTTCAAATGAGCAATTTGATACTATATTAAATTGTCTTCTTCCATGATATCATTTGGTGTTTATAATGTTCATTCTTAATTCATAATCTTACTGTGCTATTGTTTTCTATGATAGTTGCATCAATCGATATTATTATATAGCTGGTTCTCAAATTTCATAATTGTTTTTCAACAATAATTATCACTAATCGTAGATCAGTCCACTAATATGATGCAGTGACCATTGACCCATAGACCCTTAAAGTCATTTCTTATATTGAGGTTGATATTCTTTTATTCTTAAGTGGTGACTAATCTCTAGCCTTTATTTGATCCTTGCAATTGCATCCCTCGAAAATAATATTAATCCATTCATTGTCATTTATGAGAATTTAGCTCTAGTTTGTTTTTTAGCTGTGGCTTGAACCTCGTTCAATGTATCATTGAGCAGTGGCTTTACTTCAATGTAGACACAGGTATCTAATGAGAAATTATCGTCTAACTCAATTGGATCCAGTATATTAAAACTTACATTATTCATCAAACTTCATAAGCTGGTAATGACCCATTCTAATATCATGTTAAATTTTCTGCATTTTAATTCAACTGTTTATTATTTTAAATAAGATCCCAAATCCCATTATATATATGCAAGAGGTGTTGTTTTACCAACGGATAGCATAAAAATAATTATTATATTATTATATAATATAATTAATGTTAATACAATCGTTATATTATCATGTATCTAATGAGAAATTATCGTCTAACTCAATTGGCTCCAGTATATTATAAACTTACATTATTCATCAAACTTCATAAGCTGGTAATGACCCATTCTAATATCATGTTAAATTTTCTGCATTTTAATTCAACTGTTTATTATTTTAAATAAGACCCCAAATCTCATTATATATATCCAAGAGGTGTTGTTTTACCAACGGATAGCATAAAAATAATTATTATATTATTATATAATATAATTCAACTGTTTATTATTTTAAATAAGATCCCAAATCTCATTATATATATGCAAGAGGTGTTGTTTTACCAACGGATAGCATAAAAATAATTATTATATTATTATATAATATAATTAATGTTAATACAATCGTTATATTATCACAACCTTTATGTTATCTATGTCGAGTTGAAGGAATCTGGTCATAGCTTCAATAAAATCTACACACCCTCTTAGCTAGGGAGGAATCCTTCTTAATAAATTCTAATTTGTCCTCTTGACACTAATTTTCAACAATTGGTTGGCGAGAAGCAATGTTAAGGAATTGAAGTCATTGGAGGTTACAAGTTCAAGGTTCTTTATGGTCATTTTCTATTAGTTAATTGTAGTCTTGGTATTGATGACTTCTAAAGTCCACTCTTGGTTGGAGATAATTGTACGAAACATTTCAATTTCACTTAATATCCTTTAGCATTATGATCTGTACAAATATTCTTGAACATAGTATTCATGATAAATGGGCCTTTGAAGATTATAATGCTATCTCTAGGAGGTTAGGACTAACAAGATTAAAGAGGAGGCTAGATGCACTAGAGGTTGGAGGAATTTTACTGTCTCAAGCTAGCTTCTTCCTCCAAGATGATTGATTGTTCAGCCAGCAAAACTTTTTTGTTTTTATAGTTATTTTCTCCAAATGCTAACAATAATATAAAATTCAAATATTGAGAAGCTCTTTTTTTGACAACAAGAAGGGATTTAGTAAAAATGAAACTAAGAATGGATTATTGTCCAAAGAGTTGAAAACTTGAGAGTGAATTTCCTTGTGGAGGTCAATTTTCCAGTCTTAAGGATAATTTTACAAGGCAAATGGAGAAGAGTGGAATTTCCTTGTCAACCAAGAAATTCCACCCTTTCTCGAGACAAAATTTCCCTGTGTGGTTCGATTTTCCACCCTTCAAGCAAGATGATGAACAGTGCAAGTAAATGTGAATGTAGAACAAAAAAAATCAAGGAAACTATAATCCACCCTTTAGGAGCAAGGTGTTAGTGGGAAGTTAGAGCACTGACGAATCATATCTTCCTTCTAGGTATCGAATTTCCACTCCCTTTAAGAAAAACTAAAAAGTTAATCTTCCTTCTAAGGGTTGAAATTCCACCTTATTATTGAATTTTAAGTGATGAAGTTGTATACTTCCTTGTGCATGTCATTTTTCCATCCATTGGCAATTTTAAGCACTAAACCATGACTTGCTTTCTGAAGTCAATTTTTAACTTTGGGTAGGTTTTGAAAAGTGATAAGGGAAAAAAGATGTTGAGCAAGTAAAGTTATGAACTTCCTCACAGGGTGCCAATTTCCACTCTTTGAGGGGATATATCAATAATGAGAAAATCATATAAGTCGGACATGGAGGGAAGTCAAATTCCAAGAGGCATCATTGAAAACTCAGAAGTTTAAATGCATAAAAAAGTTGGCCTAATATACCAAGATGTGCAACCCATGGAGGAATTCGTATAAGGAAGGATCAAATGCAACCATTTCAATTGTAATTCAAACACAAATCAATCCAGCAGGTCAAATGCATTTACAGAGCACATAAGGAGGGGTGCAAGCAAGAACCAAGGCAAAGAGAAGTGAAATCCAGACTTAATGATGAAAGGTCATTGAAATGTGACTTCGACAAAAGCAGATTAGAAGCAAATTAAATTAGAATTCAATGCAAATGGGTTAAGCACTTAGATTTAATCATCAAGGAGGCGAACTAATTTTAATGTTAATTTGTGAGTCAAGCTTTCAATCAGATCAGGGGCAAACTGTGTAATTAAAATCCTAGATGCATTCAGGTTTCAAAAATGCTAAAATCAGAAATATAATCAAATTTAAAAATGAAAATTGTGTTTTTGCAAAGGATATCATGAAAATGTTTTAAGCCTTTGCAACTTTACTTCATAGACTTAACACAAGCACTTTCTCCTGTTTTGCAAGAATCAATACATGATGATGATCAAGGAGTTCAACATGACAACAAAAGAGAATATTAAAGAAGATCAAGTTCGAGGTCAAGGTTCAAGTTACGTGCGAGAAATGACAAATGATGTAGATCAACATGATGATCCTGAACAAGATGGAAGACTTCACAACATGGAAAACATATCATTCCAAGGATTCATCAACAAATGAAGAAAATTATCATAACTTGGAATTCCAAGATCAACAACAAGGAAACCCAATTATCACAAGAAGGTCAAGATATCAAGACGAGTGATTTCAAGAACAATTTGACATGAAAAAATCCAAAATGAAGAGGATAAAGAATATTTATGAATTGAAGCAACTTGGGACCACGGGCATAACATATCACCAATCAAATTTAGCAGTGTATATGGTAAAATAGTTTATAAATAAACAGAGCGACGTGGATAACAAATATTAGTGCAAAAGTCTTGCTTACCTGACTAATTGTGTTCTTGTAAATGAGGCAAGCCAAGGTTTATATCCCAAAAATGTTTGAATGCGCAATAAGGAACAATCTACATCCATCGGGAGACTATTCAGATGACTAGATTTGGGAAGCTTTGGAGAAATACCAGTTAAAAAAAATCATTCGGACAAATGAGGTGAATCTTGAATTCTCTCTTGTAAATGCTGGAACTGGGATCGTTGATGTCTTATTATCGGTAATTGATTGTTTAAAGAAGAGGAAATAGTTATTGAAAGTTGAAGCAGCCTCCCAAAGGAAGAAGTCCTAGGGGAGACAATCCTTTATATAGGTAATTGAATGATATTGTGGACGGACACTTAGTTACTCTTGTCACTGGAGGCATGAGTGTGTATTGACAAAGAAGAGGAGAGTAGGATTTTTAGTTCAGAATGGAGATAAAGCAGTGTGTTTTCTTCGTAGACATGTTTTCTTGTACAGAGGAAGGGAGCCTTTGAACTCTCAGATTTTGCTAGGGAAATAAAGAAAATACTCTAAATCTTGTGTTCATTTATATTCCTTTTGATTGTCCTTTTCCTTTGTATTTTGCAATGTCTACTTTACTTTGTCACCTGTTAGACCAGACCATGGGTGAGTTCATTAAATAATCTTTAATTCTTCATTTGTTCATACCATCTAAAAAAGTTGTTTGTCTATTGATCATTCTTGTGGATGCCAAGAAGATGATCTTTGAATTGTTTGATTCTGTTTCCCTTTAATTTTATATTTATAATCGCATCTGCACCATGGTAATGGGCAGGTCATATCTTGCATTTTCCTACTTTCTATTTATTACCCCCATTTCAGAGTTAGATCATCCAAGGGAGTTGTACCACTGAAATTCAGAGGACAATCACCAATCCCACGATGCTCTCTTCAACTGTTGGTGCTATTAGTCCTTTTCCTAGGGAAGTCTAAGTCATTCTCTATATTTTCTCTTGAAGGAGCAATCTATCAACCAACAGATTGTTGGTGATAGTATTGGGGAGCAAAGTGCTGGTTCCTTGTTCGCTCATAAATTTGAAGGTGCCTCCCCTAGGATGGACATTGGAAACTCTGTATCTTCAAAACCATACAAAAAGTCCTTTCGTAGAAGAATTTCAGTTAAATTATTATGGTCTTGATTGTACCCCAGCCATGGGGAATTCATTTTGGCCAACTTGCTCTGCCTCGACATAGTTTTGCCTGAAAGTTCATGAAAATATTTTCCTAAGTTCATTGGTCAAGTTTCTCATGATCCAGATAATCATATTCAACCATTTATAGTAGCCTATGGAATTCTTGGAGTTCAAGATGTGTTTGTGCAGTTATTTGTTGAAAGCTGATTGGATGTGCTACCAGGTGGTTTCAGAATTTGAAAGACGGATATAACATATATCATCATATTGGTTCTGTCAAATGATTTGAGCTCAGGTGGAAAATCAGCAGAAATTTCAAAAGTAGAACTAGAGACCAGTGGTAAGATCTGCACAAGACATTATGAGCTTAAATATACAAATGGTGAATGCCCAATCATCTAAACCACAGTTCAAAATCTCATTCTCTGCCACTTATTGGCAACGCTAAAAAAAAGTTTGCTTGGCAAATATAGGAGATAAATCAGTAACTTCTCAGGAAAACAGCGAGAATTTCAAACCAATTTACAAGGCTGTCAAACACTATTTGTCACCAAAAACCTTCTCTCTTACAAATGCTCAAAAGTGCGAAATGAATACAAAATAGGCAACTTGTCGGACGTCACAGTTTTACTGCTGCCACCCAGGAAGTATGCTAGTTATCACCAGAAGTTGGAGAGAAGTGGCCAACTTCTTGCCAAGAAGTTCAAGACTTCTTGGCAAGAATTCTCAGCAAGAAAACCTTGTTATTTCTTGTTTTGTGAAACTTCTTGCAAGAAGCAGAGATATCTGCCACTTCTCAGCGAGATTTGTAACTATGCATCAGAGTATAGCATGCAGAATAAAATCTTGTGGAATAGCTCCCTTGCAAAATAACTCTCTAGATTCATCTCATTTGGCTGCCCATGGGGTCTTGGGGTCAACATCTAAAAACCTTGAGATACTCATGAGTTGCTCGCATCTAATATTAGAGAGGAAGATAACTATTTACAATTGCATTTGTGTTGAAATTGATCTTAATAAGCCTCAATGTAACTTTGTCGAGTTTAGATTGGTAAAATAGAAGGAATTCAACAAATAGACTATACATCCCTTACATTAAAATTATAAGTTTGTCTACCCTCTAGGTACTTACAAAAAGAATGCCCACAAACAATTACAACTCCCTCCCAACCACTTCCAAACAATTTTGCAGAAAAAGAAAAACCCCGAACTCTTGTATATAAATTACAGTAATTAAATAAAATAAATAATAATATCGTATAATATATAATTCTCTAAATTATTATTATAGTAACAAAAGAAGATATATTTGATAGTATTATCTTAATAATAATAATAGTTTAATAAAAAAGCATTAACTAAATAAATATATGAATGACAATTAATAAATAAGTATATATTATTAAATAATATACATGTATGGATAATCATATATGATATAAAACTGTATAATATAAAGCATTACTATTATATTCTAAACAATCACATCCAATTCTGAGCATGCCATCTCCCCTTTAGATAAGGGTGGGTGCAAATCTTGGGTGAATTTGACCATAGTTCTCAGACTTGGACTTTGCAAGGCCAACTCAACTTGCAACTCAGCAATGACTTGCCCATGACTTGGCAAATTGAAAAAAGCCCTTGAAATTTAGAGATTTAAAATTGTTTCATGCACCCTTTAGTGAATAAAGCTAAGAGACACAATAAGATAATCAAACAGAAGCTAGTTTGATCAGATATATAATCAAACAATGACCACATAAGCACATACGCAAATTAATACACTGACAGAAGGCCAATATTATAAAAAACAACATGGGCATTTTATGCCGACTACATCACCCCCGCCCCCCCTCCCACAAAATAAGAGTCCATACCATAATTTGCAAACTCTCTGAGTACTCTCCACCTTTTTCATTGGGCAAGTACTCTCAATTTTAACTTTCGCATTTTTATAGACACAAAAATCTAAGGGCGAAAAATTCAATGCAGGTAAAATGCTGGTAAGAATGAGTTTTTCACATGCTGTTTTTGCTACAAAACCATGCGGTTTCTCTTTCAACATGTCAATTTTTTATTAAATACATTTTGTAATTGATTTTTACAAATAAAGTATGTTTCTTTAAGAGAATTTAATATTTAGTTTTTTTCTAAATTGTCGAGTTTTTGATAATTTTTCTCTGATTTTTTGCCAAGTCAAAAAATTTGGACTTGTCAAGTACACTCTGAGTCCTAGTTTGCAAACTATGTTCCAGACAACAAGTACACATCAAGTAACACCCAAGAAGAGTCAAGATTAATGACAAGAGTGTAGATAATGACTTGTATTGCGCATACTCGAAATTGTACTGTACTTCAGAAATAAAATGGGGGTTTGGGGGTAACACCCACCCCCAACTGGGTCAAGGGGTAAAGTCCCTTGCAGGGTTCAAGTGCAGCATCCCTACTGCTAAAACCAAATTAGCTCCTTCAGAACTACATAAAACTCCATAATGTGCATCATTTTCTTGAATTTTAAGATGCCAAAAAAAATATTAATAAGACCATATAAGACGCCTCTTAGGATTGGGGGCAAGAGGTAAGTTGAAACAATTGAAAGAAACTTTGGTGTTTTTGATTTTTGTTTTCCAACATTGGTTGTCATCAATCAAGTCAGGAGGCTCGGACTCGGCAAGTCAGCCACCTAGCTCATTACTCAATGAATTAGATGTCTCACACGGCCGAGTGTGAGTCAAAATCAATCTCACTCGTTGAGCATGACTCGACTCGCTGACTTGAATGACTCACCGGACTTGCGGCGAATCCGGAAACAAAAGGGATAACCCGAAATCATGATATCTAAACTAAATCAATTTTGTAGATGCTATTATCAATTTTTTACCACCTCTCGCCTTATGGAATAAACATCAAAAATCACATATAACTTTCATGTTATTTGAGTTGTTCAACTTATGTAAATAATGAGTAAAAACTACTTAAGAGCAACCTTTGCATGTCATTAATCCATCTTGATGTAGATATCCAACACAAACACAAACATTACTTGGCACACAACCAACAAGCTTGTCTTCAAGAAAATAACATTCAAGCTACTAACAAGATTTTCTTTTATGTCTACTAAATACAATCTATTATGAAAAAGAATATTGTAATGCATGTCTCGCATCTTGAACATTTCAAAATAATGCAATATAAAAGGTAAAAGAAATAAACTCTTACAGTTCATAGATATTGTTTTTACTATCAGTCATTCGTGGATAACTTCCCATCGGAATAATTCGATATCTTTAATAATCAAGTTAAGGAATAATAATAAAGCTATAATCCCACAACATCATTTAAGAAATTAGAAATATGAATTCTTTGCATTGATAAATAGTGAAGTAGCCTGAAGCATAGCATTAATCCCAAACATATAGTTAAAACTCATCATATTTAATTCAAAGTTATAGCTACTCTGCCTTCTATGAATGGTAGTACTTTACACATTTTGCAATAAGTGGAATGAATGCACACTATCTTTTGTAGGTCCATCAAATGGAGAGGTACTTACACAATAAGGAGAGGGGAGGTTTGAGTTTTGAACAAGCAATTCCTATTTGTAAATCAACAACTTCAAAATCTTCAGTCCTACCTAGATATGTATTTGTAAATCAACAACTTAGAGATCTTTATTCCTACTTAATATGCAGTCTACAATGGGAAATATGCTGGTCATGCACAACTATGTGAATATCATATGTTGATATTCTACAGGCCAATACTCAGAGTATTTGGTAAATATCATATGTTGATATTCTATAGGCCAATACTTGAAGTATTTGGTAAATATCATATGTTAATATTCTAAAGGCCAATACTCATGATATCAAATGTCATATCAAAATGGTGAATATCTTGTGATCAAAGATATCCTTAAATTTTGTCATTTCGAATATTATCAATTGTGTAATATTTGTGTTTTATCCTTCTTCATTAAGAGGCTAAGTTGTCGGCTCGGATTCAAGTACGGATTCCTTTGAGATTTGGGTTCAAAATTTGTTCAATTTATTTTGGGTTGGGTTCGGATTCATTTTTGGTTCGTCTGTACAAGAATATATATATATAGCAAATAAGTTCATACACCACTATGCTCATTTTAAAGCAACATAGCAAAATACACCACCATATCAATGTTTCAGTTTGAAAACAATAATGTCAACATTAATAATCAGCCATCATGATCAAATATCATGAAAAACCATCAAGCAAATCATCATTATTCTGCTGTTGCAAATTAGAATCACAAAAAGTAGTGTTATAGGTCCGTTTAAGGCCAATGTTGTGATTGTGTCATATTGTAAGCTTCACACATTAATTGTCATACTCAAATGATTCAAAGACAGCAGCTTTTGATCAGAATGAATGAAGCCAAGAAACCAGGCTAGAATCCAAAGTCGCTCAAAAGTCGTTTGAATTCTGCCAGCATTCCTTTGAGAGAATTCCCAACAAAATTCGTTCTCTTTGGCAGACTTTTGATAGAATCTGACAAGGAGCAGACTTTTGAGAGAATTGAACCAAGAACTACTAGGTCAAGGAGAGAATCTAGTAAGTTAGTTAAGAGGGAGTGTTAATGTTATAATTCAGTTGGATAAATTAACTTATATATGAGATATATATATAATTTATGGCAAATATTATATGGAATATTGTAATAATTAATTAATCATTACAGTTATAGTTGTCTTGTTAATTTTGTGATAATAAATAGACATGTCTCATGAAGGGACATGTCTTTTCTTGGTTGATTCTCCATATAAATGGAAGAGATAGTTGCTTTGGAAAACACATACCTAACATGGCATTGCTTAGCACATTCACAGCAGTCCTGAAAACCTCAACATGGTATCAAAGCCAAGTTGAAAATGCATACTATGAAACAAGGATCTACTGGGAAATGAAGTTGATTGTAATTTTGTAATTTTCAAGTGTGATCTTAGTCTTGGGTGCAATTAGTTTCAAAAGACGAGTACTTTCTAAATAGAGACCAATAAGTGGTCTTGCAAATAAAAAATGAAGTCATGTCTTTTTTTGGTTGATTCTCCATATAAATGGAAGAGACTGTTGCTTTGGAAAACACATACCTAACATGGCATTGCCTAGCACATTTGCAGTAGTCCTAAAGACCTCAACATGGTATCAGAGCCACATTGAAAATGCATACTATGAAACAAGGATATGGTGGGAAATGAAGTTGATTGTAATTTTGTATTTTTCACATGTGATATTAGTCTTGGGTGCAATTAGTTTCAAAAGAATAGTGCTTTCTAAACAGAGATCAATAAGTGGTGTTGCAAATAGAAACAAAGTCAGGGGATTTGGAATTGGTTGTCTTGAACTAGCGCAGAGCAGTGGATCTATAACAAAAGTTCTATTAAAAGTGTTTTTACGGGGATTGTAGTGCAATCTATAGGCTTCAAGCCACTTTTCCTTTCCATTACCCTTACACTGGAAGACTATGGTAAACATGACAAAGTGTTTGGAACAAGAGACAATGATCATCTCTTAAACAACGATCACATCAATTATAACTAGTCTTTAGTAATTTTGCACTGGTCGACAATGCTCCTTGTTGGTCCAACACTTCACAGTCAAGTATGACACGTTGAATACAGTCCACCAACACTCCAGCAAGGTGATCAAAATAACGAAGTTGGAGAAATATATGTCAAAGCCATCTCGGCACAACAAGAACTATATGTGAGTTAAAACACCCCGCATGAGAAAGAATAATAGAAGTAACATAAAATAATCAAGAGGGTGACCAATTGTAATGTCCCCTTTTTTGGCCAGTCTGTGCGGTTGATAGAGTTAGCTCATCATAGCGAACCTTGTGAGTTGACAGGGCATTTTGGGGGTCTCAGTTATGGATTTACTATTTTTAGTAAGTCTATTTTTAGTAGTTGTTATTCTTGGCAGTGCAGTGGGTGGCTTGGAAGTGGTCGTCACCTGCAGTTGATCAAGCTAATAATTGCATGAACTCTCATTTATTTATTATTCATTGAGTTGCTTTATTATGATAATGTTTATATTATTATACTAATGACTTTAAGTAATATTTCTAAAACACAAGTTGGAAAGATTCTAGTGTTGAGTTCTTTTGGGAAACTTCGACGATTTCTAAAGTGGAGTTTTATGGAAACTTCTGTCAACGAGAGCTTATAAATGAGAGCTCATTTCATTGGGAAAAGCAGGCTTGAATATATATTTGCTTTTTGTGCCTTTGTGGCTTTTCCCTAAGTCCAAATTGTGAGCCCTTGCTGAAGTATAAGGGTCTCTAAGTTTCTAAGGTTTGAAATCACTGCTGAAGTATAGTGGTTTCACTGGTCACATCTCCTGTCCACCATTATGTGTTTGGGAGATTGACTTAGTAATTTTGAAAAGTGGTAATTCACAGCTAAGGTATTGTGAATTAGATTTCTGAGATTTATTAATCTTCCATTTCTTGGATTTTGTTGCTTTGGAAGAAGTCTTCTTGTTGGGAGTTGTAGTGGATTAAATTCTGAAAATTGTGAAGCTAAAGATTGTTGGAGTCTTCCTACTGTATGACCCGTGGTTGGAAGACATCAATTGTGGGAGATTTAATTACATAACCGCCTACAAGTTGCAAGAGTTTGATTTGAATTTATTGTGAGGAGTCTACAGGCAGTGCTATGCATTTCTAGACACTCAGTGTTTTTCTATTTGAGAGCTTGTATGGCATTTAAGGCTATCGTTTGTCATCTACGAAGGCAGTGTTTGGGTATTGGTGGGCAGCAAGCATAGCTGGAGGCCTTCATGAGACTCTGTCAGGCTTGAACTTGACAATTGGGGCTCTCTTACAGGGCACAATTCTGATCTGGCATTTACAGTATGCTAAATCTGCATTGAACGACTAGTTGCTGAAGCCTTTAGAGGTGTTACTTGTCTATCAATCTTGTGGCCTTAATATATCAGAATTCCAAGGCCGTGAGTTAGCTATTGGACCTAATTTTGCATTGCAATTGGAGGTGGCAACTACCTTCCATGTTGGCGTTCAGATTTCCAGTGATTGGTCAACATTTTGCAACTGTTATTTGAGCGCCTGGCTGCCTAAGATTAACATCATTTGGAGGCTGCAATTGATGGTGTAGCTGGACACCCATCGTGAGATCATTATCAAGTTCACAGTCTGAATTTAATAATAATTGCTTATGAAGTGTTTGACGAAATGTCAAACAACTGAATTATAAGAGAACTTGGTGTTTGATGAAGTTATAACCGGTTGGGGATTTTACAATGGTATCAGAGCTTGCTTGCAAAGTGTTTGAGGAAATGTCAAACAACTAAATTATAAAAGAATTTTGTGTTTGATGAAGTTATAAACTGTTGGGGTTTTTACACCATTATATAAGGAGGTCTGCCCAGTTTATTTGACTTGACTACCATGAGAATGTGATCCGAATAAGAGTGGGTACATCAGACAAAGCTCAACAGAGGTTTCCATTAAGGTAAAGGATCAAGCACGTGATTCATCACCAATTAAGTGTTCATCACCAATATAGATGTCCAACAAGGTGTTGCATATTGAGAGGTACGACCAAAAGAAGATAGTAATGGACAACTCAGCAACGGGCCCATCCAATTATATGAAGGGTGTAAAATGGGCAACATTTGGGAGTAAGGGAACGGGTCAAACCCATGATTAAAATAACACAAGTTCTCAATAAATCACTGGTCAAAACAAAAGAAGGAAGAAAGTGGTACCAATACTATAGTATAGAACAAGGACAAATCGTCAATTGTAAATAATTAAGAGACTGGGTGTGATATCCCATACAAATTAAGTTAGTCATAAATTGAATAGCACGTGGGTTAATATAAGAAATGTACATAGACCTACAATTATAAGGTGATAGAGGCATCAGGCACCAATGAAACAAGTATGGCTTATTTATAATATCATTTCATAAATATTGGATTATAATAGAATATATATATATATATATATATATATATATATATATTATGAAACTTTTTATTATTGAAAATATAAAATAAAGAGTTATGCTCTTGTTGGTAATAAGCATGAGTTAAATTACTAACATACCAATTAATGTTAACATTCTTCTGCGCTATAAGAGCTATTTGCCTTGATCTTTTCCTCTAAGAATGTTCTTGCACGAAAAGGGAGATTGATATCAGATTCAAAGGGACTCTGACACTTCTTCAAAGGCAACTTTGGATGAGGAGCTCACACGATTGATATTCAGAGGGAGTTCGAAAGTCCATTGTGTGACGGTAAGATTTTAATGGACCTACCCCCTATGTACATCAGGAGGAAGTGATGACTTCCAATTGATTATCACTTGTATTTGTAGAAGTTATTGGAAGGTGACGATCTTACAATAACACAGCTGACGGGATTAGTTAGTATCCAAAAGGCTGCGTGACAGTTGAGTCACCCCTTTGAGATATATATGTATATCGTCTGATTGAACTATGGATCAGTATTGTACTCGTGATTGTATACTCTGCTTATATTAATAAAGTATTGTCTTGTTTTGTGTCATAGTCTAGTCTCTGAATGCAATAACTATCAATTCACCTTGTATGGTAAACATTTGATAGCATTTCCTATCGAACCTAGTACCAAAGACGTGTTTTTAAGATTGATGCCGAATTTACTTAATAAGGATCGAAATAAAAGAACAGAAAATGATGGTGAACACACAGAACATGAAGCACTAATTCACATACAACAAGCAAAACGAAGGTATAAACTTCAACAGCTTGCCGACGGGTACCGAGGGGGTGTCACTGAAGGTGACTACGATACCATGGGAGTACTAATCGACGGATTGCATTTGCCTAACCATCCACAAGAGGACTTGATAGAAGAGACAAGGGAAGAGTTTCATAGGCTAAGGTTGATCGAAGAATCAAGGGAAGAATTCTCGGATTTATATAAGGGTGAAGAATCCGGACGGAAGAGAAGGAACCAACACGGCTCAAGGTGCCAAAGCAGCACAAGCATGGGGTGAACTCTTCGTCCCGAACACACTATATGAACGGATGCAATACGATAATTGAACAACTCGGTTGTTAGAAGGACTCATCACACCAGCACAGAGTAACGCGGTTGTGCAGAACAATGCGGGTATGTAAAACAATGCAAGTGCACAACAAGCATAGAAGTCAAGCGAAACAAAACCGAAGCTAACGATGGAAGGGCCGAAGGAGAAACTGCCTAAATTTACTGGCAACGGGATGGTCGACCCAGTTTGACACTGTAAAACATGTGAAACGATATGGATTGTGAATGGCGTAACAAACGAAGATGACTATATCTGTCAATTTCCAATTACCCTAAGAGGCATAGCAATCGACTAGTTTGCAGACATCGACCGGAAGAAGCTAGCCACATGGACGAAACTTAAGAAAGAATTTACAACAGAATTCCAACTACTAAGGGATGACAATGAGATCGTAGCGGAGTTCTACAATACAAAGCAAGGGAAGTATGAGACAATCCACAGATACGCAAGGAGACTAAAGGAGATGGTGGGAAAGATGGAAAGCCCACTAGCCGACAGGTTGCAGAAAAGATGGTTTGTCAAGGGCTACAAATAACACTACGGAAAAAAGATGAAAATAGTACCTCTGGCATCATAATTGATGCATATAACCTGGCAATGGACTTAGAGAGTGAACACAAAACCAGGAAAAAGAAGAAAGACAAATCTTTGGAGTTGGAAGACTCATCCTCCGAAAGTAGCGATGAAGAATCAAATAAAAAGGTTTGGGCATTACAAAAAGATACGCTACATATGATGAAAGAATTTTAAAATATGAAGAAAAACCCTAGCCAAAACAGAGAAGGGGAACTACGGTGTACAGACTATAAGGAGGAAGGCCACACAAAGGGCTCTTGCCCCAAGAACCAATTTTGCGATATCTGCCAGATTGTCGGACATTCAACCAAAGAATGCACGTTCAATATGAAAACAAAAGGTCACAAGCAAGTGCTACTAACGCAAGAAGTGCTCACCTCGAGAGCTACAGGAACAAATACAAACAATGACGTGGCAACTTCAAGAGGGTATCGAAGCAACAACTGACACGAAAGAGGAGGCAACAACAATAACAACAATAATAATGGGAGTCGTAGCCAAATACAATACGATCCAACCGAACGACCAATGATACAACGTCGTGCATGCAACCTACGAGGCCACTTCGCCAAAAATTTTACCATTAAGAGAGCACCACAATAATTGTGTAGACGGTGTGGTCTTGGAGACTACGATGACTCGAAATGCCCCAAGTCCAAGGTGAACCTATTGACTATAGAAAGATGTGAGAAAGATATATTAGAAGTCACTCATGCACAAGCAAAAAAAGCAACATACCCAAGTCCCAAAGAGGAGAAGAAAAGGATCCAACAAGAAAGAGCAAAAATATAAAAGGAGATGTTGGTCGAAAGAACATAAAAGAAAGACACTACAAGTACCTCAAGGAGGAACTAGGCAGAACAAAACATTCTGCGGCAGGTAATGCAAATTAAATGACCTTCTTGCAATGCCTCAGTTACGGATAGCAATTTTAAACATGACACCATCCCCAAAGGCGGTGGATGAGCCAAGGAAGAACACCCATGGCGGAAGTGAAGCTGCCGCAACAGACCCAATGCTACTCGGAATGAACACAGGAAGACACCCTGTGGTAGTGGAGATGGGTATACTTGGAACCATCCTAACGGACACCATTGTAGACGGAGGTTCAGGTGTAAATGTATTACCTACGAAAATGTGGAAGAAGTTAGGACAATCAACTCTATGGCTGCCTACATTCCAACTGCTTAGTGCTAACCAAAACGGAATCAAACCCCTCGGGACTTTAATGACGCAAACTGTAACAATTGCGACACAACCCTTCCTACTCGACTTTGTGATCATTCTTTTGAAAAGGAAAGGTTACAACACCATCCTCAGAAAGGGTTGAGTACAGGCAAAGGTGAAACATGACTAGAAAAGGAACTCTCTTTTGATGGAAAGAGGGGGTTACAGGTTCATAATTGACCTACACACCCAGATGGTGAGAAAAGACGTGGCATCCTCATCAGACTCTGAAGGCGAGGGACATGATGAAGGAAAGAAAAGGATGGAACCCAATCAAGAAGGAATCCTAAAACTAGGAGGATTTGACGATGACGACTTGGACTCATTGAATGGCCTACTCCATTGGCAAATGGAGGACTATGAACTCTTCCCAAGTTGTCACATGTTAGGGGTGGAAGAAGAAAATAAGGAAAATGAAAAGAATGAATTCTTGACAGAATACAGAGAATTCAAGGAAGGAGACGCACCTATAGATGAAACACCCGCGCACACATTCAATGATGAGAAACCCATTAATATTAAGAACCTACATTGAAGACTGTGAACTTAGGAGACGACCGAAATCATGTACTGAAAACCACAGTATTCAAAATATTCATGGAGTACAACAATGCTTTTGCATAGACATACAAAGACCTAAAAGGAGTGCCACCAAAATTATGTGTCCACTGGATCCCACTAATACAAGGAGCGGTACCCATACGGAAGCAATCGTACCTGATGAATGAAAACTATGTTGCATGGGTCAAGGACGAGATTAACCAAATGCTCAATGCAAGCATTATCTTTCGAGTATAGACAAGTGAGTGGGTGTACTAAAGAAGATACCACCCAAATAAGAATATGCGTGGATTTTTTCTATTTGAATGCAGTAACAATTAAGGACCATTCACTAATAGCGTTTTGGAGGAAGTTGTTGGACATGAAATATACTCGTTTATGGATGGATTCTCTGGCTACAATTAGATATTCATTGCCGAGGAGGACAAGCTGAAAACAACCTTTGTAGTGGAAGATGGAGTTTACACCTACAATAGGATGTCGTTTGATCTGTGCAACACCTTGGCAACATTTTCAAAAGATCATCCTGCACATATTTGACAAGATGTCGGTAACTTCAAGGCTTTCTTGGACAATTGGTCAGTTTTCAATGCGGAGGACAAACACCTGACTACACTCAAGGAGTTTATGGAGAGACATAGAAGCGCACGACTAGCACTAAACCTTAAGAAGTACAAATTCATGGTGCCTCAAGGAAAATTGTTGGAAGACATCATGTGTAAGGCAAGCTTGAAGACGGACCCAAACAAAGTCCAAGTGATATTGGAAATGCCACCGTCAACAAACGTGACCAAAGTAAAATCATTCCTGGGACACATCGGATACTATAGGATGTTCACTAAAAAATTTGCCAAGGTGTCTTACCCTTTCAACAGGCTAACTTGCAAGGGGGAACCCTACAAGTGGGAAGCGGAAAAGGATGAAGCCTTCCAAGAGTTGAAAACAAAACTAGTCACGGCACCTATTTTGGCTTACCCAAACTAGGACAAGGAGTTCCACATACATGTTGATCAAGGATTAGACCAACCGGTGTACTTTGCAAGTAGACTCTTGTTGAAAGCAGAAAAGAACTACAACACAACCGAGAGGGAAGCTCTCAGAATGGTGTATGTTGCGCAGAAGTTCAGGCACTACTTACTAGAAACCTCATTCTTGTTCTACATAGACCATCAGGCTTTGCTATACTTGGTGAATAAAAGAATCATCTAGGGATGGATAAGTAGATGGTTACTTCTCTTATAGGAATTCAAGTTTAAGATTGTAGTACGTCCTAGGAAAAGTCATGTGAGCGCAAATCACCTCTCTAGAATCAAGTCAATGGAACTACCTGAGGGAGTCAATGATGACTTTCTAGACACACAATTGTTCCAGATCACCATACTTCCATCTTGGTACGCAAGTATCGAAGAGTATCTTTCAACGGGTTAGTTCCCTAGAGAAATGCAACCAAACGAGAGAAGGAAACTCATACTAAGAAGTTGAACACTTCAATTGATCAACGGGCTACTATACAAGATGGGACCTAACCAAATCTTACGGTGATGCGTTCTTGAAGAAGAAATACCTAGAGTATTAAAAAAGGCACACGAAGGGATAGCAAGCGGACATATGGGGCTAGACACAATTGTGCGCAAGATACTTCTCGTAGGGCTATGTTGGCCTATAGTGCACAACAACATCAGAGAGTGGATTGTTGGATGTGACACATGTCAAAGAATCAAGAAGCCACTAAAGAGAGATTTTATGCCCCTGAACCCTTCACAATGCAAGAACTTTTCGAGTGGTGGGGACTGGACTTTGTCAGACCACTCAAGGTAAGCAGAGCTTGTAGATGTCGATACATTGTCGTAGCAACGGAATACCTCACAAAGTGGGTAGAGACACGGGACTTACCAGACAACTCTGCACTGAGTACAGCAAAATTCATCTATGAACAAATCATTACAAGGTACAACATACCAATTCAGCTGACAAGAGGCCGCAAAGGACACTTTGTCAACTATGTCATCAGACTACTTAAGATAGAATTTAAAATCTATTATTCCTTTTCGAGCCCGTACTACCCGAGAGCAAATGGATAGGCAAGATCAACAAACAAAATCTTGGTTTCAGTGATTTATAAATCATACAGTGTGTAAGGTGAAGATTGGGAAGAGAAGTTGTCATCGGCATTATGGGCTTACCGTACCTCCTACAAGGTCACCAAGGGACACACCCCATTCCAGTTAATGTATGGTTAGGAGGTCGTGGTACTAGCAAAGTTCATGATATCAAGCTTATGGATAGCATTTGAGAACAAGTTAGGGGACATGGAGAGTCTGAGGGAGAGGTTGTACAACTTGAATAAGCTCAACGAACCAAGACTACAGGCACAATGAGCTACGGAAATTTCACAACTTAGGTGCAAAGTCTGGCGTAGCAAGCATTTGAAACTAAACAAATTCCAACTAGGCCACAACTAGTATTGAAATATAATGGGCGTAATGAAATCAATCCCAGTAACTTCAAGGTGAAGTGGGTCGGACCATATAAGATCTATAAAGTTGGTGATAACAGAGCGATGAAGCTGTGGACGTTAGACAGGAAGGAAGTGACCGACCCAATGAATGGTTCAAAGTTAAAAATGTATCATCAAAGGAATGAAGCCAAGGGAGATAATGACACCTAGACGAATGATTCAGATAGAATGTGAAAATTTAATAATAATACATAGATAAATAATAATAATAAATATATATATAGATAAGAATAAAAATATGAGCTATTACACCATTGAATTGTACCGTACGAACTTGCTGGGAAGGAGAAGTATTGAATAAAGGAGTTGTACGGAGGAGCTATTCTAAAGCAAAAAAAACTTAACCATTTTCTTGCAAACAAAAAGAAAAAAGAAAAGCTAGTTATTGGGCCGGCTGGGAAGGGAGCCTGGAAGAAGAAGTTGGAAGAGGATTCAACTACCAATAAGAGGATGAATAAGAATGTGAAGCCATTGCCCTCAAGTGTCCGCATTGCAGGAGGCACAAGCATGAGCAAAAAGAAGGGCAAAAAGCAAGCTTAGGTGGCTGCAACAGTGCATCTCACACCTCAGATCATACCTTTTGAAGGTCTGAATGGGTTGGAGTGAAGGAAATGGTGGCAAGATACCCCCGATAATCACAGGGTAAACAATAGCATAAGACAGGCACAGGTAGAATGGGCAATCCGAATGCTAGTCTTCAACATTGAAGAGTACGAGAGCATTTTGCGCACTATGATAGACACTTTGAAGGTTTTCCAAAACCAGCTCATTTTCCTACCTAGGGTAGGACTTGGTAATTTCCTTCAAGGTAGCAGACTTCACTAGGGTATTTGGCATACCCAATCGTGCACAAGGAGTTAGGAAGATTGATAACTAACCTAGGGAATTGAGTCGAGAGGCAACGACATGCCTGATAAACATGGTGTACGGCAAACTATCTCAATCACAAAAAAGAAGCATTGACGGACACTTCTAAAGGCAAAGAATTGAAAAAATCCAACATTCAGGAGGGAGAGTGGCACTGCTTGATGGACTTGGTTAAGAGCAGGCTCACAAGATCCAACAGCGCGTTAGATTTTACTTTTTGTAGGTAGCGATGATGAATGGAATTATGAATGGGAAGGTGTACGATTAGGCAACAGTACTTGTAGAACGAATTCATGACGTTGTAGCACAAGACATTTTATATGCCCCATTGTGCCATTGAATTGTTCCCCGATGCTATGACACCGATGATCCCCCTTGACAGGTTAGAGGTCAAGCCTGGCCCACTCGCTCCAAGTGAGCCAGTAGTGGAAGCATTTAGACACACCACGCGAGCAGAAGGCCACAGTAGGGTAGAAGCAACTCAGGCAGAAGTCAGACGCAGGCTCGGAACACAGGAATACAAATAGCGATCAGCAGGAGACATCATCCAATGATACTAGTGAGACGAACGAAGAGGAAGAGGATATGGAGGATGACGAGGAGGTTGAAGTAATTACTACGACACCGCTATTATTCCCATGACCTGCCCTCTCAGCAACATCTCATTTGGCCCCTATAGGTACATATATTCCTGGTTTTGGACAATTCAAGCAGCCCAAAATTATGACTCCTATCGCAATAGCAACTCAGCTAATACCCGCAAGGATCCCGGAACCTATAGTCGTTCTGAAGGCACTGGTTACATTACAGGAAGAGTCTCATGCATCACCACCAACGACTTTACCGTAAGAGGTGGAGATACTGGTGTAGGAGGTGGTACCTGAAAGTTCAAGGGCACCACAGGTTCAAGTGGATGTAGTTGGTTCATATGTTGTGGTCACTACAGATGTTGCATCATTGACCACCAATGAGGGCACTAGTAGGGAAAGTACAATGTAGGACCTAAGTGCACAAGACTTGAGTGCATATCTGAGTCGAAGGTTTAACATCAGACCATTAGCGCAAGCATCCAAGAAGTGTCCTAGGAGCTGGATCCTATAGTTCCATAGGAGAGTCACCCCACTGGTACAGTTGAGCTACCACCTCCACCCTTGACGGATAGCACTACTGAGAGGATCTTAGAGGTAGTTGAGACAGTGATAGGCACAGAGGAGCAGCCCACATCAGGCCCATCGACAGCTATTAGGGGGGCTGTAGAGGCATACTTGGTTGACATGGTGACTTGAGGTCACCAAGTGATGATTTTTGTGTAGGCACACGCATTGGAGACAATAGAGCAGGAGTTGGAGCAGGTTCTATCCTTCATGCAAGTCGATTGCCCTGCTACCTTTATAGTATGCTTTGAGGCACGAGGGTGATCTAACACAGAGACTCCAAAAATGAGGCAAGAGTGGACTGCTAGAGAGCTCATAGTAGAGAGCTGAGTAGAAAACCTTACCCAAGAGATACTATAGGTGTATCGAGATGCCTACTATGCTCTACGAAAGAGTCAGGCAGATCAGGTAGCAGCAAAGAGAGCTCGAGACGAGATAGCTACCCAATTAGTAGTAGTAGAAGCCAGTTTGGTTGTGCAGCAATCAGCTTGGGAGTCAGAGCGGGCAGCACTCATTGCCCAATTGGAGGCAGTTAAATAGGAAAGGGAATCAGAGAAAGCAACATTCTTATCTCAGCTTGACAAAGCAAAGCAAGCAAACAATTAGCTATAGATGGAGTCAAACATAAAAGAGGTGGAGCCCAAGAATATAGCAGAGATGAAGAGAGCTTTAGAGATTTAGATGCAAGCTGAGGCAGATCTGAACACAGTTGAAGGCTACTACACCCACACCACCAAGAACACACCCTTCTTCTTAGACTTGTTTTGATGTAATTAGTTTTCTATATTTTGTTGTCTGGAGACGACTTTTCTTTTGGGGGGGGATGATGTTATCGACAAAGTATAACATAGCTGACGGGATTAGTTAGTGTCTGAAAGGTTGTGTGACAGTTGAGTCACCCCTTCAAGATATATATGTATATCGTCTAATTGAACTATGGATCAGCATTGTACGCGAGTTTGTATACTCTGCTTATATGAATAAAGTAGTATCTTGTTCTATGTCATAGTCTAGTCTCTGAATGCAATAACTATTCATTTACCTAGTACGGTAAACAGGCCTACCCCCTATGTACATCATGAGGAAGTGATGACTTTCAAATGATTATCACTTGTATTTGTAGAAGTTATTGAAAGGTGATGATCTTACAATAACTTGAATCATGATATACATTTTATATTGTCGTTTTTTTAAGGATCTGTTGCAAACATAATAGCACTCCCATGTTGTTGGTATGTGTTTTTCAAATGCAACATCCACTCATATTTATAAGCATAAGCTTGTTAATTAATAATCAATATTATAACAGTTATAATATTATTATTATATAATTATAATAAATATAACCATAGTTATATATATTATTATTTATATTAATTTATCTTGTATAATAAACACACATATACAAATACCTCATGATATATACACATATATAAAGACATATGAATTGACTAAAACTTCTCCCTCTTAATCAAGAAGGATAAATACAATTTGATAATCAAGGGTAATGGTCTATCACTATTTTACTCAACCGATAGACATTTAATTTAATGATATCTAAGCTCTTATGAGGTAAAACACTTAGTTTAACTCAAAGATATTATAATTAATGTTTGCGCTCTTAGTCATAAATCTCACAAAATGCATACTTACCAATATCACTAATATGTATTTATACAAACAACTCAAAGATAGTCAATTTAATGACATCTAAGCACATAGTTCTAGGTCTCACAAAATACATATTCACATGATTTAAGTACAACACAATTTAATGGCATCTAAGCACATAGTTCACTAATATGTATTTATACAAACAACTCAAAGATAGTCAATTTAATGACATCTAAGCACATAGTTCTAGGTCTCACAAAATACATATTCACATGATTTAAGTACAACACTTAAAATCAAAATGTATAGCACAAAATTTAGCCAACTAAAGCTTCCACCCATCAACACTCTCTCTTAGTTAGGGAGGATAAACACGACAAATATTACACCATTGGTAATATTAGGCATGACAAATTTTAAGGATATATTTGATCAAAAGATATCCACCATTTATATATCACATCTGATATCATGAGTATTGGCTTTCAGAATATATGATATTTGTCGAATGCTCTTAAGTCATGGTCTCTAGGATATCAACACTTGATACTCACTCTGTACTCAATAAGGTAATGGTCTACAGAATATCAACATATGATATTCACCACTTTCATATCACAATTTGAGTATTGGTCTACAGAATATCAACGTATGATATTCACCAAATAATCTTTGAGTAATGGTCTCCAGAATGTCAAGATGCAACATATTCACCAAGTAATTTGAGTAATGGTTTCAAGAACATCAAGTTGCATAAGATTCACCATGTACTCAAAAAAATGTTTATAAGGTATGTGCACACGCATTCTCATAATGCTTACCTTATAAACATCCACCATGTAAAGTATAATATATCATGATCTACCTAGACATCATAAGATATCCATCATAAAAGAAAATTAAGTTATTGTAAGATCGTCACCTTTCAATAACTTATGCAAATACAAGTGACATCATTTGGAAGTCATCACTTCCTCATGATGTACACAAGGGGTAGGCCAATTAAAATCACGAGGCCACAAGGTATATTCATGAAGCATAGTCCTCTTGACTGCTACAATTAATTACTGGAGAATGCATCTCAACATGGTTTACTCCCTCTGAATCAATATGACCGAGATCACCGACAGTTAACTGAATCATATCCTCTATCTGCTCCCTCTCTTAAAGTTGCCTCTAATGAAATGCTAAGATTCCTTTGAATCTCAATCTTCCTCTTTTTCCTACAAGAACATTCTCGGAGGAAAAGATCAAGGTAAGTAGCTCATATAGAAATATAATTGAGAGACTACTATAATACTCAAGGATAATAATTTTGCATAATAAGATCATTTTAATATATTAATATAAGATAGATCTAACTTAAAACTATGTTTTCAATATATTATTTTCTTATTAATGCCACATAATAATCTAAAGTAACCAATTTCCTCATTATCTATTCACTTATATTCATGAAAAATAAACAATTAATACTTACCTCCAACATTACCTAAACTTCTTCAACCTTTCTACATGTGGTCTATGAAAGATGGTAATCCTTGTATAATGTGTTTATTCTGACTTTGATTATATACTCAATTCGCCAAATGCTAGTGACAGGATAGCCTCAAACATCCAATCACAAAAGAGTGAGGAAAATAAATTCACACTCTATATTCATCATAAGGCACCACCCCAGCCAATGAGATGAGAGAATTACATTGGCATAAGTTGATATAGTTATAACACAATGATGATTAACTCAAGCTCTTCAGATAAAAGTCTATCCTCCCTCAAATGATTGTGTTATGTATATTAAATTTTGTGGATCTCTGATAGATAAAAACAATTACAAAATGAATGTCTATAGAGAATATGTTACTTGAATAGTGCTGAAAGTATTTCCTCCTTCTTTGCCAGCGATCACAATTTGCCTTCCTTTTGACTGCATACTACTATGAATGAAGTGATATATATCTGATGTGATTATATCTGCAAAGTGCAATATTAATCAAATGTCCTTTTACTAACTGCAGGTACTGAAATGTTGTAGATTGATTGTCTTTCCCTATGATCAGAGTGCATATATATACTTGGGCAAAACACATGACTCCGAAGAGTCATTTCTCTATGCGGCCTAAAGGCCACATAGAGGCATGCCTCTTTGGAGGCATGTTTCATAATAATAAACAACCTACGTAATTAGTATGTGCCCGATAACTAAATTATAATGTGGCACGATAATATGAATGTCTCCCGATATCGTTGAGGAGCTCGATCACAATATATAAGAGGCTGTCGATAATCAATGAAATCTGATCACAGTATATTAAGTGACTGCCGATAATCCATATCATAATACTACAAGAACATAAGCATATATATGTATATGTATATTAATATATATATGTATATATGCTTACATTCATGTAGTTGATATAATCAGCAGTAATTATCAATATATTAAATAATTCATGTTTTGCTTCTTCTGATGCTAAAACATTAACACTCCCTCTTTAGCAAGGGAGAAGTAAAACATCAATAGATTAGAATCAGAATCATCATGTAATCAACACAATATGTATTAAAATCTCTGAACAATATAAAATATATACTATGATCTCTACTTGCACTTGAGCAATGTCTAGAGATGTCCATAGTGATTAAATTTTCATGATCTCTACTTACACTTAAGCAATGTCTAGAGACATTCATGATACACATATAATTTTTATTTGCACTTAAGCAATATCTAGAGATGCCCATTATATTCTCATGATCTCTACTTACACTTAAGCAATGTCTAGAGATGCCTATAATCCACACAGGTATATTATTTACAAGATCGTCACCTTGTAAATAATTTCCTTCTAATGAATATGTCCATGAAAGATCGTCAACTTTCATTACATATCAACTGCTGCTAAGAAACCAATAGAAGCACAAACTCAAATGAGATAAACATTTTATTTCAAATTTTATCATTACAGTTAATCATACCAAGTTTTTCTCTGAAGTATTTCAACTTCACTTTAGCAAGAGGCTAGGTGAGGATATCAGCAGTTTGCTCATTTGTACATATATATTCTAGTTGAATAACTCCTCGATTCACCATGTCTCTAATGTAATGAAATGGAATTTCAATATGTTTGGAGCGATTGTGAAATACTGGATTAGATGAAAGTTTAATGCAACTTTGATTATCACAATAAATCACAGTGGGCTTCAAATGTCTTTTGAAGAGATCTGATAACAACTTTCGTAGCCATACTTCTTCTCTAGCACCCAAGGAAGATGCAATGTATTCTGCTTTGGGGGAACTCAATGCTACTGAAGTTTGTTTCCGACTAGACCAAGAAATCATACCAAATCCAAGACTGAAACAATATCCTGAAGTACTCTTCCGCTCAACAAAGCTTTCGGCCTTTAATCGGAATCTGAATATCCAAGAAGTTCAATGTTGATTTTGTCATATTTGATTCCCATTCCAATAGTTCCCTTTAGATATCTCAATATGTACTTAGTTGCATGTAGATGTATCTTCTTAGGTGCACACATAAACTGACTCAAGGCATGAGTAGCATAGCATATGTCAGCACGAGTATTTACCAAATACATTAGAGATCCAATAATTTGTCTGTAGTAAATAGGATCTGTAAGTTCAGATTTGTTCATATCATCTTTCAATTTGTGTAGATTTATGTCCATAGGAGTAGCAGTTGGTTTGCATTCCATCATCCCAAATTTGGTTAAAATATCAATTGTATACTTTTCCTGATTTAGTATAATACAGTTGTCTTGTTGCCAGACTTCTAATCCCAGAAAGGAGTGAAGTAATCCTAAGTCTTTCATTTCAAATGCTGTTGTGAGTTCCTGCTTACATTTCTTTATGAAATGTTCCTCACCTATTATTAGCAAATCATCAACATATAATACAAGGATAATCATCTCATCGCCATCAGTTTTGAAATACAAATTTGGGTCAGCTTCATTTTTGGAATATTCTAACTTCAATAGGTGGTTATCTATTCTTTCATACCAGGCTCTGGGAGCCTGTTTGAGTCCATAAAGTGCTTTCTTTAATTTACAAACATGAGGTTTGTTGTCATAAGTATTGAACCCTTCTGGTTGTTTAATGTAAACTTCTTCTTCAATCTTGCCATTGAGAATGTTGTTTTGACATCCATCTGATGTACATTCCATCTTTTAGATGCTACAATTGCTAGGATTGTTATAACTAAAGTGTACCTGGCAACAGGGGCAAATGTTTCTTCATAGTCAATGTCATCTTTCTGAGAGAAGCCTTGAGCTACAAATCTTGCCTTGTATTTTTCAATACTACCATCTAATGTATGTTTAATCTTGAATAACCATTTAGAAGATACAATTGATTTGTTCTTAGGTCTTGGTACGACACATCCCATACGTCATTCTTTAATATAGAGTTATATTCCTCAATCATTGCTTCCTTCCATGATTGATGTAAGAGAGCTTCTTCAACATTAGCAGGTTCAGATTTTATGAGTTCAAATAGCAATGCAACATAACATGATTGGTTTCTAGTCCTTTTGCTTTCCTAAATTACTTCATCTGGTTCAACCTGATTTTCTTCTAACATTTTCTTAGCCCAAAGAGGTCTCTTTTTATTATTGATGATGTTTTCAGACTCTCTATAATTAGACATGGAAGAGAGATCAGAATCATCCTCTCTCTCAATTTCTGGAGGTTGATCTTCTTCAAAAATGGATTCATCACTATTACTAGAAATTTTAATGGCTATGTCTTCTTTAAATATTACATCTCTGCTAGTTTCAATTGTTCTTTGCCCAAGAATGGAGATATTGTATCCTTTTGTAGATTCACTATATCCAATGAATATTCCCTTCTTCCCAAAGGCTCTAATTTCGTTCTTTTCTCTTTTGGTATGTGAATATAAACTGGACATTCAATTATTTTCAGGTGACTTATATCTGGTTTAACGCCTGTGAATACTTCCTCTGGGGTGGTATTCTCTAATATGGAGTGAGGGCATCGATTTTGAATGCAGACAATTGTATTAGATGCTTCAGCCCAAAATGAATAATGAAGATTTTGATTATGTAACATAGCTCTGGTTGATTCAACTATAGATCTATTTTTCCTTTCAGCTATTCCATTTTGTTGAGGACTATAAGGTACAGAAAACTCCCTCTTAATCTCAACAGAAATGCAGAAGTTTTTAAAGATATCAAATATGTATTCATCCCCATTGTCTAACCTTAGGGTTTTGATCCTTTAACCTGATTGGTTTTCAACTAAGGCTTTGAATTCTTTGAATTTGGATAAGACTTCAAATGACTCCTTTTGCTTTAGAACATCAATCTAGGTTCTCCTAGAGTAATCATCAATAAAGATTATATAGAAAAGACACCCATTAAGAGAGGGGACTGACATAGGGCCATAGAGATTTGTGTGAATAAATTCAAGAATTGATTTGGATTTATGATCACTTTTAGGGAAGGAATGTTTAGTATTTTTACCTAATGCACATCCCTTACAAATACTTAAATGATCAGCTTTTAGATTAGGTAGGCCTTTTCCAAGTTTCCCTATAAATGATAAAGCTCGATAATTAAGATGACCTAGTCTTCTATGCTAGATTTCAGAGGAATTTGACTGACCATTACTAATGGTTAAGTTTAGATTAGGGTTTTGATTATTACAAAGCTTATAAAGACTCTCATCTCCGACTCCAATGGAGATGGCTTTCTTAATAGTTGAGTTCTTGGGACAAGATAGAACTCTTCTTGAAATGCAATTTTGTATCCTTGATCAGCAAGTCTGGAGATGGAGACAAGGTTTCTCTTGATTCCTAGTACATATAAAACATTCTTGAGTTGAAGTGTAATTCCAAAATTCAGTTATATAGAGCAGGAACCAATTCCTTTAATAGGATAAGAGGAGTTATCTCCAATGGTTACTTCTTCTGATGCATGATTAGAGAAAGTTTCAAACTTATCCTTAAATCCAGTGATGTGACGAGAAGCTCCACTATCTATGATCCAAGTATTGAGGTTAGTGTTTAATTCACTTGAGAGAGCTTTTCTATTTTCTCAATATTTTCATCCTTAACTTCCACTAATGCTGCTTGAATTTTCTGCTTCTCTGGACATACATAATAGGAGTGACCAATTTTGTCATATTTAAAACATCTAATTTTGGACTAGTCACGTTGTTTGTGATATTTGTGATTTTTGTTGAATTCCTTCTTGTTATGTTTAAACTTTCTTTTCTTGTTTGATTTAGTGTACAGTGCTTGGATGTCTCCCTCTTGATCTGTAATAAGTTCTCTTGAAGCTAGTTTGAATTTTTCTTGAGTACATTCGTTCTTTAACTGATCAAATTTCAGAAGTTCAAGTTGTGAACTTAAACCTCGAATGAATCTTTCCCATGAAAGAGGAAGACCTCTAAGAGCAATTATGCTTAGTTCCTTGTCATCAACTTGATTATTCATAGTTGCGAGTTGATCCTTTAATTCAATAATTATTAAGAAATATGAAGTTATAGATTCTCCATTTTTCATCTTTACATATAGTAGATCTTGTTTAAAGTTAATAATCTACTAGTGTTGTTGATTTCAAATGTGTTTTGAATAGAGGAGAACATTTCAAATGCAATCTGAAGATTAGCTATAGATGGAAGAATATGATCTTTTACTGAATCTATAATGATCTTCATTGATCTTTTACTAAATCTATAATGATCTTCATTGCTTTCTTATTATGCCTTTTCCAAGTTACCTTTTCTGATTCATTTTCAAGCATGGGTAAATTTGATTCAATATATTTCTCTAATTCCATTTCTCTTAATACTATTAATAATCTGATTTCCAAGATGAGAAATTTGATGCTCCATCTAGCCTATCTTTATCCTTACATGATTCACCATTTCAATAATATGATTTAAAAACTCACTTTTAACTTTTGAAATTTTAGATTGAATGGATACTTTGTAATAGTTTTCCTATCAGTATAGCTCTAATACCATGTTAAATTTTGTGGATCTCTGATAGATAAAAACAATTACAAAATGAATGCCTGCAGATAATATCTTACTTGAATAGTGCTAAAAGTATTTCCTCCTTCTTTGCCAGCGATCACAGTTTGCCTTCCTTTTGACTGTATACTATTATGAATGATGTGATATATATCTGAAGTGATTATATCTGCAAAGTGCAATATTAATCAAATGTCCTTTTACTAACCACAAGTACTGGAATGTCGTAGATTGATTGCCTTTCCCTACGATCAGAGTGCATATATATACTTGGGCAAAACACATGACTCCGAAGAGTCATGTTTCTACGTGGCCCAAAGGCCACGTAGAGGCATGCCTCTTCGGAGGCATGTTTCATAATAATAACCAACCTACGTAATTAGTATGTGCCCAATAACCAAATTATAATGTGGCACGATAATATGAATATCTCCCAATATCATTAAGGAGCCCGATCACAATATATAAGAGGCTGCCAATAATCAATGAAATCTGATCGCAGTATATTAAGTGACTGTCGATAATCCATATCATAATACTACAAGAACATAAGCATATATATATATATATGCTTACATTCATGTAGTTGATATAATCAGCAGTAATTATCAGTATATTAAATAATTCATGTTTTGCTTCTTCTGACACTAAAACATTAACAATGTATGTCAATATTGATTAATTAGTAAATCTTACACATATCAATTGTTGGTCTCTACTCAGTGGGAGATAGAATAAAATATGCTCTCAAAATATTGCCACAGCAATGTGACCCATGTAGAAAGTTCTTTGCTCCTCAACATAACCCATCTATATGCCTATTCCATTTATAGTGGTGATTTATCCTTTTGTCATTTCATTTATATTCTCATTTGACACCGAAATTCGATCATGTCAAGATATAAGCCAAAACTTACATAAGTTGGAACTAATAATAAGTGGCGTAAGTGTTATGAGATTCCCCATTTTGTCAACACGATGATGGTCATTCCATCCACATGGCTTGCTCTTCAATTTATTTAGAGCCCGCAATGTGTTATTTATGCTGGCTTCGATAATATATTTTGACCTGATCCTTAGCAAGCTTGTTTGACCTCTCGAATGTCTCAACAAATCCATGTTTGAGGATATTTCCTTCTTTCCATTTGTCTTTATGCTAGGGAGCCTACTCCCTCTACACAGGTGTGTAATAGATCTCTTACTATACGTTAATTTTAACCAAAAATAATAATGTTTCACCTAGTTCCATTTGGATGACTTAGGCATGTGAAATAATCATTAGTTACATAAGGTAATTGCGCCTTGTCATCAATTACAAATAAACTCACCCTTTTCCATCTAACCAAGACCAATACAGGTTTGGAATTATTATTTATTAATTTCTTTTTGGTCTCAAAACCGATTTGAACTGTCCAACCAATTTGGTACAATACCATTTGTCACGACCAAATAAGATTTGTCTTTGATTTGTTCAAACACTAATGCAAACTTGGGTCTCTTTTCGAAGTCATATTAAGTCGGCCACTTAATATAATCATCCTAACTATAGAAATCTATCATCCATAGAGTTGACTATATTAATACCTATGTCTCTTTGTTTCGTCTTTTTCTTTATCACTGACTTGATGACATAAGCTTATGTACGGACATGAATTTGCACTTTCTTCGATTGATACACTATTCCAAACATGAATTGGTGGTCAAGTACATCATTTTTCCTATGTCTTCAAAAAATTAATTTTCATTAAATATCCTTATTCGATCTCCTCTCCTGCATTGTAAGGAATTTGAGGTCTGTGTCTTTTATTTCTTTGTTTTTTGTTCGATTTACATTTGCAACCTTGCTCTAATACCATGTTTTTCTTTTCCGGATCTGCTGCAAATGTAATAGCACTGCCATGTTGTTCGTATGTGTTTTTCAAATGCAATATCCTCTCATATTCATAAGCATAAGCCATGAATAGACATGTTCCTTTAAGGGACATATCTATTTGTTAATTAATAATCAATATTATAACATATTTATAATATTATTATTATATAATTATAATAAATATAACCATAGTTATATATATTACTACTATATTGATTTATCTCATATAATAAACACATATATAATAATACCTCATGATACACACACACACACACAGATAAAGACATCCAAATTAACTAAAACTTTAACATATATAAATGTTGAAACAGATTGTGACATAGTATCTTGTAAATCAACAACTAAGTGTTAGATGTCACTCACTTGACGGTCTATGAGTTATTTGTATAGATATATGATAGGTATTTACCGAATATCATGTGTTGATATTCTGCAGGCCATTACCTTATTTAGTACTTGGTTAATATCATATGTTGATATTCTATAGGCCAATACTTAGAGTATTTGGTGAATATCATAAGTTGATTTTTGGAGGCCAATACTCATTATATCAAATGTGATATCAAAATGGTGAATATCTTGTGATCAAAGATATCCTTAAATTTCATCATTCTGAATATTACCAATTGTGTAATATTTGTGTTTTATCCTTCTTCATTAATAGGGAGTGTTAATGTTATAATACAATCGGATATATATATATATATATATATATATATATGAGATATATAAATAATTTATGACAAATATTATATGAAATATTGTAATAATTAATTAATTACTACAATTATAGTTGTCATTGTGTTAATTTTGTGATAATTAATAGACATGTCCCATGAAGGGACATGTCTCTTCTTGGTTGATTCTCCATATAAATGGAACAGATCGTTGCTTTGCAAAACACATACCTAACATGGCAGTGCTTAATACATTTGCTGTGATCCTGAAAACCTCAACAATAACTTAGGGTTTAGAATTTTTATAGTTTACATTCAGATGTTAAAGTTGCTATCAAGTGAACCATCTAACTACCAGTATGCACCCAACAAATTTTTTATCTGTACAAACAAATTGTTTGTACTTTATCAACTCTCCACGATGAATGTAAATGAGATGTATCTTTTTACAACTAGAAAGTTGAATGATCATAGTCTTTTGCTGTATGGTGATTGATCAAATTCATGAATTCTTTTAGATGTAAAATACTCTTTACATTTTTGCAGTGTAACACTAGCACTGGAGTACATCGGGACAAGTTTCCAAGACAGGGAGACAAAGGGCCTCAATTTCGAAATGGCGGGGAGTGGAGGCTTGTATACTATATATGTAGAACTTGAAATGTTAGTTAGGAAATGATGTTTCAGTATGACATACCAAATCGAAATACTTGATTATAGCAAAATCGCAACACTAACCAGAACCATTTAACATTTAACACAGTGCATACCCAAAAGTAATATTCAAAAATCAAAATTCAAATAGAAATTCAAGTATCCATCCCAGCCACGGTGTGGTTGCAAAATGGGGGAGGTGGGGATGGGTACTTTGAGGTTTCGTGGGGGGGTGCGAGTCCCCATGTTTCACTACATTTTTTTTGTCTTTGCCATTCCCATTTCTGGTGACAAAGCCTTCTGGCATTTCTACTCCCATGAAAAATACCTACTGACAATTGAGTTTGTTCCCTTGGCATGGTTTGTTGGAGATAGCTATTATAATTTCCTACTTAACTTATTACATCTTTAATCAAATGACTTTACTTGAATAAACCAATTTATCTTATACAACTATAATATTCATTGTGGTAAAAATTCATAGAAAAATTAAAATTCAAGAATTGATTATAAAAAGAATTGTTTTCTTATGAAAAGAACTAATTAATCTTTATTTATGATATAATATTCCATATTCATCACATTGGAAAGAGAAAAAATACCAATTGAGATTGTTAAAAAAATTCATTATCATATGCAGTAGTCACCACATGAAAAACATGCAACTCTTAAGAAATGGAGCAAACTCCACAAAATATATTAAGGATACGGAAGCTTGCAGCCACAATGTGCAGCCATCGTATGAAGCAGGAGACATGCTTGACCCCATGCTGCATTTATTTCATCCCATTCAACCTGCAGGAAGAAATCCATCCAATCAAGTTAGTTCTTTCAGAGTTCTAATCCCAGAAAATAGCAAGAAAAACAAATTTCAAGAAATGTCAATATTGACTATCTGAACCATACATAGCCTGCACTTCTGGATTAAACTCTCTGGTTTAAATACTGTAACAGAACTAATTTAGTTCTACAAGCCTTATCTTAGAAATTTACCTTCTTCATAAATAAATGTTCTGTATCACTAACTGAATGAGAGCTTAATAATAGAGTGTAAAAACATATACAACAAATAGACCTTATATCAACAATCATCCATCCAATTTGACAATGCTTAAGAATGTGAGCTTTGCTTCTAGAGGTGAACTTACTGGTATCTTGGGAAGTCGACCTAATCTGAAGTTGTTTATTGTCCCAAAATCACCATCATGCCAAATGTGAAAAGCATCATTCAATACGTTTGTCTGTTTTAATTGTTCTAGCTGTGTTTCAGTGACTTCTATCTTTGCTAAAACGGCATCTCGGTCTTCCTAGCATATTCCAAAACAATGAAATAATTAGAAATATCATCAGAAACCAGAAATTGCATATAATATTCCTTAAGGCATCAAAGAAGCATCACTCCTTGACTTTTCTCCTGTGATCACCCACATAAAGAGTCATCATACCACCCATCTTGATCATCAAAATGTAGCTGAAAAGCCTTAATAACAAGCAGTGTTGACAATGTAGATATCAAAAAGAATCATCCAGAGTCCAGACAAATAAAAATCTTAGGTGGTAAATTAAATAAAAACGTCATAATGATGGACAATACAAATGTTCTGAAAATGCCATTTATAAAATTTAGGTTATATTTAACAAACAGGTAAACTTTCCTTTCACAGATGTTGGTATAAGAACATATATATATCAGACCAGTGATGATGGACAATACAAATGTTCTGAAAATGCCATTTATAAAATTTAGGTTATATTTAACAAACAGGTAAAACCTCCTTTCACAGATGTTGATGATTATACCAATGAAATGTCCTATTCCTCTTAGTTCCATTATTTGTATGCATTCTACTAGGTGAAATTCCAAACTTATGGGAAGTAGGAAAAAGTGCAGAATTAGAGTTTCTCTCATCCTGGTTGGTACCAATTGCCACAAGCTTCACATAAAAACAAAATAAATAATAAACCTTCAACAAATTTCTGTCATAACTCTTTTACAAGGTAGTGGAATATTCTTCTATGAGCATCAGTACGTCCTGCACTGAACCTTTCACTGTGACTGAAAATGATGGTTGTCCTGGCCTGGGGCATGATGCATATGTCATGTCCCCAATACAAAAGTGACATCACTAATCAAACAGAAACAGAAATCAGCATTTTTACCCAGCAGTGTTCAATATCCATCAGCATCTAGCGATCCTTGTTCATTAAGGAACAGTAAGCTCATTTAAGGAGAAGATTACAATTAAGTAATATCCAAAGAGTGCAATTAAAGTAAGTTCGCAATTAGCTCATCAAAAAAACAAAGAGCCAAATCCCTTCACAAGGGACAGCCATCTTCAAGGGACACACTTCTTCAAGGGGCAGAAAGAACACTTAAGAAGGAATCGCAGTAGAAGGAATCAAGCAAGCACAATCACATCAAAGAATGCAATCAGGAAGATGGAACAATCAAAAGAATCCAAAACAGGAAAGCAAATAAACTTACGATTGAATTTGTAGAAGTCCATTAGCAAATACAACAAGCATTCCCACTGTGGTTAATAAATAGATCAGGCTTTAAACAGCAGTCTGGTCATCTTTGCAGATCAAAACCAAAAATCTATAATTCTATAATCTCACAACTGCTTTGGGGTATATAGATATACATATAGATATAGACACACACACTATGTCACAAGGCTCAAATTCGATAACAACAAAATTCAAATGAAATTTGGGAAAGGGAAAAAATTCAGAAGAAAAAATGTTTTGATTAAATTAGACTTATATGATTGCGATTTATAGAATATATATAAAATAAATCATAAATCAAAATTATTAAAAAATAAAATTAGATTAGATTAGATTTAAATATTTTAATAAATAATAATAAATTAATACTTCTAATTTAAATATTGAGTTCACATGGCAGGCAGAAAATAGGAGCATAAAGATATGGTGTAACCAGCAGCAGGGTAATAAAAGAATCTATAGTAGATTGGACAGGATTTACTTTCATACACGTTTTCTTCAACTAGGAATGGAACAAACAGGAAACTCAGTAAAAGCGATACCCTCTACCCTCTCAGATCACCATCCAGTACAAGATAGGATTATGGTTGCAGCATCTGCTCAACCTCTGCATGACACCTCCCTGCTCAATGATAAGGATGTTATTGATGTTATATCCATCATTAATTAGTACAACTAATGGATACCCCAGCACAAGAGTGTGATAAACAAGTGGAATCAGAATGGCCAAGCCGGAGAACCCTTTTTCAGGTTGTGGGAAAGAATCAGGCTAAAGATAGAAGATTTAGGGAGATAAACCTTCATAAGAAGGTAACCCAGGGAGAAGGTGCACTGCAGGATTATCCTTTTATTTAGAAGCTAATGATATTTTGATTAAGACCAAGGATGCACTTAGGAGACTGCAGCAATATACAATTCAAGGGATCAAGACTCGAGCTAGATCCAATTGGTTAGCTTATGAAGACAAGGGGTCTAAATTTTTCTTCCAAATCCTGAGAAGTAAAGAGGCTAAGGAAACTATAGACAGTATATGGGTGGATGATACCTTGCAGACAAATCAGAAAGATATGGTGAGAGCATTTTCAGAGTACTATAGAAAGCTCTTTAGATCAGAAGATGTCGGTCCAGATATGGAGAAAGCTAAAAAAAGGATCAAGGGCATCATTTGTGAGAAAATAGAGAACATAGATGCAGAATTCTTGAGCAAAGAAATCTCTGAGAAGGAAATCTTGGCAACCATATTAGCCCTGAACAAGATGAACGTACAGTAGAATACCAAACAGTCGAAGCTAGAATATGTGGAGGCAGTAGCAAGAGGCCCCCTAGATAAGGATATTAACAGCGGACTCACCAGACTAAATCCTTAGGAAGGGGAAAGGAAATTGATCAAGAATTGGAGAACAATTACCTTATTCAATGTTTCCTATAAGGTCCTAGCTAAAGTTCTGGCTGAGAGGCTGGAAGGTATCCTTCCTATAGTCATCAACCATAGAGGGACAGGTTCTGTAAAGGGCGGGTATATTTTAAGGAACCTCCTAACTTGCTGGGCAGCTATTCTGAATCATTCCATTTGTGCATCTCAAGCATGATTCTTGGGTATGGCCAGATAGCGTTATCAAAAGTAGAATATTGTTGGCAGTTGAAAGTAACACTATCTTGAAGGTTTTGCAAATCTTAAAGAAAAAGGATGGACAGCTTGAAGCTGATTACTTTCTCAGCTTTCATAATCACTCTATACATATAGAACGATGATGGCAAAACTCTCAACTGATTGTAACCTATTTTATACTTCGTAGACAATTTAATCAAATAAGTTCACACTGTCATAACAGCCTGATAAAGCTGAAAAGAGCAACTGACTAGCAAAAAATGTAATGTCCCCATTTCTGTCAGTGTCGGAGTTTCACAGATAGCCTATTATTGTGATCCTCATAGGCTAGTTATTGTGAATAGAGGGTCTTCTGAGGCAATGGCTTGGCTTGGAAGGTTCTTGTCTTCTCCACAATTCAGTAAGCTATAGGTTGGTCTTCGTTTGGCTCAAAATGGACTTCGTTTGGGTTTAGATTTGTGTACTTACTATTTGTGGTAAGTTGGGTGTTAATTGAGATGGGCCCTTTCTAGAAAGTGCATTTGGTCACATGCAGAAATAATAGGTCTGACCTCTATTTCAGACGGCACATTTAAATGATGAGTATTTTAGGAGTTCTTATATTTTCAATGGCCACATTATTAATAAATTATCAAATGGCTTATTATAGAGTTATAATTTAACTCTATAACTTAAGTTGAGGGTTGAGTCATCATTGGAGGGGGGCATTTATTTAATTAATTATATACCTAAGCCAAATATTAAATGTTACTAAAAGAGTTGTGTAGGAAAGTTTCAATAGCTGAGTTCTTTTGGGAAAGTTTCGCAGTTCTGAAGTTGAGTTCTTTTGGGAAACTTTTGTTGATAAGGGATTATAAATATGAGCTCATTTCATTGGAAAAAACACGCTTAAATATTTATTTGTTTTTGTTGCCTTTGTGGCTTTTTTGAGTCTGAAGTTTGTGCCCTTGCTGAAGTTATGGGTTTGATTTTGGATGTGCATTTAATCCACAGCTAAAGTATTGTGGATTAAATTCTGAGACTTGTTCAAGGCTGAAAATCTGAGTCTTTGTTATGTATATGCTGTTGCTAAGAAGACGTTGAGGAGTTCGGAGAAATTGGTAGAATTAATTACCGTGTATTACATCTGCTGCTGGGCATTGGAAATTTCCATTCCTTATGGCGTTACTAGATCCTGTTATTGATCACTTATATGCTACAAAGGTGGTGATTGTCATTGTGAAATTTGGCGCTGCATTTCCAGATTTGGCATTACTGCTGTTGGGGTTCAAGTATTTTCAATTTCACTGCAGATTTGGACTGCAAAAACGACAAGTTCCTCATTATAATTTGAAATTGATTATGGTATAAGCATTCCAAGTTATCATTAGTTATCATTGTTAATTGAAATCTGCAGACTTTTACTGAGCATAGAAAGTGAATGGTAAATTGTTATTGGTTCATCATTTGTAGAATCGTAACTTATCTAGCGGATTTTTACTGGAAATAAATAAATCATTGATTAGTTCAGTCTAGAGGAATTTACATATATATTCAGTAGTACTGGCGAATTGGAGAATGCTTGCCAAGTGTTTGACAAATTCCCAAACTCTTGAATTTGTTAAGAATTGGAGTTGTTAAAGTTATAATCTAGTTGGGATTATCACAAAAAAACTGTTGATATACAAAGGTAATAAGATAATGTTCTTCACGGAGCGAAGACGGCGGACTGGTATGGGTGATGCGCGTGTTCAAGCTACGTGCTAGGGCCCACGTGCCCTAGCCTTTGGTTCTTGCTCCTGCTCGTGGTTGCAGGCCCGGTTTCAAGTGCACAAGGGGGTTTTTTTGGGTGTTCAGGCTGTGTGGACGGGATTGTGAATCCATAATTTTCTTTGGCTGAGGGTAGACGCATGTTACTGCATTTTGTGGTGACTGTTAGGTTAAGGGTTGGAGGTCCTTTTGGGATTGGAAACCGTGGGCTTCCTATCCCATTCTTTTTTGCTTGTGGATTGTTGGGCTTGCCTTATTGTGAATCAGGGGTTTAGTTTTATCTTAGATTGCCTCTGAGGATATGGAGATGGCTGACCCGTCTTCTTCGGCGCATGCCAATGGTGAAGATCAGCTGGGTAAACCTACAATGGGAGATGGGGTCTCATCCTCAAAAGGGATGCCTCGAATTAAAAAAGTAAATGGATGTTTGGCAAGATCTGATAACCGACTTGTTCTAGTTATTCAACCTGAGCAAATTTCAGAGGATGTTGAATACTGGCATAATCATGCCCTTATTTGCAAATTTTTGGGCCTTCGTCTCTCCCTACCTATGTTGGATTCCTAGGCTCGTCGGATTTCGAATCCCGAAGGCGATATGGAGATTGAAATGGCAGCCAATAATTATTTTTTGGTTATTTTCTCATGCATGTCGGATAGGAACAGGGCATTTGAAGGAGACCCTTACTTCTTTAACCAGGTGAGGCTTTTCATCAAGCCTTGGCACATGGGCTTCAATTCAGCCGAAGAGATCCCCTCACGGGTACTTGTGTGGGTTCGCTTGCCGAGACTTCCTTTGAAGTTTTGGAGGGATGATATTCTCCACTCAATCTCATTACTTCTTGGAAAGCCTGTGGGAGCGGCTACACAAACTCAAGATCGTAAGGTAATCTCTTATGCTAGTATTTGTGTAGAAGTTGATTTAACTAACCCATTACCAAATTCTATGGAAATATGCCTGAGATCCTCTTCTTGGATCTAACAGCTACATTACGAATTTGTCATGAATATGGTCATTTACTCCGCAAATGCCCCAGATTCAAGCCCACTCCCTTGGATGCTTCCGAACCTCGTAAGGGGGACAAGGGGAAGGCTCCTGCATCTACTAAACTTGTGGACAATGAGGGCTTTACTCAGGAAAAATCCCGTAACAAAGGCAAAGGTAAGAAGAGAACTAAGGTAATCTCTTATGCTAGTATTTGCGTAGAAGTTGATTTAACTAACCCATTACCAGATTCTATGGAAATACGCCTGGGATCCTCTTCTTGGATCCAACAGCTGCATTACGAGACCCTCCCTTTTAGATGTTGAATCTGTCATGAATATGGTCATTTACTCCGCAAATGCCCCAGATTCAAGCCCGCTCCCTTGGATGCTTCCGAACCTCATAAGGGGGACATGGGGAAGGCTTGTGCATCTATTGAACCTATGGAAGGTAAGAAGAGAACCTAGCTGGATAGACACAATGATGTTACTTTCAACAGATTTGATGTTCTTGAACACCTAGTATAGAAGGAAGGTACTCCAATTGAGCTTTTTTCTAGGGATAAGGGTCTGCATGAAGTTCAAGAAGAAGATGCAAAGAAGGAGGATCAGTTGCTATCTTTAGAGGACCTTCCGAGTGTACAGATTGATGTGGATCTACCTTCTCAGGTTCAGGATACTAGGGATCCCCAAGGATCACAGGTTCTAATGAGTTCAATTGTGGTGGCTCCAGATCCCCCTGCTCCTAAGGGGGCCTCAAATTTGGCCAAGGGAAGTAAAGCCCATCCTACTTTAGGCCTACAACAGAAATACTTTAAAAAGGGGTCTCTTGATAAACCATCAAAGAGTGGCAAAAAGACTAATCAGGAGAAGGTCAAGATTATGGGGGATACTTTGGTTGAGTTTGGGTCTGTGAAACCCATTGATTCCCACTTCTCCCACCCCCATAAATGATTGTTCTATCATGGAATGTTAGGGGGTTGAACAGCATCCCTAGACAAAAGGTTGTTCGCAGATTAATTGATTCTCAGTTACCTTATGTGGTTTTTACTCAGGAAACTAAGTTTACAGTGGAGGCTTTGGCTAATTGTGCTTCGCACATTTGGCCCCAGGCAATTGGCAAGGAGTGGGAGCTCGAAACAGTTCAGGGGGGGTTGCATGCTTTTGGAACCTGTTGTCCTGCATTTTGTTACCACAAAATGTAGGTAACAATATGAAACTTTTTCAAGCTTAGTTTCGCATTTCTCTTATTTTAGTTCGTTATTTAATTGGTTAGTATTGATCAACTAATCAGTACCAATTGATATAATGAATCATTTTACTAAAGGCCTTCATCAAGTCTTTTTTGTTTTGCTTCCTGTCGAGCCTTTGTTTGATTTTTGAAGCCTTCATAGTCCGTTCTTTGCTTTTGAGTTTGCGTTAGTTTGTTTTTAGTCCTTTGGTTTTGCTCATGTCATGCCTTCCGATTTCCCCTTCGATTCAGTCTAACCTAAAAGTCAATCGGAGTTGTCAATCAAGAGTTATGCCCGTTTTAGTGCCTCAAAAGTGGACATTTTAGGTGCAACAGCACGAATTAAAAAAATGATGTTATATTTTCAATTTGACATTCATTTTTTCAAAAATATAACATTTTACTCACTTTTTGTTATGTTTTAAAGTTGCTTCTACTTTAAATTTATAACTTAAAGTGACTATAGTGCACTTTATGTTATAATTTTAAGTTGAGTTACTTTTTAATTTTTCACTTAAAGTGACTATAGAACTATATAGTTACATTTTTTATTTTTTATTTTAAAATCAAATACTTATTTAAATGTCACCTAAACTAATGTTTATGTGTTATATTGAATAATATGATACATAAATATTATTTTTGACCCATATTGAGGACATTTTTATAATTTTAAATGAAATACATGACTTAAAGGCCTCAAAAGTGGACTTTTTATGTGCATTTGCATGTAAAAACTATGAAAAGTGAAAACTTTTCATGTTATTACATATAAAACTCACTTTTGAGGATACTTTTCATGTCATTATATCAAAAGCTTTTGAAAGTGGACCTTTTTGATGCAATGACACAAAAAGTAGAGTTTTTATGCTTAAGCATAAAAAATGTTACACATGTTTAAAAATGTGTAAGTGGCCTCAAAAAGTCCTATTTTGCTCATGAGCATGTTTTAAAACATGCAATGCACTCCAAAAAGTGCGATTTTGCATAAAGACACATTTTAAAACATGTAATTGACCTCAAAAGGTCCGATTTTACATGAAGACATTTTAAAATATGCAATGACCATGAAAATGTCTAATTTTGAGAAGGAAATGTGTTCTTGCTCCCCAAGAATCCGATTTTGGCCATAACTCAAGATTTTCTTCATGGATTTGAACGAAATATTTTGCATTCAAGGCGTTTTTGCTTGGTGATCATTTTGCTTCCATCAAAGATGAGTTTAATGTGCTGAAAACCATTTTTGGGAGTTCATATCTAGGGCACATTTTTGTGAAAAACTCCAAAATTCTTTCATTTTTGCTCATAACTTAAGTTTTACTCAATAGATTTGTATGGGATTTGTTCCATTTGAAACATTTTTGGATGGCAATGAGTTTCCTTGCTTCTAAAATGGATTTATTTGCCTCAAAAACATTTTTGAAACTTTTATAATGAATCACGTTTTTGCTTAAAATGCCTGAAAATTTGAGATTTAAATCCACTTTTATGTGTTTTAAAGCAACTTTTTTGCATTTGGATCCATGTATATCCATTTGGGGAAGTCATTTTTGCATTCACAAGTAAAAAAATGACTCAAAAACATGCATTATTTTGGCCACGTTTTTACAAAAACGGCTCAAATTTTTGCATAAAAAAGTCATGTTTTTGTTCAAATAACTCAAAAAAATGCATTTCCAGCCCATACCTTTGATCAAAAGGAATTGGTTTTGAGTTTTAAGTGCATGATATTGTCTTTGGTGATCATTTATTTGGCACTTTCATGTCAAATTCGACCATTGAATGTCCATTACATGCAAGTGCGAAAAAAGTCAAAAGGTTGTTTGAAAATCCAGATTTAGGGAAGAATTGGTCTTAAGTCTATAAAACTTGTTATTTTGGCTCTCTCCTTCATTTTTGGCACTTAATCTTCATGTAAGTGAAATCTTTCTAACTTGCTCATCAATTCATACTTATCTTGCTATTTCCATATATATTATTGCTTGATGATTGCCATTTGTCCATATATATGCCATGAAAAGTGCATTTTGCCTTTAAAAAGGATGAAAACTCTCATTTTCACACTTTTGGAATTTCCCCAAACTCCAAATTCGAATTTGCATGTTGAAGTGCATTGCATCTTGACATGTTTGAGTCTTTTGCCAAAGGCATGTGCTTGTTTTTGTGTCTTACTTGTTTGCATTTCGGTTTTTTCTCCATTTTGGAAGAAATTGCAAGTTCTTTCCCAAGAACTTGAGCACATTTCACTTCACTCCACTTTCCATTTCATGTGAATGCATTACCATTTTCCGCTTCCATTTTTGCCTCTCCATATGCATTCACACCTCCATGAGTAAATGCATACTTTTCCATTTTCCACATCTTTCCATGCTTTTCACTTCATCTTCCATTTGCACTTATATGTAAAACCTCGTCCTCCATCCGCATTTGCATGTCATCTCACTCTCCATTCCTCATTACATGTTGCATTTACATATAATCATTTTTCGTGCAATGACGCTTTGAAGACCCTAAGTCACATTTGAAAATCAGCAATCTCCATTTGCACGCATTCCCATGCACCAACCACTTTACTTTTTAAAAAAAGAGTTAAAGGTGTTGATGGAAAATTGTTCCGAGTGTATATCTGGACATCGTCAAGAAGGTTTTCAAAGTGTTAGAGACTCCAGTTTGTGCTGATCTACAAAGGAGAATTCATGACAACTTAAACAAAAAAAAATTAATTACATCAACCTATCAAAAGACGTAACACCACGGTTATCAAGGTGAATGCAGCAGTACAAAGTATAGGAACTTTTGATCCTGTGATCATCCGGGATTGCATCGTCAAGTACAAGGTCCTTATGGATTGTTTCAACTCTCTTCCGTCTTCTTCTTTTTTCATGTTTGTAATAGAATAGGATGTATTACATAAAGATGTGTAATTACATGTAATGCAAGTTGCATGTGTATGTAAAGGATATAGTGCGAGTTGCATGTACAGTTGCATGTAACCCTTTATTTTCTGTAGTTAGATTAGGTCAAAGTTGGTTGAGTTGCTCCCACTTTTTCCTCCACCTTTTTCTCAACTTCTTTGCCTATATAAAGGAGTGCCCCCTCATTGTAAAATGATCATTATCTTTTCTGCAAGAAAACTCTGGAGAAATTGTGCTAGCATAACTTTGTTTGTGTAAGCACTATTTTGAGAGAAAGTGAATACAAAGGAGCATTTGACACTTAACTTTGATTAAGTGAGATTGTTATTTGTGTGAATTGTAAGCTTTGTCTATAATTCATCCAAGTTGTCTTTGATTCATATTGTCTTGTGTTATTGGTAATTGTTCTAGTGAATTAAATAGAAAAGAGTTAAGAAACAATTGAAGCCAAACCTTTGACTAGGAGCAATTGTGAAAGTGTATAGCTAGAAGCTTTGTCTGTAGCTTATATTTTCTTCTTAATTCGCAAAATAGTAGTATTCTTACTTTTAGGAGACTTTGTGCCCTAATTGTAAAGTTTTTCCATATAGAAGTATGATCGGACTTGAGCCAAACTGGTATATTTTAGCTAGCTTTTGAGTTAGTAAAATTTTATCGGTATCACTGTTTCCAGCTCTTGATAGAAGTGTAGTTAAAGATCCACCTCACCCATTATTCGCAATACGAGTAAGTGGATCCTTTCTTGAAAGTTAAGAAGAAAGGATATTAGGAACACTCTGTTTATTAATCTCTCAACTTCTTGCTTACCTTGAGTTGATCCAAGGAACGGTGAGAAGGGGGAGCCTTCCCTTTAAGGTAGGAGAGACTCTGTCTCACACGCTATGGTTGGTCATCCTATTTTGGGACTAGATTTTTACCCAAACCTGTCGTTTGTAAAATATCCACCCAACAGAACCTGAGAAAAGTTCTTCCCTTATGGTGGATTTCTAGTCGATCCTCTATCTCTTTGGTTGCATCTTGTTTGGCGAATGGAGAAAGGTGCCTTCTATCCAATATTTATGCTCCTACTGATATTTCAAGCAAGTCAAATCTTTGGGCTCACATTAGCTGCATCCAAGCCTTAGACCCATATCTCCCATGGATTTTGGCTAGTGATTTTGATTCTGTTACTAGTTTAGAGGAAAAACATGGAGGGGTTGCCAAGCTGGATCCCTCTGCAAATCTTCTCAGGGACATGATAGATTGCTTGAATCTCATTGATGTGAAGCCAAATAATGGTGTCTATACATGGAATAATAGGAGATGTGGAGCTGAGGCTATCTCAGAAAGGCTTGATAGATTTTTGGTTTCTTGTTATTGGATGAACAGCAGATTGATCACCAGTTCAAAAATCCTTGATTGGAGAGGCTCTAACCATTGGCCTATCAAGCTCTTGATTACTGCTTATGGAGTCACCAAAAACCCTTCTTTTAAATTTCAATTAATGTGATTAAGAGATCAGTCTTTGCAGGATTGTATGGTGGATTGGTGGTATGAGGGGTTGCCTTGCCATGGAACGGCAATGTTTACTTTTTGTAAGAGGCTTCAGCATGTTAAGTATAGGCTTAAGAAGTGGACTAAACAATGTTTTGGGAATCTACATGCTCAAAGGATCACTACTCAGGCTAACTTAGACAATATCACTCGGTTGATTCGAGATCAAGGGAGGACCCTTGATCTAAGTGAAGTTGAGTCCTTGACTCTTAAAGGATTAGAAGAGTGGGAGCTTCGGGAGGAGATCTTTTGGAAGCAGAAATCTCGTGTTGACTAGCTTCAGGAGGGGGATAGGAACACTGCATTCTTTCATAATTTGGTCAAGGCTCGGAGACAAGGAAATTCTTTCTCCTCTTTGATCTCACCTAAAGGGGCTCATCTCTCTTCCAATGTTGATATTTCTAGGGCCACGGTCAACTATTTTTCAAATCTCTTTTCTAAGGAGGATCTTGATGTTAGGCATGAAGAGAGGGTGATTTTGGAGTGCATTCCTCACCCGGTCTCTGTAGAGATGAATGGGGCTCTCGCGTCCTATTTTGCTACCTGAATTGGAGAAAGTGGTGTTTAACATGAAAAAAGGTAAGGCTCCTAGCCCTGATGGGTTTCTGATTGAGTTCTTTCAGGAGTTCTGGGAAATAATAAAGTTTGATCTTCTTGAGGTGGTTCAAGCATCTCATAGGAATAAACAGATGCTCAGGTCTATGAATTCTACTTTTTTGGCTCTCATACCTAAGCAGGAGGCGGCTAATCAGCTAGCTCAATTTAGACCTATTTCACTATGTAATGTTGTTTATAAGATCATCACCAAGCTGATTGCAGAGAGACTTAAGCCTCTTCTCAATACTCTGATTTCTCTGGAGCAGGGGGTTTTGTTGAAGGATGACAAATTTTGCATGGTGTTGTGGTTGCAATGGAAGCTATTCATTCTATGGCTAATTCTAAGGAGAAGGCTATGTTTATGAAGCTTGATATTGCTAAAGTTATGATCAAGTGAGCTGGGAATTCTTACAGAAAATTTTTTTGGCGGTTGGCTTTGCTGAGGAGTGGGTGAATTGGATTCTTAGCTGTGTGACCTCTTCTTCCTTTTTTGTTCTTGTAAATGGGGAACCATCAGATTTGTTCAGTGCTTCTCGGGGACTTCGCCAAGGGGACCCTCTATCTCCTTATTTATTCATTATCATGGCGGAGGGTCTTGGAAGATTTATTAAATCTCATGTGGGGCGAGGTCTTATTCAAGGTTGGAGTTGGAACGACTCTTTCCCTTCCTATTCTCACCTTCAGTTTGTGGATGATACTGCGTTGTTGGGCATGGCCAGAGTTAGTGAAGCTGTGAACTCCAGAAGAGCTTTAGACATCTATTTGAAGGTCTCGGGTCAGTGTATTAATGATGACAAATCTTCCCTTTACTTCTTCAATACCCCTCAGCCTATTCAAAACAGGATTGCTAGGATCCTTAGATTTCAAATTGGTTCTCTTCCCCTGATATACTTGGGGGTCCCTCTGGCTTTGTGTTCTCAGTATAGCATGTGTTGGCAAGGGATCTTGGATAAGTTCCGGAGTAAAGTCAATCATTGGACTTACAGGTGGCTTTCTTCTGCTGGGAGAGTGGTTCTTCTAAAGACTATGGTGCAGTCTCTCCCTATTTACAGGTGTTGTGTGCAAGTTCCCCCTTCCACCTTTGTGAAGGATTTTGATGCTCTTTTTCGACAGTTTCTTTGGTTAGGCACTCTCCTTTCTGCCAGACCAAAGAAATTGTCGAGAAAGAGCATCAAAATCCTTCACAAAGGTGGAAGGGGGAACTTGCACACAACCCCTGCAAATAGGGAGAGACTGCACCACAGTCTTTAGAAGAACCACTCTCCCAGCAGAAGAAAGCCACATGTAAGTCCAATGACTGACTTTACTCCAAAACTTATCCAAAATCCCTTGCCAATACACTCTATACTGAGAACCCAAAACTCTCCTTTCAAAGTGGAGTTTAGTTAAGTGCAAGTATGTCTGCAGGCCAAAACATGCTGGAGGCCTTGGTCTTAGGTTGATGGCGCTTGTTGTCACGGCCTTGGCTGCTAAGCTGTATTGGAGGTGGTGTAATAATCAGCAATTAGATTGGGCCGAGATTCTTACTCAAGTATTTTCCTGGTGTTGATAGCTCAGATGTGTCGCGACTCACTTTGTTGGGTAAAGGTTCTTGTGTTTGGAATACCCTTAAGAAGGGTGCTCAGCTGATTAAGGAGGGTCTTTTTTGGATTTGTAATAGAGGCTCAGATGCTCTGTTTTGGCAGGATTCTTGGGATGGCCACTCGCCCTTGATTTCTAGCTTTCCCTAGCTTCAGCCTCTATGCCACACTTTTACTAACGTTGGCTAGTTTAAGGTGGAGCATTTTAAGACTGTCAAGCGTTTGGGTCAGGTGGAGGTGACTTGCGAGAAAGATTCTCAGGAGTGGCATGTCGGTGGCTCTAATGAGGATCGCGCTTTTCTTTCTCGTGTGTTGGAGAATAGGTTTTGTAGCTCCCTCAGTGGGGGGTATGTTTTGGCTTAAAGCCCTAGCCTAAAAGGAAAATTCTCTGTGGCTCAAGGCTATGCTATACTTGATAGGAACCTATATGGTCCAGCTGAAGTGCATTGGTGGAAAAAGGTTTGGAATAACTTTTCTTGGCCCAAATGTAATTTTTTCCTATGGTTGTTGGCTCAAAAGAAATGTCACTTGGGAGAATCTTCACAAAAGAGGTTTTCAGGGACCTTCTATTTGCTTCTTATGTGCGCACAATGAAGGTTGTACCTCTCATTTTTTTTTCCTTTGCCCTTTTTCGAAGGAAATATGGCATAGATGGTGGGAGGCTTGGAGTCATGGTTGCATTCATGCCACTTCTCTCATTGATTTTTGGGAAAGCTTGGGTAGACCTCCTGTGAAGACTTCTTTCTTGCAGATTGTCTGGACGATGGGGCCGATTTTTATTTTATGGAACCTCTGGTTGGAAAGGAACCGTAGAATTTTTTGTGGCTCTAAGCTTGATAGCCTTCAGTTGTGGAGGAAGATTCTTAGTAGGCTTCAATAGACTATTTTTGCAAAGTGTGATATGTCTGGAAGTAGAGATCTTGAGGATCAAACTATTGGGAGGAATTTGAACCTGGATGGTAATAATTGGAGATGCACTCTTGGAAAAAGGCCTTGCCATGGCCAGCAACGTGTTTGTAGGGATGGGCGATGGACTCCTCCCCCGGTTGGGATCTTGAAGATTAATACGGATGGGTCTTCTCAGGGGAATCCTGGTCATGCTAGTATTGGGGCTATAGGTAGAGGTAATGATGGTGATGCGGTTTTTCTTTTCTCTATTTACAAGGGTCAACATTCTAATAATTTGATGGAGGCCCTTGCTATTAAGACTACTATTGAGAGAGGATGCTCTTTAGGCTGGAAAAAGATCATATGTGAGTCTAACTCTCAGATTGTTGCTGATATCCTAATTACCCAGAGTTTGGAGAATGTTAATTGGAAATTAGCCTCTTTGGCCAAACAAATTTTAAGTCTATGTAGTTCCTTGGATTATGTCTCCTTTGTGGATTGTTTGGCGAAGTGGGCTTCAAAGAATGTGGATAGTTCGGATATTAGCAGAAGGAATGAATTTCCTTCTGAATATTGTGGATTTTTGATCAACTGTTATTGGAAGATAGGAATATGTAGTGTTGTTGTGGGCCTTGGGCCCTTGCTCTGTAATTTGGATTTGATTGAATAAATTTTTACCCCTTTTTCTGAAAAAAATAATAATAATAATGTTCTTCACCTTATTGTAAATAAATGGATTTACTTGGACCACTATGAAAGCCAATTCCAATAGGCTTCTAAATATCAAAAGTTTGAAATGGATTGTGTTTATACCTGGTGATTAATGAGTTCGAGTCTGAAATTATTGAAGTCGTGCCAAAACCTGCAAAATTAAATAAATTTGGACTTATTTTGTTTGTGATAAAAATTAAATTCATAAATTTGAAAGAAAGTAATCATTTCATCAGCCCAGCGCATGGCCATGGCAAAAATGCAGGGGCATTGGTAGTTTTCTTTATACATCAATCATCATTGCATTATATATTCCATAAGCGCATTCCATCATAAAAACTATTTATATAGCTCCATGGAAATTACACAAGACTTATTACCGGTTTAGCACTACGTCAACAATTCTTGTACTTAAACCGCTATTTTAACCATAACATAAATGAGAAACTTGACACAGCAATAGCCAAGGGAAAACCCACGAATAATCCACAAATTTGGCAAACATTAAAACACACATAAATACCTAAAACATGCATATTATTGAATATACGGAGCATATTACTGATTTACTACACATATACATCAAAATTAGAATTCAATACACCTCATAGACCAGAAAAAGAGTTTGATAAAAGTTTCGATATAAATAGAAATTACAAATTATTTATTCCTTCTACAAATAAAGCTCATAACAGTCTGCTGCAACTCAGTGGTTATCCTTGAACTGAATCGTCATCCTCAACAAGAGCCTTGAAAGAAGCCTCGGCCAAACAGTCATGCTATGAATGCAATAAATCCCCCATCATTGGCTTGACAGCCTTGCCTTCTGATGGAGCTCTAAAATTCTGCAATTTAAGGTCTGCATTTATATCCCATTTTAGGAGGATTATACTAAAAACAAAGTAAACAATGGATTCCTTGAAATGAAAGATGGATAAATTTTGAATGATTATAAGTTGATGAAGACATATGAAGATCTTAGATAAAAATCCAAATCACCATCATATTCAGAATGCAATCTTCTGTGGAGTTCCTTATAATATTGTATATAGTAGAACAAATATATACAGCAATTGTAGAATTCATTGAAAAGCAGCTACTAGAGACTTTGAGGGGCAGAACATCAAAGTCTTGGCAATCAGTGTCAACGCCTTCCTTAGTCGCCGAAGACTTCCTCTTCTTCTTAGTTAGGTGGTAAGAATTAAAGGACAGTTGAATATGCAACTTGCCAACGTATCGAGAATAAAGCTTCAGCTGATCCCAAGGGTGCACGAGGTCGCAACTCGGTCTTCCTTGCTTTATTGGATGAGCACCTTGCAAAGTCCTGATGAAGTGCTTAGTAATGCATGAATATTTACAAGTTGGATCCTTTGGGGTGAAAGTGGCAATCAGTCAGAAAATCTTTCTATTCATATCATTGCTCTTTCAACAACGCTACTTCAATATGGTGTTCTTGAGAACCTCTTTGTTACTGTTGATGAGCATTCAGATCAGCAAAAGCTTTCAAGAAATCGTAAAGGCATTGATGGAGAGTGGTGTGCACATCTTCATCTCATGGGGGCTGCCTCTGGAGAAAATTGTAATTTTTTGAGCACCAGTCAAGCATTGCTGGAGCTGACTGTTGAAGCAGGTTTAGAACATTCAGGTCTCAATACGACAGTTGGTTGGAAGTTTCACTATTTTGAATGGGTGATGCAGATTTTTTGACCAACAAAACCTGAGTGCTGATGTATGTCAATTTGTTTGTGCCACTTTGGAGCAAGTAGATGAAGCTCTTGGGATAATGGATAAACCTGATGATGATATTTCACTGAAAACTGCATCTAAAGGTTGACTTTGGGTCAGTGTTTTTAAATTTTCAATGGATCTCAAACAGTATAGTGAAGCGTATTGAGCAATAGTCTCAAATCCCGATAGAGCACAAGCAAAATGAGTCGAGTCTGGAGACGAAATAACCAGACACAGTGCCAAAAGGGTCCAATCATATACAGCGACAATGCTTGCTACACCACAAAAAATAGAAGCAGAGGGGCCGTCAAGTTCTGAAAAATGTACAGGAGTCGCAAAAAAGGATGGTTTGAATGTTGACGAGATACGATGGAGTTCGCAATGAATACTGAATATGCCGCCGATGATCCTCATAAGCAACAAAGGGCCATTCAATATCGAAAAACACCAAACCGGAATGAATTGAAATTATCATCAGTTCCAGTATGCGTCAATGTTGAAGTCACTACGGGAGAAACCATGGGCAGGGAGCACTATGTAACAGTCATCTCTTACAATTTATATCGAATTTTTATTCATACAAAAGAGGATGGTGAAGTTTTCAGTTGTCGCACAAGGTTCTCTAAAGTTTGATATATTCAAAGTCCAAGCAAAAGATTATCAAAAATATTAAAAGCGATGATAGTTTAAATTTGCCGTTAAAATCAAAGGTTATCTTAAGTCATGCAGATCATACGAAAAGTTATTAAAGGGAGAGAAAACGATACTAAACAAACTATGATGGAAAGGTGCGATTACTTTCGAAGAGACATTAGTATTGAATCTAAAAGGTCACCTTCCTTCAAATGCTAAGATATAAATATGTAAAAACTATCCATTCAAAAAATATACATCCGAACATACACACATTCTTATTGAGAAGAGGCATTTTATATTTATTGTAAGGAGGGATAAGGGTTCAGTATGATTTTATAATGAAGTTCCATTATTTTATTATTATAAAATTATTTTATTTTAATAATAAAATAAAAATGTTCTTTGTTTGTTGTTAATGGTGTAGAGATTTAAACTACAGGGGAATCGTCCTTCATAATTATATTTTAAAATTCTACATATGATTTTGTTATCAGATAAGTAGACATGGTCAATTAAGCATTTTAAATTTGACCATCGCAAGTGTTGTGAAATATTTAATTGTTTCCACAGCTGTGTCCAGTTTGTCTCAGTAGAGTTAAAATTCAATCTGGACTAATTTAAGATTGCATCATAATTGGTCTATCACATCTAGATTATCAAAATTATTGGCAGTACAAATGCATTGAACATTATGAAGTTGTATGTAAAAATTCTCCAAAGTTGACTCTATCGCTCGGATAAGCGAAGGCACTGGTCTTTTATTTGAAGTCAAAAAATCTATAATATTCCTCCTCCAAGCATCAAATTCATTATTTACAAAATTTATACAAAACATTCAATCATCAAGTATTCAACATCCAGTTTCAGTTTCATTCTTATCGAGTTCAAGGACCTTGCCAGCCGAGGAACTTGCAAAGTTTAAATTTGCTATAAGAAAAACCTTGAATTGAGTAGTCAGCGTTGAAGGTGAAGGTTTACCCGCCTGGGTGTAGCGGAGCCCGAAGTGCAGGGGAATCTAAGTGTTTTCCGTTCGTTGGCCAAAACTGATTGAGAAGTCCTATCGGAGAAGTGGCAGGCTCTTGGATTTCCAATCTGCGGTTTTGGGAACCAACAGATTGGCGACTCTACTGGGGAGAGTTGCTCACAACAAGTGTTGTGCAGTTACCCAGAGTTTCGGAGTTCGTGGATCAGTATCAAAAAATAGTTGTAACAGTTTGTTTGGAAGTGTACTCTACTGGAAGTGAGAACCTAGAAGATCAATACATTCCTCGAAAGAGGTGGCGACTCTATTCAATAAAGTTCTAGTTGGTAACTCTACTGAGGGAGAGGACTTAGAAGGAGACGATTTGATTACCTAACATGGATAATATATACTATGATCAGGATGAGGATTTATGTTACACCATGGAGGAAGAATACATACATCCCTTAGATGCCTTTTTCAATTTGGAAAGATATGAAGGTGAGACATCGGCACACTTATTTATAAGAATGGTGGATATTTTTCAGAAAGTACCTTCAAATATCATGCCTTCACACAAGGAATTGATAAGAAAGTTTCGTGAGTTGGGAATCTCACCAGAAGATCCTGATTTTATGCTTCTCTTCCAAATCATGGATGAAAGTTCAAGTTATATATCTCCATTGGATGCATATTTGAATGTAGAAAAGCAAGAAGGTGAATCTGCTACAGAATTCTTCCTAAGAATGTTTTATGCTTATCAAGAAATACCTTCAGAATACAAACCGCCATCATCTGATCTTCTCTACAGGATGCAGAAATTAGGCCTCTTATATGATCGTCAGTTTCTTAACTTTCTTGAACTTATGGATAGAGAGCTGATTGTAGATGATAATGAATGCAGGACTGAAATAACAAATAAGTTAAGTGAAGTTTCAGATTCAAGTAGAGACGAAATTTTTGAACATGTTGAAGGAGAATCAGCTCGCGATGATACGTATATGCCTATACATGATGATGAATGTGAAAATGAGGAAGAGGATTCCCTAAGTGTGGAAGAGATTTCAGCCTTGTTTGATCAGGAATATTAAAAACATGTTGAGAAAAATGGTCCAAATTTTTTCTCAAATCACCATGGTGACCAAGTTGATGAATCAGTGCATTCTAAGGAAGTATTGGATGAAAGAAGTGATCATTCTGAAGAATCATATTATGAAGATGAAATAGAATTGTACACAATGTATGAACAGGAAGAAGTTTTAGAGTATATTGATGATGAAGATATCCCCCTTGCTGGTCAAACAGATTATGATTTTCAAAGCGATGAAGTTAGTACACTATTTGATGAAACACTTGACGATCTAAGTGAAAACTCTTCTGAAGCCATGCCTGAATTCTCTATGTTCGTAAACCCTTTGTTTGAGGAGCAAGAAAAAGGAGATATGCCTGAGTTCACCACGTTCTCAAATCCATTGTTTGAAGAGGATCTCTTGGGTGATCAAGCACATCAGCATCATGATGAAGATAGCAGGTCTGATTTTGCAATTGATGAAACTCATGATATGCATATAGAAGATGAGATTTTTTTCAATCCATCCTATCAGCAGGAAGTACAGCAAACATGTGAAGGTGAGGTGGAATCATCCATGCATAATGGGGATGATATGTTGAGGAATAGTTTTGAAAATTTTCTTAGTGTCACATCTGATGGAATTCTTGATGAGAGAAAGATAGCATTTCCTGAATACAAACCATCTTTGAATCCTTCTTGTAAGGAGAAACATATTGAAAATGAGACAGATTGTGTGCAAGACAATCAGGTGAAGAGGACACATTCTAATGGTTGTATAACAGATCAAAAATGTAACTCCAGCAATCCTCCATTCAGCAAAAGTAATAGGGCACTTGATGATTTCGTGAAAGATAAACGTAAGACACATACTAGAGAATGCATTAACAAAATGGAAGAAATAAGTGTTGTTTATAAGGATGATGCCTCCAATGCAGCAAGGTTGAAGGTGTTACTTGTTCAAAATAAGGTGTTTGATAGAGGAAAGATCGATGTTCATCTTTTAGGGGGCCTAGCGCCACTGAATTTCGCCTTGCATCATGTGAAACACTAATGCTTGGTCTGCTCTTCCAGAGATAGCTGGAATCTCGCTATGCTCACAGGGAGCATACGTCCCCAGAAATAGCCACTGATGGAGCTCTAAAATTCTGCGATTTAAGGTTTCCATTTATATCCCATTTTTAGAGGATTATACTAAAAACAAAGTAAACAATGGATTCCTTGAAATGAAAGATGGATAAATTTTGAATGATTATAAGTTGATGAAGACATATGAAGATCTTAGATAAAAATCCAAATCACCATCATATTCAGAATGCAATCTTCTGTAGAGTTCCTTATAATATTGTATATAGTAGAACAAATATATACAGCAATTGTAGAATTCATTGAAAAGCAGCTACTGGAGACTTTGAGGGGCAGAACATCAAAGTCTTGGCAATCAGTGTCAACGCCTTCCTTAGTCGCTGAAGACTTCCTTCTTCTTCTTAGTTAGGTGGTAAGAATTAAAGGACAGTTGAATATGCAACTTGCCAACGTATCGAGAATAAATCTTCAGCTGATCCCAAGGGTGCACGAGGTCGCAACTCGGTCTTCCTTGCTTTATTGGATGAGCACCTTGCAAAGTCCTGATGAAGTGCTTAGTAATGCATGAATATTTACAAGTTGGATCCTTTGGGGTGAAAGTGGCAATCAGTCAGAAAATCTTTCTATTCATATCATTGCTCTTTCAACAACGCTACTTCAATATGGTGTTCTTGAGAACCTCTTTGTTACTGTTAATGAGCATTCAGATCAGCAAAAGCTTTCAAGAAATGGTAAAGTCATTGATGGAGAGTGGTGTGCACATCTTCATCTCATGGGGGCTGCCTCTGGAGAAAATTGTAATTTTTTGAGCACCAGTCAAGCATTGCTGGAGCTGACTGTTGAAGCAGGTTTAGAACATTCAGGTCTCAATACGACAGTTGGTTGGAAGTTTCACTATTTTGAATGGGTGATGCAGATTTTTTGACCAACAAAACCTGAGTGCTGATGTATGTCAATTTGTTTGTGCCACTTTGGAGCAAGTAGATGAAGCTCTTGGGATAATGGATAAACCTGATGATGATATTTCACTGAAAACTGCATCTAAAGGTCGACTTTGGGTCAGTGCTTTTAAATTTTCAATGGATCTCAAACAGTATAGTGAAGCGTATTGAGCAATAGTCTCAAATCCCGATAGAGCACAAGCAAAATGAGTCGAGTCTGGAGACAAAATAACCAGACACGATGCCAAAAGGGTCCAATCATATACAGCGACAATGCTTGCTACACCACAAAAAATAGAAGCAGAGGAGCCGTCAAGTTCTGAAAAATGAACAGGAGTCGCAAAAAAGGATGGTTTGAATGTTGACGAGATACGATGGAGTTCGCAATGAATACAGAATATGCCGCCGATGATCCTCATAAGCAACAAAGGGCCATTCAATATCGAAAAACACCAAACCGGAATGAATTGAAATTATCATCAGTTCCAGTATGCCTCAATGTTGAAGTCACTACGGGAGAAACCATGGGCAGGGAGCACTATGTAACAATCATCTCTTACAATTTATATCGAATTTTTATTCATACAAAAGAGGATGGTGAAGTTTCCAGTTGTCGCACAAGGTTCTCTAAAGTTTGATATATTCAAAGTCCAAGTAAAAGATTATCAAAAATATTAAAAGCGATGATAGTTTAAATTTGCCGTTAAAATCAAAGGTTATCTTAAGTCATGCAGTCATACGAAAAGTTATTAAAGGGAGAGAAAATGATAGTAAACAAACTATGATGGAAAGGTGCGATTACTTTCGAAGAGACATTAGTATTGAATCTAAAAGGTCACCTTCCTTCAAATGTTAAGATATAAATATGTAAAAACTATCCATTCAAAAAATATACATCCGAACATACACACATTCTTATTGAGAAGAGGCATTTTATATTTATTGTAAGGAGGGATAAGGGTTCAGTATGATTTTATAATGAAGTTCCATTATTTTATTATTATAAAATTATTTTATTTTAATAATAAAATAAAAATGTTCTTTGTTTGTTGTTAATGGTGTAGAGATTTAAACCACAGGGGAATCGTCCTTCATAATTATATTTTAAAATTCTACATATGATTTTGTTATTAGATAAGTAGACATGGTCAATTAAGCATTTTAAATTTGACCATCCCAAGTGTTGTGAAATATTTAATTGTTTCCACAGCTGTGTCTAGTTTGTCTCAGTAGAGTTAAAATTCAATCTGGACTAATTTAAGATTGCATCATAATTGGTCTGTCGCATCTAGATTATCAAAATTATTGGCAGTACAAATGCATTGAACATTATGAAGTTGTATGTAAAAATTCTCCGAAGTTGACTCTATCGCTCGGATAAGCGAAGGCACTGGTCTTTTATTTGAAGTCAGAAAATCTATAATATTCCTCCTCCAAGCATCAAATTCATTATTTACAAAATTTATACAAAACATTCAATCATCAAGTATTCAGCATCCAGTTTCAGTTTCATTCTTATCGAGTTCAAGGACCTTGCCAGCCGAGGAACTTGCAAAGTTTAAATTCGCTATAAGAAAACCTTTGAATTGAGTAGTCAGCGCTCAAGGTGAAGGTTTACCTGCCTGGGTGTAGCGGAGCCCGAAGAGCAGGGGGATCTAAGTGATTTTCGTTCGTTGGCCAAAACTGACTGAGAAGTCCTATCGGAGAAGTGGCAGGCTCTTGGATTTCCAAACTGCGGTTTTGGGAACCAACACCTTCCACCCTGTCAAATCCTACTTCTGCTTTCCATTGTGCTGCCTCCTCTCTGAAGTAGCCAACTAAGTTTCAATGAAAAACATATCACCATTCTTTGCAACTTAATCTAAATATGGATCGATGGTTTTGGGGTCAAGTTCTGATAATGAGATTCAAATAATGCTAAATAAATGCTGATAAGAGCTAATTTGTTCTTCAATGCCTACAAGTGAAACTCCTCTGCTCTAACATTGCCGCTATAAAACATGTTCCAAAATTGCAAGGTTGAAATTTATGACTCAACCAAAGGGATATAGTATATACTACACTAGACCAAGGGTGAAACTACAATATAAAACAAGCTCTCCAAGCCTAGTAACTTAAGATCAATGAAAACATCCTATAACATGGGTTCACCAAAAATATATATGATCCAAATCTCTACCTTAATGAGCAAGAAGGAAGAATGTGATATCAATAATTTATGTCAACAATCTAGTCATAATATTAAAAAAAAATGAGAAGATGATTGAAGCAAAGATTGATAATCACAAAAGATCGTTTGACATGACAGATATTGAGCTTTTGTGTTATTGTCTTAGACTAAAAACGTGGGAGTTGAAAAATCAGATCAAATTAATTCAAATGAAGTATGCCAAGACTTTGCTTGAGAAGTTTGAAATGATATACTACATAACCATGACAACAATAATTAAGGCAGGTTTTGCATCTATCACTCACAAATCCATCACCTCAAGTGAATGCAACTCTTTATTATCAGTTGATTATACTGTGAGTTATCTTTCAGGCTTCATATAGGAATCAAAGGTGTGTCATTGGCAAGTAGGGAAGGAAGTAGTGAGGTATGTCTATGATACATTAGAGGATGGCCTGATATACAAGCAAAATGATCTTTGTCCTTGACAAAATACACAAATGTAGCCTACACAAGTTTCCGCAATATATTAGAAAGTCATTAAATCATAATCCACAACATAGATTGTCCTTGTTACATTTATTAAAACATAGATCATTGCAACCAGGGTTAGGAACATTAAATAACCCACAAGATATATTCAGTTTATTGATGGAATCCAACCATAGGAGAGGAAGGAAAAGGGGTGTATTAGGGTGACTTAACAGATCCTCTACCCTAGGTCTAGGAGTCGATTATTATCTCTCTTGGCCTCATGTGGCTCTTGTCATCCACACGAAGGGGTGTACCGAGTTAGGTATCCATAATCCTTTAACCCTCTACCCTAGAGCCAACAGTTGATTATTATCCCTCTTGATCTCAAGTGGCTCTTGCCATCCAAATGAAGGGGTGTAACTAGTAAAAGATCCATAGACCATTACCCCTCTACACTAGACCCAAGAGCCGATTCTTATCCCTCTTGGACTCATGTGGCTCTTTCCAACCAAATGACAAGGTGTACCTAGTAAACGACCCATAATCCATTAACCCTCTTCACTAGTCCCAAGGGATGATTATTATCCCTTTGGCCTCATGTGGCTCTTTGTCATCTAGATGAGGGGGTGTATCTAGTGAAGTGTCCATAAAACATTAATCATCTAGCTTAGGTCAATTCCTCTTGGCCTCATGTAGCTCTTGCAATTCACATTAGAATTAATATGTTAAATACGCTAAGCACACATCCCATGCATACCACCATTGAAAAAGAATGATATTACCTAAAACACGTAGAAATTCTCGATTTGATTTGTTTATGTATCTTATTGCTGATATCCAATGAACTAACCTGCATCTTATGATTCCCTATGCTTATAGTATTAATTCTCTTCCTCGATGTTCTCTCCCATCATGGTCCTCCTACATATGTATCTTGATACTTCTATGAAGAGAAGCAACCATTGGCAAGTGCTCCGTCAACAAGGATTGCGCCTCTTCATTATTCCTTCATGTCTCAATTGTACTAATTACCTATCACATGATGCAATAAAGATTGTTGTCTAGTATATATTTGTCTCTATTGATTATTGTTCCCATTAAATGATTGGTATATCACTTATATTCTTCCATCAAGCTAGAGGTTTAAGTCTTTCTTTAAAATTGTGATCCTTTGGGATAAGAAATGTCCTTTCCTAGCCTTCCCAAACTAAACAATGCTTCACATAAGGGATGTGCCCTTTTGCTTGATTGATCTATTTTATCTATTCAATCCTCTTCTTGTATCAACCTGTTGAATATTATCTTCTCCCATTTACATCTACCAATGTGAGGGAGTATCACACCTCTTCATCAATGTCCACCCCTTTGCGACAGTCACAATGTTTCACAATTACCACCCTTCAAAAGACTCACAACCCTTCATCATTTTGCTGGAATAATGTGCAAATATGTGCTTATAAGATGTACTACCACAATTTGAGATAGGTCTTGTCAATGTCAGCATATTTCTTTGTTTGTGATAGTGTTCTAATGAAGTTCAGTGAACTCATTGGTCTGGTATAGTCAGAATATTGATTATTAGAAACTGTGGATGTGTCTGTTTGATAGAGGGATGTTTGTAGTTGATTCAGTTCAACTTTTAAAGGTCCACATAAAGATTTAAGTGAGTTATTGGTTTCTCTGTTGAGAATACTTTTTCAATTATTCAGTGGTGATAATATGACCTTATTTTGATCCATTGTGCTCTCCATTGCAATATTTTAATATTTGGATCAGGTTAGCATGTTTCAGGCATTGATGTGTGTCCTCGACTCAATTGGTTCCTGATTCTGAGGTCCGCAAGTAATTTTTCTTGGTTGATAATTGTTGTTGGTAGTGTTCTTGAGGTTGGGTATAATGATACTAGTGATTCCAATGATTTAAGTTGATATGGATGTTCGTGTGGTGAAACATGATACTTGTGGATGTTTCTAGATTGTGTTGATGGTTTGCATTGATTAGGGTGCTGGCAATAAATGATTTCAATTGATGGGTTGGTGCTCTTCATGTTTTGGTCGACATGATGACTGCAATGTGTTGTGGATGATCGAGGCATAATTCTTGGAGGTGTTTCATGTTCGAGGTGTGATTTTGGTCTAAGCAATGTCGTCCTTAGTGCGCAAAAATACCATAGTATGGTTGTATTTTTGTAATCAGGTGGTGAGAGTAAAGCCGACCTTGTTGATTTTTCCAAGGTTGATGATTTTTATAAATTAATGTAATATTCTAGCGTAAATCATGTAGTGCAAGAGGTATGAATTAGAGAGATGTGAATGCATTGAATGTTTATATCATTTGAAGGTAGAGATCTGGTGCGGAAGAGAAAGTTGTAATTGTAGTTCAATGGAACCAATCTAGGCATGTAGAAGATGCTATGCTATAGTTCATGATTTGTGGATGTAATCCATTGTAAAGGCAGTGAGCCTACCTGGGCAATAACATTTTTGTATTTGAGCAGTCAGCTCTAGGCAGTGTGCTTGAATGAATGTGAACTCCAATCGTACTACTCCTAAAAGGATAAAGTATATCTTGTGGGTTCATCCCCACCGTATTTTTTCCCCAAACAGGGTTTCCAGTCAAAACAATATTGGTGTTATGTGTTCTTGATGTGTTATGTGTTTATAAATTAATGTAATATTCTCGTGTAGAACATGTAGTGCAAGAGGTATGAATTAGAGAGATGTGAACACAATGAATGTTTATATCATTTGAAGGTAGAGATCTGGTGTGGAAGAGAAAGTTGTAATTGTAGTTCATGGAACCAATCCAGGTATGTTGAAGATGCTATGCTATAGTTCATGATTTGTGGATGTAATCCAATTGTTATAAAGGCAGTGGACCTTCCTAGGCAATAACCTTTTTGTATTTGAGCAGTCAGCTCTAAGCAGTGTGCTTGAATGAATGTGAACTCCCATCGTAATACTCCCAAAAGGATAAGTATATCTTCGAGGCATAATTCTTGGAGGTGTTTCATGTTCAAGGTGTGCTTTTGGTCTAAGCAATGTCGTCCTTAGTGCGCAATCAATAGCATAGTATGGTTGTATTTTGTAATCAGGTGGTGGTGAGAGTAAAGCCAACATTGTTGATTTTTCCAAGGTCGATGATTTTTATAAATTAATGTAATATTCTCGTGTAGATCATATAGTGCAAGAGGTATGAATTAGAGAGATGTGAACGTATTGAATGTTTATATCATTTGAAGGTAGAGATCTGGTGTGGAAGAGAAAGTTGTAATTGTAGTTCAATGGAACCAATCCAGGCATGTTGAAGATGCTATGCTATAGTTCATGATTTGTGGATGTAATCCAATTGTTATAAAGGCAGTGAACCTCCCTAGGCAATAACTTATTTGTATTTGAAAAGTCAGCTCTAGGCAGTGTACTTGAATGAATGTGAACTCCCATCGTGATACTCCTAAAAGGATAAAATACATCTTGTGGGTTCATCCCCACCGTGATTTTTCCCCTAATTGGGTTTCCAGTCAAAACAATATTGGTTTTATGTGTTCTTGATGTGTTGTGTTTATAAATTGATGTAATGTTCTCGTGTAGATCATGTAGTGCAAGAGGTATGAATTAGTGAGATGTGAATGCATTGAATGTTTATATCATTTGAAGGTAGAGATCTGGTGTGGAAGAGAAAGTTGTAATTGTAGTTCAACGGAACCAATCCAGGCATGTTGAAGATGCTATGCTATAGTTCATGATTTGTGGATGTAACCCAATTGTTATAAAGGCAGTGAGCCTTCCTGGGCGATAACCTTTCTGTATTTGAGCAGTCAGCTCTAGACAGTGTGCTTGAATGAATGTGAACTCCCATCGTAATACTCCTAAAAGGATAAAGTATATCTTGTGGGTTCATCCCCACCGTGATTTTTCCCCTAACAGGGTTTCCAGTCAAAACAATATTGGTGTTGTGTTCTTGATGTGTTGTGGGTCTTTGTTTGCAAGTTCCTTTGTCAAATCTAAGATTGAAGTTAAAGTTTTACAAGTTTTGGACAACTCATTCACCACTCACCACCCCCATCTTAGTTGCATGCTGCCATATTCCAATTAATAGGTATCAAAGCCTAGTTCCTACAAGGGAAACTTAACCGCTCGATGTGTTCCAGGATCACAACTTACAAGAACAACTTGAGATTTTATGGCACTAATTACTCTCTTTGGAAAGGTCGCATGGAATGTCAGCACATGCTTGACAACATTCACAATTTGATTGGCCATTGCTTGAAGCGTAACTTTTAATATCTAAAGTTCCTTGACAAATATTTGTCATTTTCTAAAGGTTACTGGTCTTTATATGTGTGGAGTGCTCGCAAGTGGGTCCCCATTGAGGTTGAAGTTTTACAAGTTTTGGACAACTAATTCACCACTCCCCAACCCCCGTCTTAGTTGCATGCTGCCATTGTTCCCATTAATAGGTATCAGAGCCTCATTCCTACAAAGGAAACTTAACCGCTCAATGTGATCCAGGATCGCAACTTACAAGAACAGTTTGAGATTTGATGGCACTAATTACTCACTTTGGAAAGGTCGAATGGAATGTCAGTGCATGCTTGACAACATTCACAATGTGATTGGCCATTGCTTGCAGCGGAACTTTTAATATCTAAAGTTCCTTGACAAATATTTGTCATTTTCGAAAGGTTACAGTTTTTTGTAGGTGTGGAGTGCTCGCACATGGGTCCCCTAACGATTCATATGCTGCAGCATTAACGGACTTCAGTTTTATATTTGTCATGTAAGAAATTTTCTATGTATTTTATATCTCAGTGCTAGTACTTGCAGTATGAGCAGTCAAGTCACTCATAAAAAGCCTCTAGCCCATGAAATGCATCTGTAGAGACTTACCCTTTGTAGTCTCATGGAGAAACTAGGAGCCTACATTGATACCAAAAGTGCCTAAGATAAGCACTTTTCTCAAACTAACAAAATATTGTATAGTTTCTTTAATGGCCATCGTAGTTAGTTTTTAGTTTATCGAGTAGTTTCTATTTTTGTCTTTAGTTCATGATTGTTTCTTTTAGAAACATTGTCTTGTAGATCTTTATAACGAGCTTTCATCTCCTTTGTTTAACACAACAACAACAACATCAATTTACCATAACGCAAACTTCAGTATCTCTTGCAAACTGAGTACATTTTCAGCAAACGAGATATTATTGAAATGCTGCTTTGACAAACTTCACTATGGATTAGGTATTTTCTGACAATTTTTCCATTTTATGACTGTTTTCTTGCTTGAATTTGCAAGTCATTTTTGTTAAATTTGATGTTCAGGAACTCCAAAATCAGTTTGTACCTATTAAGAGAGGGTGTATCTTGCATATTAGTCCTTTGTGTGTCTTTGAACATCATGTTAGACACTAGGATTGAATTGCTCACTCCACACAACTATCAGACATGGAAGCTCAAATGTCACAATTGTTGCAATCTTGAGGTGTTTGGCAAATGCTGGATGCCACCTAACCCAAATTCAATAAGGCATTTGAGCAATTTGTTCATAGAAACAAAAAGGATGAGGCAAAAGAACTCACGGATCTTCATGTGTCAAATAATTTGTTGTTTCATATAATTGAGAGCACAACACCTAAAGAGGTGTGACATAAGTTTGCAAAGTTGCATAGTAAGAGCAATCTGTTCACAATCTTGCAGCTTGAAGCTGATCTCACTTCTCTCTCTCTAAATGCATTCCCCACCATTCAGGATTTCTTTGCACAGTTCAAGTTGATTTTGTTGGAATTGAAGTTAAAGAAAGCATCTTCCCGATCCCGTCTAAAGCTTAGATATCCTTTTGAAGTGTTTGCCTCAACCTTCTATTTTACTATGGATGTTATAGAAGAAGACCATAAGATGCTTTCTTTTGAAGAGTTTTGTGATTGATTGACTTGAGAGCAAGCCAAGTTGATTCAGATGGATGCTCTTCCTATGAATAAGAAGAATAAGAAGCCAAAGACAAATTCGCCTTCTATTAGTGAGTCATCTTCAAAGTCTAAGAAAAACAATTGTTCCTTCTGTCAGAAATGAAGGCATAATGTCCCACATTTTTTGCAAGGCTTCCAACATTGGAGGAAGCTATGAGGAATCACAATCTTGTCATGCATAAGTCTTATGCTCCTCGTCACATGACTCATTCTGTGGATGTTCTTGATGGTTTGTCTGATGACATACTTCACATATTGTTATTGGGAACTCTTCTTAGATTCCAAATTTCGAGACAAGCTCAACTCAAATGCACGACGGGAGATTTGATGATGCCATTGTTCCTAATATTTCACAAAATTTATTTTCCTTTCTATCAAATTTGCAATCATGGAGATGGAAGGCATATTGAGATATCTCCTACTATCGTAACTATTAATGTGTTGTAGGATCCTAGGAAGGTCATAGCTACAAGCACATTATTGCTCATACAGAATTTGCAAGCAATCTTTGCACATACAATTTGGGCACCTAAATAGAAAATATCTTTAGTGGATAAGCACACAGAATATAAAGACTGGCATATTTCAAATCTCTTGTGTCAATGGAGTTTTTTTGAGTTGTATTATTGGCGAGCCTTGCAAGCATCTATTTCCTAATGGTTTGGCCACACAAACTTCAACTCTCCTTGAGTTGATGTTAGTGACCTCACGTAATTCCCCCACTCCTTTCTCCTAAAAGTGTCACCCTATCTCCAGTGTTACTCAAAGACGGGCCCAGACCGCTGGTCGCCCTGGGTCTTATCCTTCGGTGCTGGATTTCTTTTTACCAAGAAAGGATATTTAGTACTTCTCTCCTCTATTGTTGTTCCATTTCTTTTCTTTCTTGTTCGCTCTTTCTCGAACACCGTTTGGTGCTCTTGCAATGTTGTTTTTCTTCCCTATTGTAATTTTCCAATCTCTTGGACCCTTGTTGATCTCTTGTTGGACATTAATATCATTATCTTATCTAAGGAGGTCAAGAGGTTTTAGTGTGTGTTTCTAAAGCACTTGGTGAGAACAGAATTGAACTTTCTCTAGAGGAGGATAAGAGAAGATAATAATATAAATGTCCAACGAAAGACCACCAAAAGGTCTACAGGACTAAGAGATTACAACAAGACAACTGGCGACAGCAGGAGCACCAAACGGTGTCCAAGAAAAGCATACAACAATAACCAAGAAGAAGAGGAGAGAGAGAGGCAGAGAGAGGTCAAGACAAAGACTAGGAGTCCTTTCTTGGCAAAAAGAAATTAGTCAGAGAACGATACGATTGCGAATGGATAGGAGCTAAAATCTGTCTCTGTGATCTCGTATAGGAGTGTCACTGATGTAAGAAGCTGCTACGGGGTTTGACAGACAAAGAATGACCAAAAGAACTAGTCGAACTAGATGGCCTTTTCACACCACACAAAGGAGATACAGATGTGAAAAAGGCAGTAATGGGCTGAACAGAGGTATGTTGGTGTGGAAGTAGTGACTACAAAGTACTATCATGGAGTAGGGTGGCCTCCTAAAGATAGAGTGCGAGACACCATTGGTCACAATAACTAAAGAAAGTTGAAAGAGGAAAACAATCCCGACACAAACTGTAAAATCTCCCTCTTATCTCATAAAAGATAGGGCAACAAAAAATAAAGTAAGTCTTCGTCTCGACCTCAGCTAAAGTACACATCTTACAGATCTTCTCTCTGTTGTCAATATGATGGTCGATCTGAGCTTGAAGATAGTGAGAACCAACTCTAAAAGACCCCAAGGAGATATGGAGGGCATGAGATCACCGTTGAGATAGGTAACTAAGGCAAACAATAATCCCATCACAAATCTCCAGAAAAGTGCTCCACATAGGCCATCCTCAGACATAAGCCACTAGGAGGACTAGTCCAAGTAGTGATAATGTACTGTATGTATATATCTAGTCTGACATGCTCATTTAACTCTTGTCGTGAGGGGAGGAGATGAGCAGGGGCATTCAGCAAGAACTAGCAAGGAGGGAGACGATCAATATCAATCCCAGTCGAGCTTACCAGAGAAGATGCTTGTGCATACCACCAACGAGCTCAAGAGCACATATCAGAACTCACAGTAGCAACAGAAGAACAATACGCCAAGTAGGCATATCTATCACTTTCACCAACCGAATCCGCAAAACCACACAGAAGATGAAGGAACCAAATCAAATCAAATATGGCCGCAAGACTGAAGAGAAGAGAATCGAACTCAGCAAGAATGATACTATGAGGAGTGAACCTGTGACACCCAACGATGCGCCCTTAGAGTAAAGTCTGAACCTGTTCGATCGAGGCCCAATCAGAACCAAGGAGAGAAGGTTCCCAAACCACAGAGCCATAAAGAACCATCAGCTAAACAAGGGAGCCCAAGAGGGATAACTTGGATGAGGTATCTTGAAAGTGGTGTCTGAAATACTATTTCTCAAGCATAGCAAGAGAACCCATACCCTTACTAACTCTGGATTGAATCGTTGGTCTCATAATTAACAGGGGTCTAGAAAACTTCACCCCCAGATACATATAAGAAGAAATGATCTCAATCTCCTGTCCCTGAAAAAAGAAGTGACGATGAGAAGTCTTTAAGAAATTAAAGATCATCACCCAAGTCTTACCTAAATTAACCACAAGCTGTCCCTGATCACAAAAGGAAGCGAAACCATCAAGAAGCCTCTATAAACTCTCTAGAGAAGCAAGAAGAACCACATCATTCGTGAGAAGAAGAATGGAGATAAAAACCTGGTGTAACAACCGTCACTTGGGAGCGAGGACATCAAAAAGAAATCGTTGAGTTCATCAAAATACAAACCGAACAAAGCAGGGGAGAGAGGACAACCTTGTTTGACCCCAACGGTGCTATGGATCGGAACTGAGAATCCCTCAGGAGTCCTAAATCTACCCACCAGAGTTTTGTATAATCTCATAATAGTAGTAATCAACATCTCTAAAATTCCAATCACCCGAAGCCTCTGAAATAGTCATCCTACGAACAAAATCAAAAGCCTTGCAAAAATCAACAAAGCAACAGTAAACTTTCGTCGATCTATGTCTAGCCTCCTCAATAATAGCCCATAAAGTGAAAATGTGATCCATGGACTGATAGTCAGCTCGGAAACCTGCCTGCCCTCTGGCTCTATAACCTTTCCTATTAAACTCTCTAAATAACATAGCATTGAGGGTTGTAGCGTAAAGTTTGGCAAACGTGTGCCCAATCATATTGGTTCTGTAATTCCCAAGATCAAAGACAAGACCAATGTTGTGAATAGGGTAAATCAAATGCTTGAACCAAGAAATCGGGAACCCAATGCAAACCCACTCTATTGAAGAGTATAGATAGGGACCCAGAAACGTGTTAATTCCATAACTTCATAATCTTATTGTTCTGATAAAATAGATCATACAGATTTGACTATGGAAAATGATAACTTTGAAGACATATAAATATGTTATATTGTCCCTAGATAACCGGCGTCTACCTTAGGTTAATCCTTGTTTGTCTAAACACTAACTAGGATTAGTTGATTAAGTGTTAACTTGTCCAAACCTTAATAGGTGCCGATTTATGGGAAACAGTCCTAGCTGATCTAGGAAAGGACATGTCCCTTTTTGGGTCATGTTCCTTAGTCACCGTATTATAGATGAATGTTTTGTGGATAAAGGACATTCAAATACATTCAAGTATGCTTCTTTAGCAATCATTTCCTCAGCAATTTATATCTATATAAATTATATACTACTTGCAGAACAGGTATCAACCAAGAAAGATTTGTTACTCATTTAAGGGACAGAACAAGACTATCACCATTAAAGAAAGATATTAGATAAGAACTAGTTGCAGAATATTACTGAACATTTCATCAGAGTTTTGCAGAAACTTTACATGGTATCAAAGCAAGTTATCAAACCTAGGGCTCTGCAAAATTCAGTCATCAGACTTCATATATATCTAGCAACTATCTCATATCTTCAATGGCATACACAATTAGACCCGAGGATAGGTTTGATGGGAAAGAAAACTTTGATGCCTGGAAATTCAAAATCATGATGATTCTTGAAGAGAATGATGTAAAACAATTTGTTGATAGAGCATCCAAACAACCTCTAGTTGAACTGCACAAATCTAGCTAGAGCAGAGGAAATAGAAAAGCTATTCAAACTATTTTAGATGAAGTAAGAAATGATATTGTACCTATGCTTACAAAACATCAAACTGCTTTTGATATGATGAATGCATTATGAAATGCATATGAGGCAAACAATGCAACCAGGGTTCTCGCACTGAAAAGGCAACTTAATCATATTCAGATAAAGAAAGGAGAATCGATAAATTCTTACTTCCTAAGAGTTGTCGGCGTTAGAGATGAACTATCAAGTATAGGAACCACTATTAGTGACACAGAATTAACACTTATTGGCTATGGATGGATTGCCAGATTCATGGGAGACATTTGCACAAGGAATAAGTGCCAGACAGAGATAATCTTCCAAACTGTAACAGACTAAAGAACGACTGTCTTCAAGAGGAATCTAGAAAACTAAAGAAAGGAGGGAAACCGAAAACAGAAGATGAACAACTTCATGTTCTTAATACAAACTCCTATAAGGGTAAGAAGAAGCATTTCAAGAAGAAAAAGGGAAATCAAAAGAATGTAAAACCCAAGAAAGACTTATCCAAAATAAAAAACTTCAGATGTGAAAAATTTGGACACTATAAATTTAATTGTCCTAAGAATTCTAAACAACAAGCTAACTGTACAAATGTTACTAGAGAAGAAGATACTTATGATCCTAAGAACCATGTTTTGTAATCCTCACTATCAAATGAAATTTCAAATAAAGCATGGATAATTGATAGTGGGTCTTCTAGACATATAACGGGATACAAAGAAACGCTAGATTCTTTATCAGAGAAGGTTAACGGTGAAGTTACCATCAGTGATAATTCAGCACACTCCATTGAAGGAATTGGAAATTGTACTTTGAAACAAAAATCAGGAAATACTCTTCTTAAAGGTGTGCTCTATGTACCAAGAATTAGAAGGAACCTAATCTCAATTATAGCACTTGAAGATGATGGGCACAATGTTGCATTTGTGGATGGCAAAGTATTAATTTGGGCAAAGAACTCCTCAATCAAGAAAGCAAAGTTAATTGGTCAAAGAAAAAGATATTTGTATGAATTGAATGCTAAATCTAGTTGCTCTATTAAAGCCCTAGTTCATGAAGCTGTAGATATAAATGAAATATGGTACAAAAGATTAGGGCATCTAAATTTTGAAACTTTATCAACTATGGAAAAAATGGTTACTGGATTACCTAAACTAAATAAAGATCACCCAAGTATTTGCAAGGGGTGTGCTCTGGGTAAAAACACCAGAAGTCCCTTTAATGATAGTACTAGGAAAACGAATAATGTACTAGAATTAATTCATTCAAATTTATGTGGACCTGTGTTTGTTCCTTCTCTTGGAGGATTCTAGTATTATATCTTGTTCATTGATGACTTCTCTAGGAAAACATGGATTTATCTTTTTAAATGCAAGGAATCAGAAGAAATCCTACAAAGATTTAAAGAATTCAAAACATTAATTGAAAACTTTTCAGGGTATAAAGTTAAAACCCTTAGAACTGATAACGGAGGAGAATATACCTCAGACTTATTTAAAAGGTTTGTAAAGAATCAGGGATTAAGAGGGAGTACACTTTTCCTTATAATCCAGAACAAAACGAGGTAGCAGAAAGAAAGAATAGGACAATTATAGAAGCTGCTAGAGCTATGATTTTTTATCAAAATCTAGAATATTATCTTTGGCCAAAAGCCTCTAGTATTGTTGTATATATTCAAAATAGAAGCCCTCACTCCTATCTTAAAGATAAAACTCCTGAAGAAGTATTTACTAAAGTAGAACCCAATATAAGTCATCTTAGAATTTTTGGGTGCCCTGTATATATCCATGTTCCAAAAGAAAAGAGAACAAAGAACCCTCTAGGAGGAAAGGTATTTTTGTAGGGTACAGTGAAACATCTAAAGCATATAGGATTTTCATACCTGGACAAAAAAGTATTGAACTTAGTAGGGATGTAATCTTTGAAGAAGATCTTGCATTCAAAAGAGCCATAAGTTCTGATGAACTTTCTCCTTCATCTAGTTCTGAAAGAAATAGTGAATCTGGGTCCCAAAGGGGGAACTTAGAAGAAATCGAAGATGAAATTCAAAATATGAACTTTGAAGAAAATGCAAAGAAAAGACCACTTTGGGCCATTAAAACAGTTGAAGCAGCTCAAGATATTGTTGCACCTTCCAGGATAGTTAGAGAAAGCAAAAGGCCTAAAAGATTCTCTAGTTATATAGCAAACATGAGTGATTTATCCAAAACAAAACCTACCAATCCTTCTGATGCTATTAAACATACAGCTTGGAAAGAAGCTATGACAGAAGAATACCAATCTATAATGAAAAATGATGTTTGGGAAATTGTTCTAAGACCTAAAGGAAAGTCTGTTGTTTCTTCCAAGTGGATATTTAAAATAAAGCATGCTACTAATGGTAGTATTGAGAAGTATAAAGCCAGATTTGTAGCCAGAGGATTTTCTCAGAAAGAAGGGATTGATTATGAAGAAACCTTTGGCCCTGTTGCCAAATATACATCCGTAAGAGCAATCCTAGCAATTGCCGCATCAAAGGGATGGAAGGTACATTAGATAGATGTAAAAACAGCATTCCTAAATGGAAAGATTTCAGAAGAAGTATATCTGGAACAACTTGAAGAATTTGAAACTCATGATGCTAACACTTTTGTTTGCAGGCTCAAGAAAGCTCTCTATGGGCTTAAACATGCTCCCAGGACCTAGTATGAAAAAATTGATAGGTATCTCACCAGCTTAGGATTCTCCAAGAATGAAGTCGATCCCAATTTATATTATAAAAGAGATAAAAATGATATGGTAATTTTGATACTGTATGTTGATGATTTACTAATAGCAGGTGATGATCATCTCATAGATCAGTGCAAGAAAGATCTAACTAGAGAATTCGAGATGAAAGATTTGGGACTCCATTACTTCCTTGGACTAGAAGTGTAGCAGAATTCTGACAATATCATACTTAATCAAAGGAAGTATACATCAGACATTTTGAAGAAATTTGGAATGTGGAATTGCAAACCTATGTCTTCTCCAATGGAGACCAAACTACATAAACTTAAGGAAGCAGCAGCGGAATCACCTTTCATAAATTCTACTCTCTACAGACAGATGATTGGGTCCCTTATGTATTTGGTAAATACAAGACCAGATATTTTCTATACTGTTAATGCCTTAAGCCAGTTTACGTGTGAGCCCAAGGAGATTCACCTAGTTGCAGTTAAGCATATTATGAGATACTTACAAGGCACTCTAAATTTTGGACTCAAATACGAGAAAGTTCCCTTAGACTTACATAGATTCATTGATTCAGATTGGGGTGGAAGTGTTAAAGATAGGAAAAGTACTTCAGGATGCTGTTTCAGTTTAGGATCAGCAATGATATCTTAGATATGCAGAAAGCAGTCTTCAATAGCTCAGAGCTCCACAGAAGCAGAATACATTGCAGCAGCAATGTCCTCTCGAGAAGCAATCTAGCTAAGTTAATTGTGGGATTATTTGGGCAAGCCATGAATCCTATGATTATTCGTTGTGATAATCAAAGTTCCATCAAGCTTTCAGTGAATCCAGTTTTTCATTAAAGATCCAAGCATATTGAAATTCCTTACCATTATGTAAAAGATATGGTAGACAAGAATTCTGTAAAATTAGAATACATTTGCACTGCAGATCAAACAGCAAACAATCTCACCAAACCTCTATCTAGAGTAAAGGTAGACCATTTCAGGAGAAGACTTGGTATGGTTGAAATGTAATTCATTTGTATTCTTCAAATTATTAATAAAATAATTTTATTGTCAGGCTATTGACTGTTATGGGCTCCACCATTTGTCTTCATTATTTAAGAGGAGATGATCTCTAAGATAATGAAACTTGTATTAAAGACATTATAAGAGGTGATGATCTCTTAGATGATGTGCCAAACAGTAGAGTTCTATTGTAAGATCTAGATGAGTTTAAGATCGTATTGTGATGTAGTCATTATTATGTCTATGAGTCACAATTTGGATAAAGGAAGAATCTTATTCTTCTAGGTTTATCCTATGTTCTGGTAGATCTTAGCTCAGGATCTTATTGTGATATAGAAGAGCTAGTATCTATGAATCACAACTTCAGTAAATGAAGAACTTGATTATTCTTCGGATTTTATCCTGTATATTGCTTTCATGCAATATCATTATCACTAGTGTAAGTGATAATTCACATCACAGGTATAGTGATATGACATAAGTATCATATTTTCTATAATACCTCATGCTTGAGGATTCAGATAGATATAGAGTATCATTCTATACTTAATCATATTATTTGATGATGCTAGATATGTTATCTCTCAGTACGATTATCAAGTTAAGAGGAAGTGTTAATTCTGTAACTTCATAATCTTACTGTTCTAATAAAATAGATTGTAGAAATCTGATTATAGAAAATGATGATTTTGAAGACATAAATATGTTATATTGTCCCTAGATAACCGGCATCTACCTTAGGTTAATCCTTGTTTGTCTAAACACTAACTAGGATTTATTAATTAAGTGTTAACTTGTCCAAACCTTAATAGGCGCCAATTTATGGGAAACAGTGCTAGTCGATCTAGGAAAGGACATGTCCCTTTTTGGGTCATGTTCCTTAGTCGCCGTATTTATAGACGAATGTTTTGTGGATAAAGGGCATACAAATGCATTCAAGTATGCTTCTTTAGCAACCATTTCCTCAGCAATTTATATCAGAATAATTTATATATTACTTGTAGAATAGGTATCAACCAAGAAAGATTTCTTACTCATTAAGGGACAGAACAAGACTATCACCATTAAATAAAGATATTAGATAAGAACTAGTTGCAGAATATTACTGAACACTTCATCAGAGTTTTGCAGAAACTTTACAAACCAAGGCACCAAATATGAAGAGTTCAGCGTGAAACCCTCCTTATCTACCGCTCTGTTGCATCTCATGGATCTAACGGCCTTGTAAATGTAAACGAGGGTGAACAAGTGATAGAAAGGAGGCGTGATGGGATGCATAGAAGGCTGCCATGGAATGTCATAGAGTCATGGTGTGAGAGATTAGGGAGTGAAAGTCGAGGATGGAGGACGGAGGGGAACAACAGGGAAATTGGGTGCGCCAAGAAAGCTAGGGGTTGCAGATCAACGTGGTGCAAATGGATTTGCACTGCAAAGCAGTAAAGGATTGTTTCTTATAGCGAAGAAAACGAAGGTAAGATAACCGAAGGTGAGAAAAGTCAGGGGAGTGAGCCTCAAAAGAGGAATGCACTAAGCGATGAAAAGCTTTGCAGTCAACATCTAACCATTGGTTCATTAGGCATGTATTATGGCGTTTGCTACGAAGGGAAAGTGAAGGACGGTGAGGTATGGAAAGGATGGCAGACTTCCAAATGGTCGTCGCAAGCAAGTCAAACATGGAGGTCTCACAAAAGTTAGGAAAACACGCAGGATTGAGGAGTCTTGAAAGATGAGAGGAAAAGAGCTCATTGTCACCGTCGAGGAAGCAGAAGCGAATGGGGAGATGAGGAAGCAGAAGCGAATGGGGAGATGAGGCGACTAAAGAGGAGGTGATAAATGAGGAGAAATGTGAGTATGAATGCTAAGGAGAGCATGGTCCACAAAAGGAAGGCATAAGATGGTGAAGTTGTGGATGAAGGGGATGAAGGAGGGAGAGGTGAGGGCATAGTCAACAACACTAGCACCCCCACAACGAGGCCAGCAAGTGAAGAGCTCAGATCCAGGAAAGCAGGAAAGACTGTTCAAGATCACAAGTCCAAAGGACTCACAAAGCTCCAAAAGATGACAACCATAACAAGAAATTGCTCCAAGAGCATCATCAGAAATACGCTGAAGTCCCAAAGTAGTCGAATAAATCTCAGTGGAGCAGATGGAATCAAAGCTTCGATCATAAAGCAGAGTCTGGAGTTCTTTGATCCTCGCATTGAAATCACCAATAATAATGATGTCTCCTAAAGCAGCGAACTGAGAGACACTCTCGCTAAGGTCAACAAAAGGGTCTCTGTCTTTGGTACCATGGATAGCATAATGGGAGGAAGCTAGCGGGAAATAACAAACAGCAATAAAGAAATCTCTCTGTCGATGACTCTTACGATAAATGCTGACCCACAAAAATCTGACAAATGTATCAACGTGGACAATAGAAGTATGACTGAAAGTATCACCTCTAATCAAACAGGACACGCCACCAAACCCATGGACCCCACCGGAAGCACGAACCTCCTCTCTACAAACAAATAACCACTGTTAACCTGTAAACCCTAGAAGAGGGCGCACAAGACTCTCATGGGTCTCAGTGATGACAAGTATATCAACGGACCCCACAGCATCGTGCAAAAGACCAAGTAATGACCATAAAGAGCCATTACCATTCCAACAGTTAACAACAAGGGAGCAAGTGGGGGCTCCCTCTTGTCCAACTGCTAGCGAGACCATCATTTAGTCTTGGGGGCCTGTCTCGCTTCCCATCCACTGGAGGGGAATCCCGAATAACTGCTTTGAAATTTCTAATAACTACCCTTTTACCAGTGCATCTAGCCTCTACCACAATACCCCAAGCATGTTTCAGCTCTACAACCTGAGCCTTCGTGAGATCTTCATCTAGAAAAATCTTAGAAGGGAGAGAGAAAAACTTCCTCTTAGCTCTAAGAGCACGGAGCCTATCTGTAAGTGTGAGAAACCGGATAAACAAGACATCACCATTGCCAAACCAGCATTTATCCAGTATGATGTCCGAGAGACCAAGCTGATCACTAAGGAAAGAACATCCAACAGAGAGGGTCAGATGTAGGAGGGAGTCCGCGAACCCATAGATTTATCAAGTGACACTGCTAATGACAGAATGCATTGTACTTGGGATGCTTTGAAGTGTGATATAGGTAGAATAATTGGGAGAAGGATGGAAATCGTAGCATTCCAACAGATTAGGAAACAAACATAATTATCCTACGAAACTTGCATGCATCATTTTTTATTGAGGGACAACTTTTAGTGCTTTGAAGGATTATGGGAAGAAGGATGGAAATAGTTGCCTTCGAACAGATAAGGAAACAAACATAATTATTCTAGGAAACTTGTAGCTATCATTTTTTTTTTATTCAGGGACACTTTTTAGCTTTGTTTCAAAAGTAATAAGATGGCCATCCACTAAGAACTGCCCATTTGGTACTCTTTGCTCTTTTCTTTTCAAATGCTAATGTTCAAGTTACCTCTCTTCTAATTGTAATTTTGTTGAGGTCTCTCACCTCACCCTTCACTTATTTCAATACATTTAACCGTGACCAGAAAAGAAATAGTAGTAAACATAAACCATTTATGACCAAACTAGTGTAAGAATTTATAAAATAGCTACTGCAGAAGAGAGGCAACTATGATGTCTGATATTCTCAAGTTGATGATGCAGAAAGCCAAGCTCTATAACACATTTGAGCTTACATTACTGTTCTAGACTGAATCTAGCACAGAAAATCAAAAATAACACTAACCTACATTGGCTCTTAGATAAATTCACTTAACATATCCGTTGAGTACGGCTAAAAAGCTAGAGAAAGAATACCTCTCTTCCAGTTCCTCAAATCGTTTCGATTTTATTTCAAGATCTTGAAGCTGATTTGAGACATCCATGTTCTGTTTCTCAACTTCTTGTATTGCTGCTTCTAGTTTCTTTTCTTCATCTTCAACCTTCATATAAGTGAATAAAAACCCCATTTTATTGGAAGCGGTGTAATAAAATTCATGCTCAATAAAAAGGATACATACAAGAAATTGTGGAAGATAACTTTTGTTACATACCTTTGCTTTTTCTCGTAAGAAATCACTCTCACTAAGTCCATCAAGTGACCCTTCCTCCAGCCGCTCGAGACTTGCTTCGTAGGCTTTAATGTCTGTGTTAATATCTTCAAGTTCTTTATCAAGTTTTTCAGACATAATCCGCATGCATTCCAAACATAAGGGTTGGTCAACCTGCAATCAGATGTTCATCCGAAACTCTTCAAAAATCATTGTTCCATTCAATGAAAGGTATACTCCAACTAAAATTCATTCTGACTACGAAAGTCAAATCAAAAAATCAAACTACATGTGGTCCATAGAGTCCCACAACAGATCTCATTGCCAGCATTTAGTAGATAGAATTGAAGTTTAAACAGATCACCATGCCTGAATGCTCAAACACAATAACTAAAACTTTCAAGAGAAAAACCACAACCCTGCACTAATGAAACCAAAAAGGTCTCGCCAGACAAAATAATACTAAGCATGATAAATGAGAGCAATTAAAACATACTTATAAATTCTATATATGAAGGAGAGAAAAAGCCGACCAGCAAGTGGAGTTCCTTGCCCCTAGTTGAATGTATATTACTATATACTATATATTCCACACCAGCTTATTCGTGAAAATTTCAACTTGGAGTACATCTTAGCCATTCTGGAAGACGTCAATGACTAAAGGAGTTTGACAAAGAATTTCACCTAACAAATATCCCAGTCTGTGCTGGTTTGATTTTTCCTTTGTGTTCTTTACTTTCCGCTCATTTTGAACCCATCTATATTTTACAGAAAATAATTCCTATTTCACATTAAAAATCAAAAAGGTAATTATGTTACAGAAAAATGTTTTAAGCACAGAATTGAAGATGTGAAAAAGCAGTGAAGCGGAGCTGATAAAAGCACAAAAAAATGGATGTCATTGTATTCTCCAAATATTAAAAATCAAAATCAAAAAATAACTTACAGTTTAAGCAGTATAAACACCAACCTGTGGCAAACATATTAATACGAGGTACTGATTGCCTATCAATATATACCAGTGGACCCTAGATCAGCCTGTGAACGAAAACATGGGGTTCTGGAAAGGGAGAAACCCAACGAACAGGGGAGGAAACAGAGAAAAAAAAGGTAGCAAGACCCAACGAACATCCAAAGGCAGGGGCAAAGAGAGAGAAAAGGTAGGAACCCAACGAACGTACAAAGGCAGGGGACGGATTATCTTTACACGCCATCACAGCTGGGTCTGAGGAATTTGTTAGACGTGAACCACGTGTGCTTCTATTTGCACATATATCTCTTGAAATATGTTTTTTTAAAGAGACACAAATTGAGACATTCAACATATGCCCCACAGGAGTACGAAACACTGTCATGTACAATTAGAGGTTAAGAAACCTGTAGAAGAGAAGGTAAATTGTGATCAAATGCAAGAAGTTTAAAACTACATACTCTTCAACCTTTAGCTGACTGATCTGCTGCTGTATAAAATCACTGGAACAATACACTGTTATTAAAGTTCATATTTTTAGTTGTTAGCCAAGATTAAATCAGAAAATTCATGGCTAATGAAAATCCAGCTTGCAGACAAGCAAAGACTTATAGGATGAACAGTCATGCACTACCATTTTCTAAAAGTCATGTGCAATTCTATATTGTGCATTTTAGACTGATCTTCCCCATAGGAATAGTCAAAGTCCAATTCAACTAAGACATTGACTATTTCTTAAATATGAAACAAACAAGCATTTTAGAGAATGTATGATTTAGTAATGCACCAACCTCCCTCTTTATGAGTGACTGTAAAAATTCAAATTTTCCAATGGGCCACAGGTGTGTTTGACATGATTAGGGTTCTTATTGAGCAATTGAGAGTCACCTTCCACCAAAAGGTGTTTAATAGCAAGATTACATTTAATGTAAAGGTAAATAAGAAAACATCAAGATAGCTGTTTAACTTTTATGTCTCGGCCTACTCAACGTATCTGAATGGCATGACAAAGAACATTAGGATTGTCTTCACTTTATCTTGTATATATGTCTTGTTGATGTGAGTTTTGTGACCACTCAAACGTGCAGGATGAAACACATGTAATCCCAAGTGAAACACCAAATATCAAATCCTCTCTTGAACAAAGACACCGCGTATGCTAAAGATTGCAGAAAAAGATCATAGAGGCAACTCCAAGGTTCCTCTTCTTGTCGGACAATTTTATAATGTGATCTGTTGGTAACCATGCGGGGACTTACACTACTCATTTATGGACATCAATTTTCTAATGTCAATGATTTGAGATTGATGACTCTTCAACTACTTCTAATGAAACAAAATGCAAAAAGAAATGGGTTTTGGAATCTAGTCTAATTCTAGCAATGCAAGGCACCATTGGTGGTGAGGTGAGACTAAACCAGTCCTTGCTTCACCACATCAACTATGCAAAGGAGGGTGCAATCTTCTAAGGATGCATGAATGGCTTTAATATTGTTGACACTTATTCAAATGCCCAACGATGGCACAATCTAAACGAGCATCTCCAATTGAAGTTAAGTACTTGCATTTAGATAAGACCAACCTTACACTACTACTTGCAATCAGCAAGTACCAAAAGGTATGAACATAAGTTTCACCATTAATTCACCAACAACAATATCTTCCATTCATCTACTCAACTACTTCTAATCAACATAAATCAAATCCTGATCTAAGTGAGGAAATGTAGAAACCATGGAATACTCCAAATAACCATAGTTACTAAATTCGTGAAATAGGTTGGATCCGGACCCAAGTTCGACCCGGATCAGGATTCTCGTGTGGATCTGTGAGGATCCCGGCAGGGTTCGTCATCTTGCCTGTGGAACCATCAAGATCCGCAGCCCGCGGATCCAAATGGATCCACATGCAGAATAACAAACACTGTCTGGATACTCACAAATCCATGCAAGAATCCTGTGACAGCCTGAGAATCCAGCACAGATCCACAAACAAGGCCAGCTTTTTAGTGGGCCCAAGTTGCAAATTATGAATATTTTAATAATTTTTTGCCCTCAAAACCCAAAAAACAACCCTTTTATTCAACATCCTAATACGTTTGACCTCATATTTGCTCTCATTGGTGCAAGTTTGAAATGAAGTCTATGTTCCCCCGAGTTTCCGGGACGCGGACGGTAGGGCACAGCAGGACGGGTTTCTAGGATGGCAAAAAAATTTGTCGATTTTGGGGATAGGGGGGAGACAAGGACAAAAAAAGTGACATTTTTTTGTGTAAAAACAATTGGGGACGGATGCAAGTCCTTGGGAGGAGGACGCTCTCGTCCCCAAAACACTAGCTTTTTTTTTGGGGTGGGGGCGGGGACGCGTCCCCAAGGAACATAGAATGAAGTACTTGGATTCAAAGGAGATCAATTATGGAGCTGCAAATACCTTGCAAGAAGTGATTAAGGTATGCATTTCAACCATTGTCTTTTGTTCTTTAATTAATTATTGATTTATTTTAAGTTTTTCAAAACTTATATAATAATTTAAAGTTTATGTGAGTGTTGAAGCATTGGTTTTCTTTAAAAAAAAATCTAGATTGCAAGAATCATACATAGTAGTCAAGGCTCAGTGGGTGGGAGGAGGTCACCAAAATTCAAAATTGATAAGAGGTCTACTTTATGGAGACACAACAAGAATTACACAATGTCATCAGGGTGGATCATACATTGATGCAGGAGCATCCAGAGGTATAAGGGCAATCCTGTGTCACCCAAAAAAAAATGTACTTAGTTTCTATTTTATGTCTTTGCATTTTTGGATACCCATTTGGCTCAAATAAAGGTTCCAACTCTCATAGTTCAACTATCAGTGCATTTAAAAATCCCGAAAAAATAGGAGCATGCAATTTGACCATCATTTTGGTGACCTAGAAGGTGTGACTTGGCCAAATGAATGTAATCGAGATTTAGAGCATTCCAAAAAAAGAATCAGGTCAAAAGGCCCCACGGTTTGAAAGTTATTGCAGTTTTTCGGGTTTTGGAGACCCCCTAAGAATGCTTCAAAGTCAGGTTTGGGGCATTAAATGACCTCGAAAAGGGTCGAAAAATGGGGGACGAGCGAAGCTTGTCCATAGGGCTATAGAGCGCTTCGAGAGCTTTCCGAAAATGTAAACGGTTCGTCAATCGGAGTTACGGTTCAAAAGTTATGCCTCCCGGAAGTTCGGCTACCGTTTCTGGATTCTTCTAGAATTGCACCGACTTCTAACGCAGCTTCCGGAACCTTCTATTTTGTCAGTGGATGCCTACTAGCACTTTCTAGAATGTACTCCTAGCCCTTAACCCTCCGGGGTCTATTTAAGGATTTTTCTAGCATTGTAAAAGGCAGTTCGGATTGGAGCTTGAGAGGAGGTGCTAAAAGGAGAAATATTCTCCAGATTTATGCTATTGTAAGCCCGCAGGGCATTTTTTGAGTTTATTTTCTCTGCACTGTTTGTACCAGCTTATTTTCTCAGTTAATATATTTCACCTTTCTATTGTGTCTATTCTGGTTGTTGGGTTGTGTCCCCATCAAGTGGTATCAGAGCGGGTTTTCCTGAGTGTGTAGACAGAGCGCCGACTGTGAGGCAGTTTGCACCAGGACTGTGTGGTTGTGGGTTCGAGTTAGAAGATGCCTCCACGAAGAGAGCGTGGTGGAAGGGCCAGAGCTGTTGATCCTGAGGAGGTTAGAGCCCTCCAGAGACAGGTACAAGCATTGCAAGAGGAGCTTCGTAGAGGAGCAAATATTGCCGCAGATGATAATAGTGAGGATGACAATGAAGAGGAAGTAATGGAAGTTGACGGGGAAGTTCTGAATCCTGTAGAGGAAAGGCTTTTTAGGGCCATTTCTAGGTTTGGGAAAAGACCTACAATTGAAGTGGGTATATTTTCGGGAAATTTGAAACCAGATGAGTTGATCGATTGGATCAATGAACTGGACGAATACTTTGAATATGAGGATATAAGGGACCCAGATAGGGTTAAGTTTGCAAAGGCCAAACTAAAAGGCCATGCCAAAATCTGGTGGCAAGAGGTTCAACTGGAAAGACTTAGAAGAGGAAAGGAGAAGATCACAAGATGGGATCGCATGGTGGACAAATTGAAGAAGCAGTTCATTCCTGTGGACTACGAGCTTGATCTGTTTAAGAAGATGCATGGGTTAAAGCAAGCAGGAAGATCAGTCCAAGAATATACAGAGGAGTTTTACCGACTCCTGATTAGAGCGGGGCATGCAGAAGCAAATAAGGAGAAGGTTGCTCGTTATATCAGTGGGTTACGACCTAGCATCCAGGAAGAACTAAGTCTGGTAAGAATGACCAGCGTTGAAGAAGCATACCAGTTTGCCCTACGAGTTGAAGAGAAGCTGAGTAAAAGGTTTGAAGGAAGACAAAGAGGGCGAGGTCAAGGAGGAAGGGGAAGCGGTAGATCATCTGGAGGCCGCAATGAAACTCAAAAGAAAAATGAAGATGAGGGTACTAGCAGGAACCAGAGGAATGAGGGTTTCAACCGCTCCCGTGATCAAGATTTTGGAAATCAAAGAGGAAGAGGTAGAGGACGTGGGCAAGGAAGAGGAGGCTTCCGTGGTACCTGTTTCCATTGCAATGAAGAAGGTCATCGTGCCTTTGAATGCCCTCAACGACAAGGAAGGACAGATAGGAGAGCTGAGGACCAAGCTAGGGTTGCTCATGTGGATGAGGATGCACAATCATCACATTCAGAGGATGCAGAAAGAGGAGAGGCCTTGGTAAATGAAAGAGTCCTACTAAGTGGTGAGAATGAACTAGGGCAACGGAGGAGTTTGTTCCGTACCAGATGCAAGTGTGAGGATAAATGTTGTGATGTGATCATTGATGGTCGTAGCACTGATAACCTGGTATCAGAAGAGATGGTCTCTAAGCTGAAGCTCAAGAGGGAGAAACATCCCCAGCCCTATCGGATTTCTTGGGTAAAAGATGATCATAAGGTCCTGGTAAGTGAACAATGTTTAGTAAAATTCAAAATTGGGAGTTACCATGATGAAGTTCTTTGTGATGTTATTTCGATGGATGTTTGCCATCTATTGTTGGGTAGACCATGGCAGTTTGATAGACATGCAATACATGATGGACATGCAAACACATACTCTCTGACAAAGGATGGAGTTCGCCACAAATTGAAGCCCATGAAAAAGGAAGGTGAAAAGGTATGTAGCAGTGCTAGGATTTGTCTTGTTGATGGAAGGAAGTTTTTAGATGGCATGAAACATCAGCGTATGTGCTATGCTTTGATTCCTAGGAAAGATAAAGAAGGTAGTAGTGAAATACCATTTGAAGTTTCAGATTTACTAGGGGAATTTGGAGATATTATCTCTGATAATGTTCCAGACGGATTGCCACCAATAAGGCAAATCAATCATCAAATAGATCTGATTCCAGGAGCTAGTTTGCCTAACAAGGCTGCTCACAGGATGACTCCTACTGAAACAGAGGAGCTAAATAGACAGGTTCAGGAGCTATTGAGGAAGGGCTTGATTCGAGAAAGCCTGAGTCCATGTGCAGTACCTGCAGTACTCGCACCAAAAAAGGATGGAGAGTGGAGGATGTGTACAGATTCCCGAGCTATAAATAGGATAACCATCAAGTACCGATTTCCTTTGCCAAGGATGGATGATCTTATGGACTGCTTGAGTGGAGCTCAGTACTTCACAAAGATAGATCTGAAGAGTGGCTATCATCAGATACGGATTCGAGAAGGAGATGAGTGGAAAACAGCCTTCAAGACCAAGGAGGGTCTTTATGAGTGGTTAGTCATGCCCTTTGGATTGACAAACGCCCCAAGCACCTTCATGCGGCTCATGAATGAGGTACTTAAAAAGTTCTTGGGAAAATTTGTTATTGTCTATTTGGATGATATTTTAATTTTCAGCAAGACTTTCGAAGAACATTTACTGCATATTCGTAGTGTCCTTGAAAGGCTAAGGGAAGAGAAACTGTTAATTAATCTAAAGAAGTGTGTCTTTGCAAAAAGGGAGTTAGTCTATTTGGGATTTGTTATATCACCTGAAGGACTCAAAATGGATCCAGAGAAGGTTAAAGCCATCTTGGAATGGCCTACTCCAAGGTCTGCTACTGAGGTAAGATCATTTCATGGTCTGGTTAGTTTTTACAGGAAGTTTATTAAGAATTTCAGTGGCATATGTGCACCTCTAACTGATACAATAAGAGGGGATAGAAAAGAGTTCAAATGGACTGCAGCAGCTGCGAGAAGTTTTGAATTGCTGAAGAAGAAGGTGACTGAACAGCCTGTGTTGGCACTTCCAGATTTCAGAAAAGTATTCCAGGTGGATTGTGATGCTAGTGGTAGCGCTATTGGGGCTGTATTAAGCCAAGAAGGTAAGCCTATTGCATATTTTAGTGAAAAATTGAATGATGCAAAGAAGAAGTATTATGTTTATGATCAAGAGTTCTATGCAATAGTTCAGGCCTTAAAGAAATGGAGGCATTATTTATTGCCAAAGGAATTTGTTTTGTATACTGATCATCAGGCATTACAGTACCTAAATAGCCAAGGTAAATTGAATCAGAGGCATATGAAGTGGGTAGAATTCTTGCAGAGTTATACATTTGTGTTAAAGCATAGAAGTGGAAAATCTAACAGGGTTGCAGATGCATTAAGTAGGAGACAGTTGTTGCTTACAACAATGCAGGTTGAAGTAGTTGGGTTTGAAGAACTCAAGAATTTGTACCCCGAGGATCCTGATTTTGCTGAAGCATGGAAAGCTTGTAAAGAACCTGTGGCTGTAGATAGAACCAAGTGGTTAGACTATTTGATTCAGGATGGCATGTTGTTCAAAGGTAGTCAATTGTGCATTCCAAAGAGTTCCATGAGGGAAAATCTGATTAAGGAGAAACATAGTGGAGGGATGGCAGGACATTTTGGTCGGGATAAGACCATTGCCATTCTTAGAGAACATTATTTTTGGCCTCAAATTACACAAGATGTGAAGAAGTTTGTACAGAGTTGCCAGGTTTGTCAAGTTGCCAAGGGGTTTAGTCAAAATACTGGCCTATATCAGCCATTGCCTGTTCCATCAAGGCCATGGGAGGACATAAGTATGGATTTTGTTCTTGGATTGCCAAGGACCCAAAAGGGAAATGACTCAGTATTCGTGGTGGTTGATAGGTTCTCCAAAATGGCACATTTCATTCCATGCCACAAAACTCATGATGTTGTCCATATTGCAGACTTGTTTTTCAAAGAGGTGGTAAGACTACATGGTCTTCCAAGGAGTATAGTTTCTGACCGAGATACTAAATTTGTGGGGTATTTCTGGAGGACATTGTGGAAGAAGTTGAGAACAGACTTGAAATTCAGTTCCACGCATCACCCACAGACTGATGGCCAAACAGAAGTGGTAAATAGAAGTCTGGGCAATTTGCTGAGATGTTTAGTTGGAGATAAGCCCAAGGGATGGGATTTGATTCTACCACAGGCAGAGTTTTCTTATAATAACTCTGTAAATAGGAGTACTGGAAAATCACCATTTCAAATTGTATATGGGAATAGCCCAAGGACTGCACCAGAATTGAGGAAGATAGAACAAGGGGAGAGAACAAGTGCTGAAGCTGAGGAATTTGCTGAACACATCAAGCGTCTACATGAGGAGGTTCAAGCACACATTATCAAGATGAATCAAGAGTATAAAGCTAGGGCTGATGCAAGGAGAAGACATAAGGAATTCCAAGTAGGGGATCTAGTCATGGTGCACTTACGAAAAGAAAGATTTCCAGTTGGTACTTACAACAAGCTGAAAATGAAGAAATTTGGTCCCTGCAAAATTTTGAAGAAACATAACTCAGGAAATGCATATGAGGTTGAGCTGCCAGATGGTATTCACATTTCTCCCATTTTCAACATTGCAGATTTGACAGAGTATCATGATGATGGTACTGATGAGGAGCTGGTTTTAGAGCCATGTCCAATTCTTGCTTCTAAGAAGGAGGAGGTAGAAGACATTCTAGATCATCGTGTGGGTAGGAGTACCAGAAACAGGCAGTATGAAGAATATTTGGTCAAATGGAAAGGACGATCGATCGAAGACTCAACTTGGATTTCAGCAGCTGAGGTTTCCCATTTGGGATTTCCTCTACCATCCATAAAGTGACAGGGTCACTTTTCAATCTACCCTGGGTGTCTGATGCAGGAGCATCCAGAGGTATAAGGGCAATCCTGTGTCACCCAAAAAAAAATGTACTTAGTTTCTATTTTATGTCTTTGCATTTTTGGATACCCATTTGGCTCAAATAAAGGTTCCAACTCTCATAGTTCAACTATCAGTGCATTTAAAAATCCCGAAAAAATAGGAGCATGCAATTTGACCATCATTTTGGTGACCTAGAAGGTGTGACTTGGCCAGATGAATGTAATCGAGATTTAGAGCATTCCAAAAAAAGAATCAGGTCAAAAGGCCCCACGGTTTGAAAGTTATTGCAGTTTTTCGGGTTTTGGAGACCCCCTAAGAATGCTTCAAAGTCAGGTTTGGGGCATTAAATGACCTCGAAAAGGGTCGAAAAATGGGGGACGAGCGAAGCTTGTCCATAGGGCTATAGAGCGCTTCGAGAGCTTTCCGAAAATGTAAACGGTTCGTCAATCGGAGTTACGGTTCAAAAGTTATGCCTCCCGGAAGTTCGGCTACCGTTTCTGAATTCTTCTAGAATTGCACCGACTTCTAACGCAGCTTCCGGAACCTTCTATTTTGTCGGTGGATGCCTACTAGCACTTTCTAGAATGTACTCCTAGCCCTTAACCCTCCGGGGTCTATTTAAGGAGATTTCTGGCATTGTAAAAGGCAATTCGGATTGGAGCTTGAGAGGAGGTGCTAAAAGGAGAAATATTCTCCAGATTTATGCTATTGTAAGCCCGCAGGGCATTTTTTGAGTTTATTTTCTCTGCACTGTTTGTACCAGCTTATTTTCTCAGTTAATATATTTCCCCTTTCTATTGTGTCTATTCTGGTTGTTGGGTTGTGTCCCCATCATACATATAGAAATGTAATTATTGCAATGTACAATATAGAAGCTCCTATTCCCAAGTGAAACTACATTTTTGGGTCTTGGGGGTCAAGGAATTAACATGTGTGATGGTGGTAGGGAAGATAAGAAGGGATTACCGGCCACACAAATAGTAGCTTTAGCAAAAGAGTAGGATGTTGATAGAGCACTTGCAAAAGGAAAACATAGTGCTTCCAAACAAAAATCAACCAACACCACCATCCAATCAACAAGCATAAGAACACATCCTTTTTTGCCTGTGTCATCTACAAATGATGAAGCTGTAGACCAAATTCCACTCACCCATAAGAGAGGCCAACTACATAGGGTATTCCAAAATAAATTGTTAGACATTGTTGATCATAATGTTGGACGTTGTTTGTTTGCAAATGGTGTTCCATTCAACTTAGTGAGATCGCCTCATTAAAGGGAGACAGTGCAATCAATAAATGAAGCACCTTCTGGTCACAGAGGACCTGATTATGAAATGTTGTGCACTACAATATTACATGATGAGAGAAAAATTGTAGAGGCCCAACTTCAACCAATAAGAGATTCTTGGGTTCAAACAGGTGTGTGTATTATTTCAGATGGATTGAAAGATTGTAAAAACCATCCATTGACCAATGTTATTGTTGTATGTCCCAAGGGGGCAATGTTTTTGAAGGTAATTGATTGTGAAGGGCAAGTCAAACATACCTAATTTATTTCCTGCATTCTCATTGATGCCACAGAGTCAGTGGGTGCTGATAATGTTGTTCAAGTGATCGTGGACAATGCAAAAGTATGCAGGGTTGCAGGGTTATTGGTAGAGTCTAGATATGATCATATTTTTTGGACACTGTGCACCATCCACTCTCAATTTGGTGATGAAATCAACTGATACCCAAATAGATTGGGTGAAATAGATATATGAGGCTGAAGAGATTCAAATGTTTGTGACAAATCACATGTCACAAGCAATTTTCATGAGTTTCTCGGACTTGGAATTATTGAAAGTAAATTTGCAAATTTAAAATTTAATTTATATATTATTGGATTACATAATATTATTCTTTGTGTTGTTTACATTAACATATTTTAAATGGTATTACTAACCAAACTTTAACATGTTCTTAGGTTGCTAAAATTCGCTTTGCCTCTCACACAATCATCTTGAGACGACTTGTGAACGTAAAGGATGCATTGACATAGATGGTCATTAGCCCCCAATGGGACATTTGGAAGAATTCCACATTAGTATATAGTGTTGATTGATGTTGAAGGAAAATCATCAATCAACAGCAATGATACATACTTCAGCAGCAGTCAAATATCGAGTCTAGGTCTGAAAACGATAAGACAGTCAAATTACATATAATTCAGTACAGCTGTGAATGATATTATAGATTACTTGTAGTATCATCAAGTTATTTATAAGACCTTTATTGTTAAGAAATCAAATTCAGATTCATATATATATATTGATATAAGAAATATTGATTCAGGTCCTTGTCATTACTAAAAGAAGAAATTGGTACATCTCTATCAGAGATACTACAAACCTTTACATGGCATCAATGCCACCCTAATAGAGAAATTCAAATTTATAATAACTTCTATATCAGAATCTATATAACATTAATTCAAAATGATGAATCATGTAAGACTAGAAGATAGGCTTGAAGGAGCCTCAAATTTTGCATCATGGAAAATCAGAGTAATGATTGTACTATGTGAAATGGAGTTAGAAGAGTTAATAGAGGTAAATAAATCTATGCCAGAAAATGATCCGAACAAAACAACTTGGAAAAGATGCAACAACAAAGCCATGAAGATCATCATAGATTCAATTAAAGATCACATTCTTCCATCCGTAGCAAATCTTAAGACAGTCTTTGAGATGTTCTCCACTATAAAGAATACTTTCGAAATTAATAAAACAAGCAGATTGCTAACATTGAAGCAAGATCTACTAGACATCAAGATCAATAATGGAGAATCTATTACGTCCTATTTCCTAAGAGTCTCAAAATTGAAAGATCAACTTGCGACCATTGGAAATCAAGTAGATGACAAAGAACTCAGCATTATAACCCTAAAAGGACTACCACTATCTTGGGAGACATTTATTGGTGGACTAGGTTCTCGACCTGACCTTCCTAAGTTTGAACTACTAAAAAATGAATGCACTCAAGAAGAGTCAAGATTAATTACAAGAGGAATCATTTCATATCAAGAGGGAGAAATTCAACATCTTCAAATCAGTACCAATAATAAGGGAAAAAGAAAGGGAATTCATCAAAACAACAAGGAATTCAAAAAATCATACAAGAAAAGAGATTGGTCCAAAGTACAATGCTTCAAATGTGACAAATTCTGTCACACTCATAAACATTGTCTGAAACGGGACAAAATTCAAGCAGCCCTAGCAGAAGTTAAGGATGAAAATGATGAAAATTTTGCATTTTAAGTTGAACAAAGAGATAAAGTGGATAAATTTAAATGAGAATCCCAAAGTGAGGAATCAAAGGGAGAGTGATACATTTCCAAAGTTTGAATACATAAATGATGTATGCAATGTTGTACTCAAACCTAAAGATAAATTACTTATCTGTAAATTCAGTTTTTCTCATCAATATAAGCATATTGAATCAGAGATATGGTATACTGAAATGTTCTCAAGTTGGTTTACATAAATACAAATGAGGAAACAGCAGATATTCTTACCAAACCTCTTGCCAAGGTTAAATTGGAATATTTTAGAGATAAACTCCGTATGATCAAATTGTAATTTTTGAATATCGAACTTAATTTTAAATTTTATATGTGTTTATGCTTCTAATTGAATAGTTGCATCGAAAATAATTATCTAAATTATGGCTGAACGGTAGAGAGTAGGGTTCTCGAGCAGGTATGAGGATGGTTACAATAAACATGGTAGGAACTTTCAGCACTCTAGAAGGTTTGAACCGTTCAGAAGGCATGAATATCTAAACTACTGGAGGAATAGAAATGGGAGATGGCACGAGGAGGGAAGAAACTTTCAAAAAAGGACTAAGTGGAAAAAAGTGGAACAGCAAAGCGGGGGAACCTGGCAAAATGGAGATAGAAACCGTTTTAATGGACAGAGGAGCCATCCAATTCAGAGGTTCACATCTTTCAATCTGGGGGGTAAAGTGGATTTTTGAGAGATTGCAAAGCAACTAAGGAAACCACAAGTGGTGAACTAGAATAAGCAGCTGATTGAGGAACAGCAAATGACAAGATGTACAGTAGATAGGGTCATGTTAGAAATGGATCCTATGAAGCAGAAACGGAATCTTCTGGAAAAGAATGCTTTCTTTTTGAAATGGGGAGGACTATAGCCTACAATAGGAAAGATAAAAACTTGGTGTGATGAGAAATGGGGACATGTGAAAGACTTTAAAACTTTGGAGAATGGGTTTTGTATGGTTACGGTGGAGGTGGCTCAAGATAGAGACTGGATTCTAAACGGAGGACCATATTTTTTAGAAGGGTTTGGCTTTTACATGAAAGAGTGGGTTCCAAATTTTGACCCCACAAAGGAAATAATAAAGCAATTTCCTATATGGATGGGCCTGAGAAACCTTCCTCGGGAATATTGGACTAAACATTGTTATAGAAAGATTGGAAATAAACTAGGAACATTTATTAAGGTAGTGGAAATGGTTAATAAGGAAACTTTGCAAATGTTTCCAAGAATATGCATAATGTGGAATGATTGTCACCCTATACCAAAAATGGTTGAGGTTTTTTGTGAGGAGGAGGTTTGGAGGCAGCCTTTGTCTATGGAAGAAGGCTTAACTGTGTGTGAACATTGTCTATGTGAGGAGCACAATTCAGAAAAATGTAAGCAAGAGGGGCGACAAAAAGGGAAGGAGGATGAAAGGTTACTAAATAAGGCGGTAGAGATGGCTATAACATAGGCAGGGGTGCAGGAAGAGAAGGAGAGGAGCTTAAAGAGGGCTGCTGCAGAAGTGGAAAGTACTATGATGTAGAAAACCAAAGAGAATCATTGTCGAGAGAGGGAAATTGGTGAGGCTGAAAAAGTGGTGTATGAGCAGGGGATAGTGTTTGGTATTGTTGAGGAAAGAAATATGCAGCAAAAAATCCAAGAAGAAAAGGAAGGGGTGGCCATCCCGCAAACTAAAGTTATGGAAGGTACTGAAGGGAATGAAGGCATGCAATGGTTGGGGGGGGGGGGGGGGGGGGGCAAAGAATTGGAGAGTAATTGTAATGTGAGGGAAGAATAGTTAGCTATTGTTACTAGAGAGGAACCACAATTTTTACAAAGTGATGTGTGTTGGGAAGAAGATGGGATTACAAGGGATGGGGATGCACAAGAAGATTATAAGACTGTTTCAGAGGAGAAAGAGGATAGAAGTGATGGGGAGGTTTTTAAAGATATAAAAATTTCCCCAATCAAAAACTTAAAGGGGGGCTCTGGAGTTTAAAGCTTGAATGATAGTTCGAATGAGGATGATCTAGATAGGGAGGATATCAGGAGGAGGATTACTTGGGGTTGGAGGAGAAAATGGCTCTCAAAGAGAAAAGAACCTCAAAAAAATCAGAAAGTAAAAAGCATAAAGTTTAGGTGGGGGAGAGCCAAAACAGAGGAAGGAGAACACTAAATGCTCTGATTCAAATCGCAGGGAGTGCAAGAGGCCAAAGTAAGTTGAAATCGAGAAGGGGGAAAAACCCCTCCCGAAAGAGATGAAGATCCTATCGTGGAATGTCAAGGGTTGTAATGCCCCTAACAAGTTTCACTTGATCAAGAGAGGCCTTGATCAAGAAAAATCGGATGTGGTTCTATTTCAGGAAACAAAGATAAAAATAGATGACTTGGAAAGAGAGAAAAAGAAGTTTAGGAAAGGGCAGAGTGATTGGGTAGCTGCACAAGGAGCTTCAGGTAGAATAAGTGTTTTATGGAAAGGGGATTTGATGATTGGTGTGGTGATGCAGAAGGAGAAAAACTAGCAATGGATCAAGGTAAGTACAAAACAATTAGGGACTGAATTCAATGTGATTAATGTGTATGGGCCTCTTCAGAGTAGGGAGAAGAGAGTTATGGAAATCTTTAACAGAAGTATTAGAAATTCTACAAGATGAAATCACAATATTGGGTGGTGATTAGAATGCCATTCTCTATCCTAGGGAGAAAAAAGGGGGGAGTGGATGGGAATGGCTAAGCAGGAAGACTTCTTAGCCTTTGTGACTAATAATGGACTAGTGAACATTTCTTTAAAGCAAGGTGAATTCACCTGGAATAGTAGAAGACTGGGTTTCGTAAATATAGCAGAGAAGCTAGATAGGTTTCTTTTAGGAGGAAACTGGACACAAGTGGAATGAATGGTAGAAGCTGAAATTTTTGCCAACCCATGGGTCAAATCACTTTCCAATCAGTTTGAGAATTCAAGAAGAGTGTTCCCCTGATAGATGCCCTTTCAAATTTGAAGCAATGTGGCTGAGAGCGGATGGTTTTAAAGAGATGGTTGAACAATGGTGGATTAATGCCCCTTTTTGGGAGGGGAATAAAGCTTTCAAAATTTTTAAAAAGCTACAGCATATCAAAAGAAAGTTGAAGGTTTGGAACAGGGAATCTTTCCAAAATATTTTCAAGAGGAAAGAAGAGTTGGAACTGTCTCTAGAAAATTTAAATGAAGGAATTATTCAAGGAATGAAAGAGGAGGATTTCCTAGAAGAAAAGAAGTTAAAAAAGGAATGCGAAGAAATTCTTCTAAGAGAGGAAGTGTTTTGGAGGCAGAAATCAAGAGAAACATGGTTAAAAGAAGGCGACAAGAATACCAAGTTAAACCATAATTCAGTCAAAGTTAGAATAGCACATAATAAGATTTTTTCCATAGAAAATTCAGAAGAACTAGTGGTAAATGATCCAAAGGAGGTTAAGATGGAGGCCATAGATCTTTTTTAAAGCAAAGGACGGCTCGAGGATGAAGAGGGGGAGGGGGGGGGATGGAAGGGGAAGTCTTGGAGTGTATCCCACAATGTGTTATAGAGATGCAGAATGATATGTTAAGTGCAGAAGTAACTAAAGAAGAGGTAAAAATGGCTCTATGGGGATTAGGCAAGGAAAAAAGCCTAGGTCCAGAGGGTTTTACAGGAAGTTATTTTAGATTTTTTTGGGACTGCATGGGGGATGAAGTCTAGGAGATGGTACAGGAATCAAGGAGAGGGGGGTTTGTCTTAAAATATATAAACAACACCTTCATTGCTCTAGTGCCAAAGAAGGAAGAGTGTAGGACTTTCGAATATATCAGACCTATTTCTTTATGCAATATTTTGTATAAAATCATATCCAAAGTGATTGCAAACCGGTTAAATTTGGTTCTAAACAGTGTAACACGAGGACCCGCACCCCCTCCCAAACCTCGAAGTACCTATCCCCAAGACATCCTCGCACCGAGTGCTTGAGTACCCAAGTACCCCCACCTCCACCATTCCACAACTATGTTGTCGCAAGGATGGGTACTTGAATTTCTAATTGAATTTTTATTCTTGAATGTTACTATTGGGTATGTAATATCTTACCATGTTGAATGTTCAATAGTTCTAGCTCATGTTGTAATTTTGCTATGTTCAATTATTTTAATTTGCTATGTTCCACTAAAACATCATTTCATAACTAGCATTTCAAGTTTTGTGTATACTATACAACACCCCTCCCTTTCTTGTCCTCCCCTTGTCGCAATCCCCTTGTTGTCCCCCAGCGGTCCCAAAAATGAGGCCCATTTTCCCCGCGTCCCGAAAACTCATCCCGACGTCCCAACGTACCCCAATATTGGGGTAACACTGGTTCTAAATGATGTGATTTCAAAGGAACAGTGTGGGTTTGCACCGGGAAGACCTATATTTGAAGGGGTGACAATAGCCCATGAAAATGATTCATTCCATAAGAGTAAAGAAACATAGTAAAATGATGGTGAAACTAGATATAAGGTGAGCCTATGATGAGGTCAATAGAGGATTTTTTGTTCAAAATTTTGAATAAGTTTGGTTTTAATGAGGAATGGATTAGATGGGTTAAAGAATGTTCGAGTTCAGTCAGATTCTCAGTCTTGGTAAATGGAAGCCCGCAAGGGTTCTTTGAGTTAGAAAAAGGTATAAGACAAGGGGACCCATTATCCCCTTTTCTTTTTATCATTTTAGCAGAAGTTTTAGGGAGATGATCCAAGAAAAAAGAATCAGAGGTTTGTGGAAAGGTGTAAAAGTGGCAGGGGGAGTGGATCCTATTGCTCATCTTTAGTTTGTGGATGACACCTTTTAAACAGGGGAAGCCTCAGAGTAGGAAGCCAAATTGATGTAGAAATTTTTGGAGATTTATGGAAAAGTTTCAGGACAAAAGATCAATTGGGCAAAGTCGGAAATCTTCTTCTTCAATACTCCTTTTAGTAAAAGAATGGCAATATGCAGAATTTTGCATATAAAGCAAGGTTTACTTCCAAGTAGATATTTGGGGATCCCATTGTTCCAAAGTAGGAATAAAAGTGATGTATGGAAAGGTTTAGCAAAAAAGTGTTTTAAAAAATGGAAGGCTGGAAGGGTAACTAGTTGTCATCGGCAAGGAGAATTTTAATGTTAAAATCGATAGTTTCTGCAGTTCCAACTTTTTCAATGATGTGCCTTAAAATCACAAAAAATGTAATTAATAGTGTGGAAAAACAGATGAGGAGGTTCTTTTGGAGTGGAGCAGGGGATTGTAAGAAATGGCCTTTGTTAAAATGGGAGAAAATATGTAGCCCAAAAAAATATGGGGGTGCTAGAATTAGAGATTGGAATCTTATGAATATGGCCTTAGGAGCCAACAGGTTATAACTCCTTCAAACACCAAAAATCTTTATACTTCAGTTGTTTGACATTTCGTCAAACATTTTGCAAACAAGCTTTGATACCACTGTAATAATCCTGCTCAATTCCGACCTTAAAATATTGAAAACCTACATTTCTCAGAAAATATGCCAAATGAGAAGTGAAGAACCTGATTGTGGATGGCTGTAATATTTTCCTTCAATGCTGCCCCTTCTGCTTGCTTTTTTTTCGATCTTCTTTTTCCACTTGCTTTTTCCGGATTTGCTTTTTTCATTTTGCTTTTTCGAACTGCTTTTTCAGAGTGCTTTTTTCGGAGCTTCTTTTTCGGACTGCCTTTTCGGCCTGCTTTTTTTTTGGTTTTGCTTTTACTGCTTTTTTCGGACTGCTTTTTTTTCGGTTTTGCTTTTTCGGTCTGCTTTTTTCGGACTGCTTTTTCAGCCTGCAGACCTGCTAGAAATGACCTCCAATAAGTTCAGCCCTGCAAAAAAAAACCTCCTGAAATACTGAAAATGGCCTTAGGCCCAATGATGCCCTAGCTGAAGTGACTGAAGTATCACCTCCAAATGTGCAACCCTTCAGAAGATATTTCACTTCCTCAGTTATGCAAATCCAAGGGAGTTTTCGTTCCCAAAGATCAACTGACTATCTGAAAGCACTTGGCTCCACAATAGACTATGTGACTGAATCACAATTTGATGTCAAGAGAGAAATAAACAACTGGATGATTAGAATGAAGCCCAGGGTGCCTATTTATTCTTTTTTCTCCACTTTCTCCAGAAGCTTCTAGAACATTATTTTATTTTATCTATTAAGTGACTTTATAAAATATTTTATAATTCAAGTCACTTTATTAAATTAATTAAATATAAAGTTACCTTTTAATATTTATTTATTTGATAACTTTATAAATAATTAACTTAATATCACTTATTTATTTAATTAAAATAATTAATTAGTCATCCTCATAAAATATTCATTATTTTGGACAACCTAATTAATTAAATCAAATTGCCTCCAAAAATGGGGACATGACAACAAACCACATTTTCGTGGGTGATTGGAGATGGAAATCATTCAAAATTTTGGGAGGATTCCTGGAATGGTTATAAAACTTTAGATGAGGACTATCAGGATAGAGTTTGAAACAAAAACTTTGTGGTTTATGGGGTAGGGAAGTTAGAGATTATGTTATTGAGAAGGATGGAATCCTAGATAAAGTGTGGGAATGGAAGGATTGGAGGGTGGATGGTCTATCACAGAGGCGGCAACAATCTCTAAAGGAGATTTTCACACGAAGGAAAGTCTGCATTATTGCAAGTAGGGATAAGATAAGTTGGTGTACTGCAACTTTAGGTACGTTCTAAGTAAAACTTGGCTATGAATTAATAGAAAATAAAGAAGATGTAAGTTTTGAAGCTGGTGATTTATGTTGGAATAAAGAAAATTTGCTAAAAGCTAGAACTTTCTCATGGTTAGCTATTTAGGGAAAAATCTTGACTAGGGAAAGGAGGAAATTTGGTTTTCAAGGACCAACAAAATGTGTTATGTGTGGTAAAGAGGAAGAAAATGTGGATCATTTATTGTTAAATTGTGAGGTAGCAACAAAATGTTGGAGTTATATTCAAGGAAAATTGGGATGGATAGGACCATGGAGCCCCTCCCTATTGGCCTTCTTCATCTCATGACCAAGGATGAGTAAGAGAAATATGTTGGAGTGTGTGTGGAGGGTAAGCCCTTCAATTGTTATTTGGGAGGTGTGGAAGGAGAGGGATAGGAGAATCTTTCAAGAGGTGATAGAAACGGTGGAACAACTCTTGCAAAGGATTGATCACTCGATAGAAGAAGTGGTAAGTGCAACAGTGTTTAAGAAAGATTTGTTAAAAAGTGTGTTTATGAATAGTGACAAAGCTATTAAGAAGGAATGGCCTTCAAAATTGGACAGGCTAAAGCTAAGGGAAAGAATATTTCAAAGGTGAATCAAAGAGAAAAGACAAGGTGGGAAGCTCCGGAGGAAGGATGGATTAAAGTAAATTTTGATGGGGCTGCAAGGTGTAATCTAGGCAAATCAAGGGCTAGATGCATAGTTAGAGACCATTTTGGGGAGACACTGGCTATATGGGCAAAAAGATTACCTGATGGCACTAATAATGAAGCTGAATTTCAAGCTACACTCTTGGCAATTCAATGTGCCAAGGTGGGAGGGGTTAAAGTGATTATGGAAGGTGACTCTATGGTAGTGGTGCAAGTGTTAAGAAGCAACTTGATTTTGGCTTGGCACTTGGCAAAATTTATTATTTTGTCAATGAGTTTAAAGTCGTTGCAGGACTTTAAAGTTTGTCATGTTTATCCAGAAGCCAATAAGAAAGCAGCTTAACTTTCAAAATGGGTGCCAGAGTGTATGGTGGAAGGATCAGTTTGTTTTGAATGGTGTAGCCATTGAAAGGGAGTGATTGATGATGATTAATGCAAAAGAGAAGTGAAGTTTAAATAAAGGTCTAAATGATTGAATGGAAAATGACATAAACAAGGACTGTCAGTAAACAGTAAAGTTGTAAGATCTAGGAGATTTGTTATAAATGCTCGCATGATGAAAAGACGTGCAAAAAGCAGATGAAATGATTAAAACTTTTCGGCAAAGGAAAAGTAATGCAAAAAAGGAGACAAGTGACATGCTATAAATATAGTAGCTGAAAAGGAAATGTTTAACAAATCTGGATAGTAAATTTTAAGATTCAATGAAAGTGACAAGAAAAAAGAGAAGATGGAAGCCACCTTTACTTTCAAAACACCAAGACAGAAAAAGGCGTTGTATGGCCCGGTTCAAAATAAGAGGCTGACGTTGTTGTTGAAGTGTCCATCGCAAAGAGTCTTGGAGGCAGTAAAGGAAACAGTGGGGGAATTGTTCCAAAATTTCACCCACCACTAGAAAATCAATGTAGATATAGCAGCTATGGTGATGGCATGGGGTCTTGAACCGGTGTTTCCAGAAGAGGAGGTTGAATGGGTGATGAGAATGTTATTCCCCAAGGACTTGATTCTAGGGATAGAATCTCTATTGGAATGGGCGTGATCTGGGCAAGGGTTTGATTATAGTGAGTGTTTTGAAAATAAAGAGGAAGGCAAGGCTCAAGGAAAAATCGGTTTTGTCTGGTGGCCAACTGAGGTGAATAAAGAAGCTTACAAAGCAAAGATCAAATTGGCATGGTTACAACTAGTGGAGGAAAATCGCATTTTCAGGGAAAGGGAGGGAAGGAAGGTGATAGGTTTTTTGGTCACCCATCCAAAGCGTCGGAGGAGTGCAAGAAACAAGAGAATTCGTAAGGTGGTGACAGTTCAATTTCTAATAAATGTGGAAGATTAATTTGCAGAGGGGATGACTTGAAGTTTCTTGTTTTTTGCTTTTCCTCTGATAAAACTGGAGCAAGGTTTTGTAATTTTGAATTTGTAGAAGGATTTGAAGGATAAACCTTGAAAATGAATGTTAATGGTGCTAATTTTGCAAAGAAGTCCAGCTAATGGCAGATTTAGGGTAAATTTTGAGATACTTGGATTTGATGGCGTTTACAAAAGGAATAGCTTCGCAGGAAAATCAAGAAAATTGACCAAGGCTAAAGTGGTTAACAGCGGAGCAGAAAAGCAATTACAGCTGTCAAACAGAAGCAAAGGAAGGACAGCTGGCAAATTTTTTATAGGGTCTTATGTGTTTTTCGGTATGGGGTATAGTTGTATTGTAAATGTTTGTATAGCTCGTGAAAAGAGGCAATAGTTAAATAGGGTAAATAGATTAATGGAAATTGTTGATTACTAAAGTTGTAAGAGGGAAGGAAAGGCTAATTAAGAAAGCCTACATATGTACTTATGTAAAATCTTTTATATAAATAAAAAATTATTACTGACCAAAAAAAAATAGTTGCACTAAATATGTAATAAAAGATGACGATCTTTCATAGACATATATATTCAGAAGGTAATGATTGTAAGGTGACGATCTTACAAATGATAGGCCTATTATCATGACAATTTATGTTATTGTTTTGGATTTGTCGGAAGTCATTGATAACGAAAGTATTATGATCATTGTAGTTGTTGATCCGGAATGTCGGAGATCATAATAAATATTATGATAGTGTTCATAACATTGTGATTATAGTTATTTGGCAAGTCACTATTTCAGAGTGTTAAAGTCAGATAATCTATTTACTGATAGGTACTATTGAATTGATACAAGGTTGTATGTCAAGAGCACTTGAGAATTTTGAGATCTGACATCTCCCTTGCTAAGAGGGAGTGTTAATGTGTAGCTTCAGTAGAAGTGAACTACATAAAATTTTGAGTATATGATGTTAAGAATATAACCTAGATAAACCTATAGGTCTGATGGTACAGATCGTACCTGCTCTTCTATACATATATTCCTAATGAATGGCATTCAATTTAATATATATTATCTCTAAAGGTGTCGGCGATTTCTAGACAAATACATTATTTGTTCTTGGTTAACTTAGTTAGTCATAACTAATTTATTTACTAAAGATCATTGGCTTAGGGATAACAAGTTGTTTGTTAATGCCAAGGGTTATGTCCCTTGAGGGACATACCCTCTAGATAGGATATATGTACGCGTTGTGAATGCAATTTGGAAGACACACATACACAACAGTCTGATCTTCCAAGCATTTTACTTCCTCCGAAATACATAGCAGAGATATTATTAATCATCCAAGATCGAATATAGAGGACTGGACCTTCAGTAAACATTAGTAATATCTGCCTCAATCAAATTCTGAATATACGTTTGTAGAAGATCCATGAATTTAACATGATATCAGAGCCAAGTTGCAAATGTAAGGTTTGCAACCAAATTCATCATGACAGTATTACATCTATAATACAAACATAATAGCATTAGACAAAAACTGGAGTTTTATTTCTATTTACCGCAAAGACTTCTTGTTGTCATCGGGGGTTCGATGATAATAAACTTTAATTGTTGACAAGCGATAAGGTTATCAGGCACAATCATCTACAAGTGTTGTTGAATTACAGAAACCTCCTGTACAAATCTATGAACTTAATCACGCAGGTTTGTCAAGTATTGAACTCATTGGACTCAACAGAGTTTTGGAAGGTTTGCTGGTGAAATCAGACCAATGATTTTCAAGCTTAGCGAACTCAACTCGCTAGATATATCAATGAAGATGAATCAAGCTCGTATTCACTACCAATGATGCGTCTTTGATCAAAAATTGCTTTCCACCATCAGTCACGCAATCCATGGGATGTTGGGCATCTAGATTCGGAGAAGATTTGATTGTTGGATCGAAGTCAATGTACAAAATCACTCATGTTGTAAAGATCTTGTATGCAGGAGTGTGGACCTGCTAGCATATTGGCTCTCTGTGATGCCAAGGAACCCATGTGTCTTCACCAATGTGCCACAGATGGGGCCATGTGGCAGTTCCGGTGCAGGGATTTTTTTCTTATACGCTGATATGACTATCAACACCCTTGATGGTGTGCTTGAGGCTTATAAAATATGATCTGTCCAAATCCACCGTAAAAACCTTGTGCTTGGGATGGGTCGCATGGACCAATCCACATGCAGATCGGGTTGATAAGAGTGCTACAGTTTAAAGATCTGACACTCGATAGAAAATAAAACTCATTTTGTTGATCTGTTGTAACAAATATAACACGTGTGAGTAAACAAATAGTGACTTGTAGATACATATGCTCTCGATTCCTTTATGACGTCTGTGTGGATAAGGAAAAGCATCCTTATAAAATCTGAAGAAATTCAATTGCACAGATAAACAGACTGAGAGACGGATTGACTATGTCTGAAATAAAATATATATATTCATTCTATGTCTGCTGAAGGGTGATGTGGACTCAATGCTGCTGAAAGTGAAAGATAAGTTGTGATCATCGATGTACTACAGAAAGAAGATTCAGTGATACAATTCAGACTTTAAAGAATAAGTTGAACAGATCAATGCTCAGTTCATGCATGAAATAATTGTGATATTCTCCAATACATGCTTCAATTTTGCTAGAGACATTTCCTTATAATATCTGATTTAATTTGCAAAGAAGCTCCATGTATCCCAAGTTAAATTTCTTGTTCTGAAAAGTTGTTCACAAACAGTTTACTGTATCAGAATTTCAGTTTGATTATAACAGAAGTTACAGCAATATTACTGGATTAATATGACTTCAGACTTAATGCAATTGGTTCCTTAAATCATTTGTAAGTTGGCATTGGGTTAGTGCTCAAATTGATTGAGTGGGTGCTGTAATTTTGAAAGAGTTTTTCTAAGTAGGGATTGTTTCTCATTAGGGTTGAAACCCTCAAAGTTCTAATTGGATGAAACAACTCGGTCACAAAATAAGATGGTAGACTTCCGCACTTCGAGTCTATAATCAGTAGACACTAAGGAAGCCTGTGAAGTTTTTTTGGAATTAGCCATCAAGTGAAATATTGAACAAGAGTGTTGTTAGAACAACTCCACATGATTCCAGGCAGTACAGAGTTGATGGGCAGAAAGACTGCAAAAGGCATAGCAAGAGTTATAATGGCCATTAAAAGGCTTGAGGATGTTGATGTTTTAATGGAGATAATTCCAAATCCTAATAAAGTGCATAGTGTGAAGGTCCTTCAACTTGAAACTGTGGAAGTCATATTTTTTACACCTTCGATATTCTTGGAAGTCTTGGTACTCTAACTAGCAACACTTTACATTTTAATGGAAACATAATGAACTGAGATGGGTCTGCACTTGAAATTACTTCAAGATCAATACGAGTAAAGGATTTCAGAATATACTATGGACTAGAGCTTGTGATCTAGTTTGACTTCTATGTTGCTGAATGCTTATATCTGTTGACTGCGGATGGAACAAGAAGTACAAAGAGATAAGTATTCTTTATGGTTGAATAATGCTCTTCAATCCTTCATGTTGTTATTAATCCATGCTATATTATTTGGATAATGAATCATGAATGATTCAAGCATTAATATTTCTCTTGGACTGTTATTAATCTTTGCGAAAAGCTGTCAGGATGGCACCAAGGTTAGAGTACCAGATGTATCTAAGTATTCTTCTACCAAGCAGCAATTACTTTTCATAAGAGGAATGCAATGGGGAGATGAGAGATATGTAGACTGCTTCATTGATACATTTAGTTGTATCTCCCACCCTCTGTGGGCAATGCTAGGTAGATCCATCCTTTGCAAGTATGCAAGATGGTATCATAGAAAGTCCATAATGTTCAATATCACCCTCTAAGAATGCCATTGTGATTATGTGAATATTTTGAATGTTTTGAATCCTACCTAGCTAAGAGGGAGTATTGAAATTAGCTAAATCGGATTCTAGCATATTTAATTCTATGGAATTGGCCAGAAATGAAGGTTGTGATCTCTAAATGGGAGATACTTTTGGTAAGGCTTTGTCAGGTCAGGAATATTAAAGGAGGATACATTAGGCTGCTGGAAACTATAGTCAAGCACAAAATTCATTGTAATATTTGGTGACTATCTACCATTCTGGAAGGCCATTACTCAAAGAGTATTTGGTAAATATCGTTGATATTCTAGGAGGCCAATACTCATGATATCATATGCGATATCAAAACATTTTACTCAAGGCATTTCTGATCTTTCCTCAAGTCCAAGAGGGAGTAGACCATGCTTTATTTATTCACGAGTAATAAAGAATTTGTACCAAAAATCATAAGTATCAACTTATAAGAAGGTTATATGTCAAAGAGAGTACTTTGAAGATTGAGTTGACTCCCCAGGATCTAGGTTATACAAACTCAGATTGAGTGTACCATGTCAAGATGGTGTATACTCATAAAGTACAAAAGCTTTCATCAAGGTTATGATGGAAAGATAAGTATCTATTGTACTTGAGCTCGTCTTTTACCTTATGTCTATAATATCTTTCATTTGTATTTCTTATAAGAAGAGTATATGCCTTGATTCTGTTTTCTGAAGAATGTTCCTGTAGGAAAGAAGTTTGGATTCAGAGGGAGTCTAACATCTCATCAAGGCAATCTTGAATAAGGAGCTTGGAAGATTTCATATCCAGTAGGAGTCTTGAAAATCTAAAGTGAGCAACCATCTGATGGGCCTACCTTTATAAACATCATGGTGTGGAAGCATTTTTCAGCAAACAATCTTGCAGCATCAGTTTGTTGTAATAGAAAGAAAAAAAAATCTTCTAGCACGAATTTGATGTGATATCAAATGATCTTATGGGGTTTTTAATCAGTAGAGGACTACTGGCAAACCTTGAATAGATTCAAGATTGTGTTGTGAAAGAGACATTTCGATGTCTATGAATCACAACTTGGATAAAGAGAGAATTTAATTATTCTCTAGACTTCATCCTTAAGTACTAGAAATTAGAAAGCAGATATTCTTATCAAACCTCTCTGAGAGTGATCATCTCAGGAAAGATCCAAGTATGATTGAATTATTTTGTATTCTTATGATAATTTTATTTTTTGTCAAGCTATTGATTGTTATGGGCTCCACCATGTGTAATCATTATTTAAAGAGGTGACGATCTCTGAAATAATGAATACTTGAGTAAAAGGCATTATGAGAGATGACGATCTCTTAGATAATGTACTAAACAGTAGATTTTACTGTAAGACTCAGATGAGTTTTAGATCGTGTTGTGACATTGGCATTGCTATGTTCATGGGTCACAAATTGGATAAAGGAAGAACCTTAGAATTCTCTAGGTTTATCCTATATTCTGGTAGATTTTAAACTCAGGATCTCGTTGTGATATAGAAATACCAGTTTCTATGAGTCACAACATGTGTTTTATCACTAATAGCAATGATTTGTCATATCACAGATTTAGTAATATGACTTTGTATCATGTGTTCTATGATATCACATACTAAGAAGAGAGAAACAGATATAGAGTATTAATTCTTGCTTAAACATCTGTATTGATGTTGCTAGATATGATATCTCTCTATAGGATTATCAGGTTAAGAGGGAGTGTTAAGAATATAACCTAGATAAACCTACAGGTTTGATGGTACAGATCGTACCTGCTCTTCTATACATATATTCCTAATGAATGGCATTCAATCTAATATATATTGTCTCTAAAGGTGCCGGCGATTTCTAGACAAAGACATTATTTGTTCTTGGTTAACTTAATTAGTCATAACTAATTTATTTACTAAAGATCACTAGCTTAGGGATAACAAGTTGTTTGTTAATGCCAAGGGATATGTCCCTTAAGGGACATACTCTCTAGATAGGATATATGTACGGGTTGTGAATGCAGTTTGGAAGACACACATACACGGCAGTCTGATCTTCCGAGCATTTTACTTCCTCTGAAATACATTGCAGAGATATTATTAATCATCCAAGATCGAATATAGAGGACTGGACCTTCAGTAAACATTAGTAATATCTGCCTCAATCAAATTCTGAATATACATTTGTAGAAGATCCATGAATTTAACATATGAAACTATGTGATTTCCACACACATATACTAAATTACTATTGTGTGTTTCTGAATAAATCTCATATACTTTATTAAATTATTGTAATGTTTCATAAATGATCGATTGACTAAATACCTTACCGTTGGCTAAAGCAGTCCATGGCCCCATAGGGCCATTAAGACATGACTCTCCACATTAGTATATAGTGCCAATCTCTGTTGAAGGAAAATTATCAATCAACAGCAATGATACATACTTCAGCAGCAGTCAAATACCGAGTCTAAGTCTGAAAACAATAACACAGTCAGATTATATATAATTCAGTACAGCTGTGAATGACTAAGTCACAAGGTTCGGGTTCAAGTTCGAGTTCGACAACTATGAAGTTCGAACAAAGTTCGATGAGTCAAGCAAATTGAAAAAAATTCGACATTAAATTCGCCTTATGTAATTATAAAAAAAATATAACTATATGATATTTATAAATTATTATTATATGTTTGAGTTTCATTATATCAAAATAAATTATAATATTTTAATATTGATAAAAAGATTAAATTATTGATATTTTAACTAAACAAATTGTAATATTTTGATATAGATAAAGAAATAACTTATTAATATTTTAATTATAAATTGAAGTTAATAATAGTAAATATAAATTAATAAAATACAATAACATAAATGAGAATATTTTAATTGTATCAAATTTTAATATTATAAATGTAGTAACAAATTTGAAATTACACTAACATAAAATTAAATAAATTAATGAGAATCGTATTAATATAACTTTAACCCTAAAAACAGAATAATAAAAATCGTGTCTTTTTATAATGTGATGGCTGTTAGCGGAACATGATCTGAACAGCGAACAACATTGATGGGAATTGCAGAGTAATGGACATGCCTCTTATCAAAATGCAGAAATGACGGACGGAATCGAGATTGCAAACACAGAAATAATGGACGTGGGTTGCAGAAGTCACAGAAATGTTAGAAACGAGCAGGATTGCAGATATAGCAGCCGTCTATGATTTTGAAGCCCAACAGCTGCCGTCCACGATTTGCATAGAGTCCACGATTTCAAAAGCCAAAAATGTTGAAGATTTGCAGACGAATTTCAGGCGAACATTTACAATTTTATTTTATTTTTTATGGGTTCGCCGAATTTCGAACCTAAAGCCGAAAATTCGGCGAACCCTGTGACTTAGGTGAATGATATTATAGATTACTCATAGCATCATCAAGTTATTTATAAGATCTTCATTGTTGTCAAATTCAGATTCATATATATATATACAAGAAATACTGATTCAGGTCCATGTCATTACTAAAAGGAAAAATCAGTACATCTCTATCAGAGATCCTACAAACCTTTACATCAAGAACCAAAAATAATAGAAATAAATAACAGGAAAATAAAAAACACAAGCTCCTTCGATGTAGAGGTTTACCCTGAGAAAACCCTCCTACACGAGGAAAAACCCAGCCACACTTCAAATTGATCCTTTTATTGAGTTCCCATATCAATACAATAATCTATCGCTTATGGTTAAAGACTTCAACCAATTAATTGATAAGCCTTGTTCAACCTTTTACACAAATTGTTCACTCCAAAATAACTAATAAGCATAAGCATTTCCCAGACACTCAAAAGACTTAACAAAATGTATGTGTCGTTCTTACTCCAATTGAATATACAAAACTAACATAAATCTTATGCAATAAGACAATCTGTCATAGCTTATATCACAGGCATCTTAAAACTTTAAAGACTAATAATTGGGTGTCCCATGCAAAACTGAAGCAGCACTCGAAATACCAAAAAAAAATCACTGCAACTCCACCAAAGCTCATGTCGTATATAGTCCCAAGGAACCAAAAGGTCATGTGATGGATAGCCAAATGTTACAAAAATTAATCCCAAACATTAAAACAGGAATGGTTGACAATACCAAGCACCACCTCATGATGCTAGTCATCGCATGCACTTTGCAATGTCATACTAACATCACAGAGAAGAAGATAATACAAGAATAATAAATAATAGTCTGCACGATATCTCTGCTGTGCAGAGATAAGAACAGAATGATGTCATTCCATGTTGCAGATCATCACAATAATGAAGGATCTCTATAGCAGCTATCTTAAACATTAACAAGGACATGTCTTTTGGTATCATAGTTGACCTAGCCTAGGATCAAATTAAAATTGCAAATTGTTCGTTCATCATAAATCTGACCTTGCAACAAATTTAATTAGATTTACAGCATCTTGTTCAACACCCAGCCAACTTGATAGAGCCTTTGCATTGAATTTGAATTGCAATTAATGAGGTGTGGAAATGATAGTCTTTTTAGGCTCAATCAACATATAAATCAGAATTTTGTCCATTTGTTGGGCTTCATTATCTTGGCCTGGGTGGAAATTGTCCAGCTCTTAGGCTCGTGTCATCATGGAATAGCAGCCTTATTGCGCTCGTGCTCAAACATTAAATGGAAATTTCGCACTTCTTGAGCTCACTGCATTGCTTACAGTGGAAAATGCTCACTTGTGGGGCTCTTTACCTTGCATTGTCAGAATTTAGAATGGTCTCAAGCTCGGTGGTTGAGCAGAGACTGTCTAGTTGTGGGGCTTGCACACTCTGGGCAGAAAATGTAGTGTTGTTGGGAAAATCTTGCTGTCTTGAGCAAAGTTGGCAGAAAATAGCCCTTGCTTGGGCACATTTTTGGGAGTGCTTGGCTTTAATCAAGATAGAGACATTAAATTTACCAAGTGTTACTCCATTATATACTACAATCAGATCAAAGATTTTCTTTCTCTAAATGCTTGCAACTGTGATTTTACACTCACATCACTTGGGGTTTTATCTTAACAATGCCCACACCTACTTAACATTTGATTTTCTCCTAAAGGCTGGGTAGAATTTAGGAGGATGCCATGCAAGAATAAGCATGGTGTTGGGCTAATGGATCCCCAAGCAGGTCAGAATTCTGACCTGCCTTAGGCTCATGCCTAAGGGTCAAAATTTCTAAGTGTTTATACTTCAAAATCAAGTTTCCACTAGCTCGTCCAAAATTTAAGGTTTGCAAATTGATCTCTCTTCCCCATTACTTGATCTCACAACTTGTAATCCAAATTTCCTCTTTCTCCTTAGCTTGGATTTTCGTTGGTTTCAATATCTTCAATTCATCCTCCAATTGAGATCATCATTCTTTTGATTTCAATCTGCATGTAGACTGCTTGAGAGCTGCAATTTCATACAATTCAATTAAGTTCAAAGGCAACCTTCAACTTCACACAACACTCACATGATTGCCCTGCATAACATTTTACTCTCTTTTCATGAGTTATAAGACTCTCAATTTGATGAGGAAATTGACTAAATGCTGGTAAATAAAACTGCAATTGAAAACCTCTCATCCTTGTTCAGACCCCGAGTCACACCCAAGACCACTCTAGGACCTTGACAGGCTGCTAAGAGTTCAAAATGCTGCTATACTACCACTAAGACTAGTCACAGCTAAAGCCAAAAAGAGGGAACACCTCACAATGTCTCTTTGCACAAGTATGTGACACACACAAACACACCCACACACACACGCACATATTAATGTATAATTTGTACCTTCTCGAATATGACCTTTTGATAAAGCTCAAGATTGAAACAGGCCTTAAAAATCCGCATACACCCTCATAATAAGGCATGTATGCTTATTAGTAGTTAGAATCTTCACCAATATTTGCAAAATAAGCATAAATGACACAACCACAAGTAACATGAATACAATCTCCCAACTCCAATAAAATCCAGATCAAAATGCCTCCTCCATAAGAGATTGAAATTGGACAAAGATCCAGGCAAGGATATCTAACACGCTAGTCTTGACCGAGATCCTACGGTGCATCATTTATTATTTGCCAATAAACATAGTCAAATGCTAGGACATTGATTTTTGAAATCAACCAAAAAGGATTTATGTGCACCCTCAGGTCAAATGACTACAGATTGAATTAGCTATAGACTTATAAAACCTATTTTGTGGTAAAGCTTGAGGAATTACAGTCAACACATCATATTGAATTCAATCCATACTCAGACTCTACCTGAACTGTACTTCTGATTGTCAAATAGAATATAAATATGTTTCAAATAACAGAAGTCCATTTTATATTTGATTCTTTAATCCAAGATTCTACCCAAACAAATATAAACTACATTATTAATGGGTACATTTTGTTGGAAGCACACATAAATAATAAATGGTTTTAAATTATTTAGCTTCACCATGCAGATCTGCAACCATAGTATGATTGGGGAAAACTAAAATGTCATACATACTATAAACATTAAAATTAATCTAAAAGGGATATTTTGAAGAAGAAAAAAAAACTGTATCTCATATGACGATTTCAAAACAACAGAATCACATCAACTTAATACCATGTGACCACAACAACATTACCTCCCTAAAATCAAGCAGAGATAAGTAGTGGGCCTGCACCTCAAGCAGCAGACAAACCATACAAGATATGTACAGCTGCCAATAAAAGTTATGCCCTCTGTAAAATCTAAACAGAAAGGGACTGTCCCACTGAAAAGTTATGGACCACAACATTTTACAGCTATCCTTGGCCATCCAATTGTCCCAACACCCCTTGCCAACTAAATTACCGGTTCTGGCTCAGTTTCTAGTTTTGGTTTGCTCGTTCAGTTCATAGATTTGGTGTATAATATTTGAGGTTAGTGTTTTGGGATCCTCCGCTAAAAAAATCATAAAAATAAACATATTTACTGCCTAAAAACAGAAATGATTAAGGCTATATACACATTTTTTATTGTCCAAATATATAAACCTCATACAATATTAATAAAATTAATATATAAAATAGCAATAAAGTTATAAATAGAGTTGATATTTATGTATATTGTTAATTTTTTAAAAATATCAATTACCACATAGCATAATGACTACCACACACATCAATTACTCAAAAAAATCACACTGCATCAAAAAAGTAATCCATTTCAAGGGCCATGCTGATATCTTTAATTCATTATTCATTTAATTGGATTAAAGTTTGAATCTCAGCCACTGATCTGTCATACACAACACTGACCAAAAGATATGCAAAACAAAATAAAGCCGCTATTGAAAGAGAAGAATTGCAAAATTGGCATGTGCACAACAGGGCAACATGACAGCCTGCATTACAACAAACAAACAAAACAGCTGCCATTGGGTGGGTTAAATATCTCATAAAAATCTCTAATAAACTTTGTTTTGTTCCTGTTCAGATGGCAACAATTGGTTCTGGTCTCCCCCTCTGTCCATTTGCCTGCCCCTCTTCTTATGCCAAACGACAAGATATCGAATCTGACAGATAATATTTTCTTCCCAAAGAAAAAGTACACAGATTATCCGTAGCAGGAAATAAGTATTACTTTTAGCTTATCAATTTTAAAATGACAATTTATCTCTACAAAGATGCAGGATTCATCTGAAATCTATACATTTGCCCAGGAATATCCAGAACAAATCTTAAGACAGTTCAAATCCCCAGCCATACAAACCAGATCCAGATCTGGGACCTCTGCGTAATCAACAGGAATCTTAGGTTACCAAGAAAGAGAGGCAGCATATAGATGACAAACTTCAGCATGAAACAGTAAATATCCAAACAACAGTACAGCTCCAAAAGAAATGCAAAGACAAAGTAAATCAATCAAAATGGAGTTGTGTGCAGTTGAGATTAAACAACAGGCATTAAACTGTTCGTGGATAAATGACATTTATACAAATTTTCACAGGAATATATTAAATGAGTGTATCTGTTGAAAGTTGAAACAGACAAATTTGTAGCTAAAATTCAAAATGAGTATAAAGCTGTTACTGCCTAAGACCCATTTATTCTACTAATTCAGATATGGGACTCATTAACCAGCATATCTATTTCAACAGAAAATATATATCACTCTGAATTCAAAACAATAACTTAATCCTTATTTTTATGATGAATCTCTGTTCTTGCTCTGAGACAGCAAGCATGCACATTTACCTGTGTCTGAGAAGATACGATGTCAAAGACCCGATTCAAAACTGTTATGCAGGAATTAAAACTAGCATTATTTGTGTGGAGTGCACTGCTAGAACTTCCAACAGAACTTGGAGAATGAACACCACCTCCTTCAGGAGAAGATTCATATCTATACATAGAAGCAGCTGCAGATGGCAATACAACAAATGATTCATCCATTGCCCTTGTAGCTTGGCTGTCAGATCCCATATTAGCAACATGACCAGGAAAGCCTTTATCTGTATGTCCCAATGCATGATTAATAGGCTGATGTGGGCCAGCTGTTGGAATAGACCCATGGTTCTGAATTCCGCTTGGTCGTGGTCGAGGAGGAAATCCAGGTGCATGATTCTTCTGCTTGGGCAAAACGACAAATGAATGGTCCATTCTACTAGCTCCCAATACACTCGCAGTGCCATGGATTGATGATGCATACAGCCCTACAATAAATTCCAGAGTGGGCTGTCAATTAAAATTGAAAAACTATAGGTTCAATTAGAAACAGAGACTGAAACAGTATTAACCAGAGTTGCCAGATACATCCCCTCCCCCACACAGATAACGCTTATCTGCATATCAGATACCAGATGCAGATATGATAATCCTAGGTATGTTACAGACATCATATATAGCTATAAACTTATACTGCTATAAAAGCCCATATATAGGCTGTATCCAATGCGTCTTGCATAAGACACCATGCGATCCAGTGCTGTTAATGGTTTGCTATATATTTATACATATAGTAGGGATATATACAAGACTGTCAAACAGTCCTATTGAAGAAAACAGTTTCCTTATAAAAACCAATCACCTGTATGGTCAAAGGGATTGATGAAGAATTCTGAACTAGCAGTTCAAAAACACAATCCAAACTCTGCTTATACAAGAAACTTTCAGCTATATGATGAAAAACGGATTAATTGTCATCCATAAAACACCATACGAAGTATTAAAACCAGATTTGATAAACAATTTTGATTCCCTAAGTGCTGAATCAACAGTTAAGCATCAAAAATCACAACACCTTGAAGACAAGAAGTAATGCCACAAATCATCGATTAAAGTACACAACCAATGAAAGATAATGGGGAAGAAAATGTGGACCTCGTAAGATATTTATGGGTGGTCAATACATCAATTATAAATTCAAATTGTGATAAAATTTTATATTAAACTAGGGAGGAGTGAGCAATTTACACATACATAGCAGATTTGTTCATGGGTAAATACATCACTTACTGCAAGCTACATATTCAACTGTGGCCGAACACGTCACTTACTGTACTTTCCATAGCCGAGCATGTCAGTTACCACAAGCTACATATTTGACTATAGCAAAACATGCTACTCACAGACAACATGTTAACTTGTAGCTAACATGTCACCGTGACTGGAAAACCATATTCAACTATGGCCAAACTGTCATGAAAGAGACAAAAACACAACAGTTTCCCACCGACTGGTTTTCTATTTGTCCAGAACATCATGTAGAAGTTGTTCAACATTCGTGTGTTAAATTATGTATACCCTGGGGACATGCTTCTGGGGTTTTTTAAATGTTTTTTCAGGGTCGTTTTCCCTGGAGACATGTCCCTTTGGGGCCACAAGGACTTCATGGCATGCCTCATTCATTTTTCTGTTGTTGCACTATACTTTTAAAAGAAACAAGGAAAAAGGGCATGCAATAAGGTCCTTAAAGGCATTGATTTCCTTGCTGAACTCTTCCAACCCCCACTCCCCTCATCTGAAAACAAGAAACACACCAGGGGCACTGCTCCTCTATCGTAATAAGCGCTGCCACCCCTGGACCCAACTCTTGTTTTCAAAAATAAATAATAGAGTTTGCTTTGTGCTGTACGAATTAAAAACCACTTATTTCCCTGAGCTTTTCAAGATTAATTCTCAAGCATTTGAATTCCTAAGATACGTGATTTGGCCATTATTGATTCTGTGTAACGATAATATGCTATAAACCATTTTGGTTTATCACTAACATTTATGATTCAATAATTGACATTGAATTATCAAAGAGCAAATGCCTTCATAAATTTCTATTTAATATTTTGCATTTTGTGCAAATTATTGTTGTCTTAATGTATGCTTTATATTTCATATAGTCATTTATTTATTAATAATCTGCATGCCATCCCCAAATCTAGTAACAAAAATTCCATTCCCGCATCACAGAAACTCAGAGAAACACTGCTTAGGTACATGTAATTTACATGGTTCGAGAACATATAGAACTCAGATGAGTCCAGCAGTTGCAAGAAGTTGGAAGTAATATTAGTTGAGAGAAATACTGAATTTGGTCCAGAAAAGACAAATGAGTTGTTATGGATGTCATAATCAAACAAAAAACACTGGCCTTATGTGCTTGTATCCTTCCATTTTGGCAACAGATGGAGGAGGTAAGCCTCACTTCTTGTGGTATTTATCCACAGCAGGTTTCTCAGTAGGAAATCAAATTTAATTCACTTTTTGAGATTTTCAAAGTTAATTCTTCAGTTCCATTCTGCAATTAAACAGCTTTAGAACATATCTGCATGAGCAATGTATTTAAGTCTTAAGATCTGCACATTATTTATAGAGTTCAGTCATAGACTGGGTAGAATCCCTTTGGATGAATTAGTCAGTGACACATAGAAACAATAGCAAATCATTCTTTGCTTCCACTAGGAAATTATCAAATCAGTAGAAGAAGGAATTATAGAAAATTTTAAAAAGCATAATCATTTCATTTTATTCAAAATGTGATCAGAATACACCAGATGCACATGACAAGAATATTCCTTGTATAATAAGTGTCTGAGATTAAAATGGCTGGGAAGTGCACAATCTATTGAACCTTTTAAGGTGTTCTTTCCTTCGTGTTGTTAAAATTTAAAATTCAGCAGATGTTATGCAGATTCAGCAACCTCTGATTTTAAACAAATTGACTAACCTAAGCTTCAACCAAACCTGCATTTTCTGAGTGCTATAACCTACATACACAAACATCCAAAAGTACAAGAAATTAAGAAAACAAACTGAAACCAAAATTCTGCAGTTGCTAGAAAAGTATATCTTATTATTCTGGAATACTTCTAGTAAAAAAGATGTATGCCACGGTGCTAAGGACCTAAATTAAGGAAATTAAACACTAAACATTCTATCCTTAATTTAGAAAAATTAAATATAAGTAGTTTAGCAATTTTCTGCTTTTTTTCTGCACCTCAGTCTAGGTTAGCCAGATACCACTTATCCTCTCAATCATTCAGGTCAACCAACAAACAGTATTGGAACAGTCCTGAGACATCATGCAGAGCCCAAAGGCACATCATGTGTCATTCAACAATGTTCTGGCATCATCCATTCACACTGTCTTATCCAATTAGACTGGTGCAAAAATACTGAAGCAATAAAAAAGAGGTTCCCCAGACTGCAAGAACAGATATTGAAATGCAAGACATTCTGTCTCCTCCTCTGAAACACTGTCAAGGTACATTACTGTAAACAATATGGATATCACCTTTACATTTCTGTGAGCTCAACTGCCAAATGCACAAGCACATCTTAAAAAATGTACAAATGTGGCACAATTCCTTGCGCCAGAGACATTGACACCAGCGCAACATAGCTCAGTTGTTTCATTGCGACAATCTATTAGCCCATGTCAGAAGTTCCAGAAAGTCTCCTACTCGTAACAAGTTCTTTGGGTGAGGTCTTGGGGATCATTTTCCTTTTCTTACTGTAAGGCTCTCCTTCAGCTGAAGCTGCACGTATCTCCTCAAATTGAACATGTTTCTTCTTTAAAGGTCATTTGCAGAGGCACTAAGGTCCTTGTCTTTATGTGTCACATCAGCTTGAGGTTCATCCTATCGTGCAGGTTCTTCTACTTCTTTTCCTTCATCCCTCTAGGTGGAATACCTAGTTTTTACTCAAGACCAAGAGGTGACAGGTTTCTCACAGGACTCAACTTTTTCCTTCTTTTTCTTAGAAACAAGTGTTACATCCCAAATTTTGCCCTAAGTTTTAAATTGATCATAGTCGTTGGTTTAACAAAATATTTCTTTCATGATCATGTGAAACAAGTTAGTTAATTATAGACGTTGTATCAATTTATTTCTTTCATGATCATGTGAAACAAGTTAGTTAATTATAGACATTGTATCAATTTATTACTTTCCTGATCATGTGAAATGAGTTAGTTAATTATAAACGTTGTACCCACTAATAATGAGTTATTTCATTCATGATCATGTGAAATGAGTTAGTTATTATAGACGTTGATGAAATCTATAACTGTCATTAGATGATCGACAATTGTTTGATTGTAATTGATGATTAATATATCTTTGAATTGATGTTTGGGCGACAATGCTTTGCTTGGGTGATTGCAGGAAGAAGATTGAAGAGAGGGGAAGCATTGCTAAACGGGATCATTGAAAAGGGATGGTCAATTAGTTCAGTCATCAGGATCGACAGGTACGACCTAAGACTACCCTGGAATGGATACGGAGACTTGACAACATGTTGCATTATGGGACCGTATGAGCTATTAGAGAAACAATATAATAATTTTTTTTTAAATAACTTATACAATATAAATTAAAAAAATATTTCATACCTTTGAAGATTTATTTTGAATTTATTATTTAATCATTATTATACACCCTCAAATACGAACACATGTATGTAAAAATGAGGTGACACCAATAAATTATAAGTTTATAATCTAATGATGCCACTTCATCAATACGTACACATGAATGTTTTTAAGAATGCATAATAATAATAAAATAAAATAAATTAAACTCTTCAACTTCATATTCCTTCCCTCTTTATTTCTTCTTTTAAAAATTCGATTTGATAAACACTCGAATAGCCTTCTTTGTAACTGAAGGTAGTTGAAGAGCCAAGCCATCTTTTTAATAGAGTCTCAATGATCGTATTTGTCATAGTCTATTTCCTCTCTGCATTCGATGGCTCTCTTTTCTCTACTTATACGTTTGAGCAAAGGGAGGAGAATCTAAGTATAATTACCAGCTTCATTCACTTGTTCCCCGTTTTCCATTTCACCTTCACAGCTTTCTTTATTCACAGGATCAGTGCAAGGAAGGGCGGAGTCTATCTTCCCGGCCACGGAAGGCAAGGAGCAGACTGTGGAGACACGTAAGATTTACTGAGTCCGCCGAACCTTGTTAAGAATCTATTAATGCTTTTATTCATAATGCTATGCCAATCGAGTGTTTTGTTTTTCATGAATACCAAATACTGTTGCCAATTAAATACAAACTCAATCAGAATAGGCATTTATATAGTTTTCTAGTTCATAGAGTCTGTTTTCATGTCACTGTTGTTCTTTAACCATAAGATTGTATCAAGCAAGGATGTGAAAGATGGAATTATAATGATAACCATGAACTAATGATCCTGCCCAAAATTTCATTCTTCCATTTATACACCATACAGATGTGAGAGTAATATCATGAAGTCCAAACACCAAGGAATTCACCGGCAATGATGCCATTAAAGGTGAAGAGGTGTAAAGCAAATAAAGTGGATATAAACTCACAAGCACCTAGGAATCACCGGCATGGTAGCCTGAAATGGTGAGGTGTAAATAGCCTACACAAACAATAAAGAAATCAGATTAACTAAATAATAGAAAAATTCTATAAAAGCTCATGCATGTTCCGATAATGAAATACGTTGTCAAGTCGAGTAGTGGAGATCAGGTTTACTAACCCAATTTGAAATCCTTGGCTAGGGTAGAAATAGGTAGATGTGCCGATCATGTGATCTTTTTTGTTTGTTCAGATGTTTTAGTTATTTGGTAAATAACTGTTGGGACACTCAAACCACCTAAGAATTCAAACTAACACAAACAAGCAAATGAAAGCGACTATAATCACATGGAAAATGGCAATAAAGATGGCAACTCACACAATCTTTTTTGCTTGTCACATCATGATTAAGCTTATTTAATTCACCGCATGCCATTCCATAATTACTTTTTATTAAGCTGTGTACATGCTTAAGTTGTCACATCAACGTGAACTTACCTTTTCTAAACATGACATGTCATCATTTCTTTAAGTGCAAACTTTTATGGAAAAATAAAATAAAATCAGACAATACAATATGGACAAATAAAATATGACATAGCCCCCAACTTAAAATGAGGCATGCGTCCCACCATGCCATGTGTGTGACCTAGACAGTTAAGCACATAAAAATGCAATCTACAAATTAAATGAATGAAATATATGTATGAGAACATCATACTTACCTGTCCAGCTTGGCTGACTGATTGCATTGTCATCATATGTTGTTGAGGTTGAGAAGGGTGAGGTGGATGGGTGGAAAGACAAAAGATAAGATGGTCAATTATTACGAAAAAGAGGGCTTCCATAAGTGAAAGCTTTTATTATGAAGCTTTGAAATAGATTCAAAGAGATGAGCGAATCTGAGTCAAAGACCCAAATTCCGTTGCTACAGGAGCAGTGGCAATTCCTTGGAATTTGAATTGCTGCAGGAACTCTTCCCCTACTCTATGGTTTGTTGTAGAGCTTGAGACGATGACCGTTGACTAGAAGTTTAAACTATATAGGATCTACGTGGACAATTGCACAACACCATTATCATATACTACAACTATTTCATACAATCCTAACCATCTGGTTTGGAATTTGCCAGGATTTTGTTGATAGCATGAATCATATAATAGTGCCCAGACGCCAACACCAAGTTGCTTGTCTTTTATAAACTTATGATGCCACTTCTTACGCTACCTTTGAATAATTTCAGTGTTATGCAAAGCAAACTTCATGTATTCATCGAGTCCATTAAGTTGCAGGACCCTTTCCCTCTGTGCCTCATTGAGATCAATATTCAATTCCAATGTTGTCTAGAGCGTCTTGTGTTCAAATTCAACAAGCATTACAGTTGTCTTCCCATAGACTAATTCAAATGGAGTGAAGCCTATTGTAGTCTTCCACGTTGTCCTATAAGCCCATAGTACTTCGTGAAGACGAGATGCCCAATCTTTCTTATGGATTTCTACTATCTTTCTTTGTCAAAATTGCCTCAATCTCCCTATTAGTTATCTCAGCCTGTCCATTAGCTTGAGGGTGGTAAGGGGACAACTTACCATGTCTAATGGTGTATTCATTATGAGTATACTGATGAGATTTGAAGTGAATTGGGCACCTTGATCAGTCACTAATTCCCTAGGGACACCAAACCTTGTAAAAATACTACTAATAGCTTCATACAGATATTCAACAACAATATTGTCCGTAGCATGTTTCATAGGTTTTGCTTCAACCCATTTAGTGACATAATCAATACAAACTAGGAAGTAGGACTTACCTTTTGATGGAGGTTCTATTGGTCCAACAAAGTCAATTCCCCATTTGTCAAAAGGTGTAACAACTACCCGTGGTTATAGGGGCATTTCACTAAATTTAGTAGGTCTACCCATTCTTTGGCATCTATCACATTTCTTTGTGTATCTTGCTGCATATTTGTGAAGAGTTGGCCAATACAACCTGGTTGTTATAATTTTAAAAGCTGTCCTCTTCACTACAAAGTGTCCTCTACACGGTTCATCATGACATGCACGCAGAATATCATATGTCTCATCTTCCCTTACACATCTGCGCATCACTTGATCAGGTCCAGTATAGAAGATACATCCAACAATCCAAGAGAAATTGAAGCTTTTCTCTATCAGCAACCTTCGTTCCTTGGGGGAGAAATGTGTTGGTGTTCTTCTATAGCAAGGTAGTTGGCAATGTCAACATACCATGGATTGTGGGCTATCAAAGAAAACAGGTGCTCGTCTGGAAAACTGTCGTCAATGGCTGCAGGATCATCATGCACTTGTAATCTTGAAAGAAAATATGCCACCACATTAGCTCTTCTCAGTTTGTCTATTACCCTGATGTTGAATTCTTGCATGAGTAGCAACCAGCGGGCCAGTCTTCTTGAAATGGCAGGCTTGTTCATCAGGTACTTTATGGCTGCATGATCAGTATGCACAAAAATCGCATTACCAATGATGTAGTGTCTGAACTTGTTAAGTGCATAGATTACAGCAAGTAGCTTTTTTCCTGTGACAATGTAGTTTAGCTCTGCTCCTTGCAAATTCTTGCTGATGTAATATATAGCATGTTCAATTATTCCTTCTTTTTATCGTAGTACAGCACCTATGGCATAGTTTGAAGCATCAATATGAATATGAAATGGTAGGCTCCAATTAGGCCCCGCAACACAGGTGCCTTGGTCAATACTTCTTTCAACTACTGGAATGACTTGTCACATTCTGAATTCCATGAAAATTCAGAGTCTTTCTTCAGCAAATTATATAATGGGGCTGCTATTTGGCTGAAATCCTTTATAAACCTTCTATAAAAGCCAGCATGCCCAAGAAAACTTCTAACAGCTTTTTGTTTCTCTAGAGTGGGTAGAGTCCTTATTACTTCTATCTTTTCGGGATCAACTTGAATGCAACGTGATGAAATGTAGTGGCCCAAAACAACTCCCTATCCCATCATCATGTAGCACTTCTCACTGTTCAAAGAGAGGTTGTGATCTTGGCATCTTTTTAGGACCTTTTCCAGATTAGATTTAGCTTCTTTGAAATCAGACCCATATACAATGAAATCACCATATAAATCTCCATGCAATCAGCAGACATGGCAGAAAAGATACTTATCAGAGTCCGCTAGAAAGTAGCAGGTGCATTACACAGTCCAAAAGGCAGTACTGAATAGGCAAATGTGCCCCAAGGACAGGTAAATGTTGCCTTATCTTAGTCTTCTGGTGCTATTTGAATCTAATTATATCCATTGAATCCATCTAAGAAGAAAAAATACTTCTTACAAACCAAATTGTCAAGAACTTGAACAACAAAGGGCAAAGGAAAGTGGTCTTTCTTAGTGGTTGCATTGAGTTCTCTATAGTCCACACATACTCTCCAGTTACCTCCTTTCTTAGGCACTAAGACCAAAGGTGAAACCCACTCGCTGTCAAAAATGGGATAAATAAATTCAGCACTCAACAATTTTTGTAACTCATTCTTCATAATATCTCTAATGCTGGATTGATTCTTCTTTGTGGCTTCCTTACAGATTTACATTCAATGCTAATGTAAATTTTGTGAGTACAGAGATTTGGGTCGTCTATATAGTCCCAAGCAAACGCTTGCTGGTTTTCCTGTAGCAATTGAAGTAGACTCTCTAGGTTGGTTGGGGAAATAGTTTTACTGATGTTTAGCTCTTTAACTGACTCACTTCAACTTTGGACACCTTATCTAACATGGCTACAAATTAGATGATTGAATCTCATGGGGTAGTAAGGTATTAAGGTAGCTAGTTGTTATAGGAAAATGAATTGTATTTTTAGGAGGAAGAATTGTTTCTAGGGAGCAATTCTTGTCACCACACAAAGGAGAATCTTCACTATACTCATTAGATATGATGGTTGTGAGGACGTCATCATCTTCCTGAGAGATCATAAATGGGTTTCTATCAATCATCATTAACTGACTCAACGAATTGACTTCAGGTTCATTACCTCCTAAATTGTCTTAAAACTCTCATTTCAATACTCACACTAGTCTGATTGTGCAAATCGCACATTCCTCTTCTCTCATAGAATACCATTTCAAAGGCTATTAATACATTACCCTTGGTTAAGCATGATCGACGATCCTTGGTAATGACCATTTGTTAAGCATTAACATCAACTAATTAGTTATGTTTGTTAAACATTAAACATATCCTTCTAGGCGTCGATTTTGAGAAGGTATTGTGCGCCGACCTAGAAAGAGTAATATCCCTTTAAGGGACATGCCCTTTGGTTATGGTATATGAGGTGGGTGTAGTTGTAGTTAAAGGACGGAAAATTGAACGCCAAGTCTGCTCCTATAAACAACTCTACCACAAATTGATACTTGCTGTGATAAATATATATTTCAAAAGGACAATCAATATTGTCATCTCATTTCAAGATCAGAGATAAAGGAAGATCAAAACAGCAAGCATATTAAAGGTATTACCACAGATCTGATCATTTAGAATTTGCAGAAATTTTACATGGTATCAGAGATCTGGTAGTCGAACCTAGGCTCTGCAAATTAAAAAATCAGACTTGATATATATCTAGCATCATTCTCCTATCTTCAATGGCATACACAATCAGACCCAAGGACAGGTTTGATGGGAAAGAACACTTTGATGCATGGAAATTCAGAATCATGATGATTCTTGAAGAAAATGATGTAAAACAATTTGTTGATTCAGCATCCAAACAACCTGTTATTCAACCTCATAAAACTATCTGGAGTAAAGCAAACAGGAAAGTCATACAGATCAGATTAGATGGAGTGAAAAATGAAATAGTACCCATGCTAACGAAACATCAAACAGCATTTGATATGATGAATGCATTATTAAATGCATATGAGGTTAACAATGCAACTAGAGTTCTCGCACCAAAAAGGCAACTAAATCATATCCAAATAAAGAAGGGAGAATTGATGAATTCTTACTTCCTAAGGTTTGCTAGTCTAAGAGATGAACTTGCAAGTATAGGAAGCATCATTAATAACACAGAACTAACACTGATAGCTATAAATGGATTACCAAATTCATGGAAAACATTCGCACAAGGAGTAAGTGCCAGAGACAATCTTCCTGACTTCAATAGACTTAAGGGAGATTGTCTTCAGGAAGAATCTAGAAAACTTAAGAAAGGGGGAAAGTTGAAAACTGAAGATGAAGAACTTCATGTTCTTAACACAAATTCCTATGAAGGCAAGAAGAAGCACTTCAAGAAGAAAATGGGTAATCAAATGAATGACAAACCTAAGAAAGATCTATCCAAAATAAAATGCTTCAGATGCAAAAAGTTTAGACACTACAGATCTAATTGCCCTAAGAATTCTAAACAGCAAATGAACTGAACAAACATTACTAGGGAAGAAGATGACTATGATCCTGAGAATCGTGTATTGTATTCGGCACTATCAAATGAAATCGCAAGTAAGGCATGGGTGATTGATAGTGGATCATCTCGACATATTACAGGATATAAAGAAGCACTAGACTCTATATCAGAAAAGGTTAATGGTGAAGTCACCATGGGTAATAATTCAGCGCATTCCGTCACAGGAATTGGAAATTGCACTTTGAATCTAAAGTCCGGTAATTCACTTCTTCTCAAAGGAGTACTCTATGTAACAGGAATAAAAAGGAATCTAATCTCGATTACAACACTTGAAGATGATGGACATAATGTTGCATTCATGGATGGTAAAGTAATGACCTGGGCTAAGAATTCCTCAATTAAGAAAGCAAAATTGATTGGTCAAATAAAGGTGTACTTGTATGGATTAAATTCAAAACCTAGTCGACCTATTCAAGCATTAATTCATGAAGCTGCTAATATAAACGAAATTTGGCACAGAAGGTTAGGACATCTAAATTTCAAAACCTTATCAACTATGGAGAAGATGGTTACTGGTTTACCTAAACTGAATAAAGATCACTCAAGCATATGCAAAGGATGCGCTCTGGGTAAGAACACCAAAAGTCCATTTCATGGTAGCACTAGAAAAACTAACAATGTTTTGGAATTAATCCACTCAAATTTATGTGGATCTATGTCTATTCCTTCTCTTGGAGGATTCTGGTACTATATACTTTTATAGATGACTTCTCTAGAAAAATTTGGATTTACTTCTTAAAAAGTAAAGAATCAGAAGAAATCCTCAAGGGAATACAACTAGAATAGGCATATGACTATTCTTAAAATTTTGAATTCTTTGAGTTAGGAATTGTGAATAGGAATACTATTGGAATATGTATTCCAATTTTGCCCCAAAAATGAGCATTTGTAATTCCACCTAAATAGGTGGAATTGGAATATGTATTCTTATTCCATTTTTACTTTGTTATAAAACATAAAATTTCAGGTCCACGAAATATGTATTGCTGATCTAGGATGCTCGTCTAGGCTTAGTACATTGTTTGCCACTCAAATGATAAGGGTTCTTGAGTTTCAGATCTTCTACAATGACCTTCCATATACTAATTTCAATACAGTTTTCAAACAAATATTAGCTGCCCCACTGGCCAGAAAGATCTTATTTGGTAGCAGGCATCCCCAGCTCCTTCTACACACGACTGCTACCCTCATTTTGTCCATTCCTCTTAACAACCTACATTGGCTCTCGCAAGTCATAAATTTTATTGTAGGGACAATCAGATTTTACAATACATAATTTTGAAAGGATTTTAATGAGTTTTTGAGAGCATGCAAAAGAAATGTTGGAAGGAGGGCAGATGTTTCTAGTGTTTTCTAGCCGCCCAAGTGCAGCGAACAAGTAACCCACTTTCTTCTTGTAGGAAACTTTAATGCAGCCACAACAATTAAAAACCCTTGCTCGATAAAATGAATTGAATCCGTCAAAATTGGGCTTTAAAAATGTGAGGGGAGAAATTTGTGCAGCCAAAATGTTCTAGGAGAACAATCATTATAAAGTATAGATGAACTGCTTTCACTATATTGGGGCTTTTAATGATTGGCTGGTTTAATTGTGATTTAGGCAACCTTAAGATTTTGTTAATCTTGTGTTAATTTGTTGAATATGGGTTTTTATTTTCTCTTCATTTGTACCAAGTGATTAAGTTCTCTCACTTATTCCAATTCCAGTTTTAGATTGCACAACCAAACATAGAATAGACATATTCCCCATCGAATTCCTGCTGAACCAAACAAAGAAGAGGAATATGTACTGCCACCCAAATTAACAAATCTAGAATAAGTATTCCTATTCCTGTATTCCTATTCCCTCAGCCAAACGGGCCCTAAGAGATTTAAAGAATTTAAAACCTTAACTAAAAACTTATCAGGACATAAAATTAAAACTTTTAGGATTGATAATGGAGGGGAATATACCTCAGATTTGTTTAAAGAGTTTTGTAAAGACACAGGAATTAAAAGGGAGTATACCGTTCCTTATAACCCACAACAAACAGAGTAGCAGAAAGAAAGAATAGGACAATTATAGAAGCTGCAAGAGCTATGATACATGATCAAAATCGAGAATATTATCTTTGGCCAGAAGCCTCTTGTACTATTGTCTATATTCAAAACAGAAGTCCTCACTCCTACCTTAGAGATAAAACTCCTGAAGAAGTCTTTACTAAGGTTAAACCTAATATAAGTCATCTTAGGATTTTTGGGTGCCCAGTATATATACATGTTCCAAAAGAAAAGAGAACTAAGTTAGAACCCTCCGAGAGGAAAGGTATTTTTGTAGGGTATAGTGAAACATCTAAAACATATAGGATTTTCATACCTAGTCATAAAAATATTGAACTTAGTAAGGATGTAATTTTTGAAGAAGATTTAGCATTCAAAAGAGCCCTAAGTTCTGGGGATCACTCTCCCTTACCTAGTTCTGAAAAAAATATTGAATCTGAGTGTCAAAGGGAGAACATTAAAAAAATTGAAAATGGAATTCAAAATCTCAATCTTAAAGAAAATCAAAATTCTAAGAAAAGACCACTTTGGGTCATTAAGACAATAGAGGAAGCACAAGACTTTGTTGCACCATCTAGAACCTCAAAAAAAGCAAAAGACCCAAAAGATTTTCTAGTTATGCAGCAAACATGAGTGATTTGTCTAAATCAAAACCAACTAATGTTTTAGATGCTATTTAACATACAGCTTAGAAGGATGCCATGACAAAAGAATACCAATCCATTATGAAGAATGATGTTTGGGAAATTGTTCTGAGACCTAAAGGAAAATCTGTTGTTTCTTCCAAGTGGATATTTAAAATCAAGCATGCTGCTGACGGTAGCATTGAAAAATATAAAGCCAAATTCGTAGCCAGGGGATTCTCTCAAAAAGAGGGGATCAATTATGAAGACACCTTTGCTTCTGTTGCCAGATACACCTCCGTAAGAGCAATACTAGCTATTGCGGCATCGATGGGATGTAAAGTACATCAGATGGATGTAAAAACGACATTTTTGAATGGAAAGATTATAGAAGCGGTATATTTGGAGCAACCTGAAGGATTTGAAACTCATAACCCTAAAAATTTTGTTTGCGGGCTCAAGAAAGCTCTCTATGGACTTAAACAAGCTCCAAGGGCTTGGTATGAAAGAATTGATAAGTATCTCACCGGCTTGGGATTCTCCAAGAATAAAGCTGATTCAAATGTATATTATAAAAGGGATAAAGATGATATGGTAATTTTGATACTGTATGTTGATGATTTACTAATAACAAGTGATGATCATCTCATAGATCAATGTAAGAAAGATCTAATCAGAGAATTTGAGATGAAAGATTCAGGACTCCTTCATTACTTCCTAGGACTCGAAGTATGGCAGAATTCTGACAACATCATACTTAATCAAGGAAAGTATACTTTAGACATCTTGAAGAGATTTGGAATGTGGAACTACAAGTCTATGTCTTCTCCAACGGAGACTAATCTACATAAACTTAAAGAAGCAGCAGCAAAATAACCTTCCACAGATTCTACTCTCTACAAACAAATGATTGGGTTCCTTATGTACTTGGTAACTACAAGACCTGATATTTGCTATGTTGTTAAAGCCTTAAGTCAATTTATGTGTGAGCCAAAGGAGATTCACCTAGTTGCAATAACACATTATGAGATACTTACAAGGCACTCTTAACCTTGGGCTCAAATACGAGAAAGTTGACTTGGATTTACATGGATTCAAAGACTCAAATTGGGGTGGAAGCGTTAAGGATAGAAAACAAACTTCAGGATGTTTCATTTTAGGATCAGTAATGATATCATGGATATGCAGAAAACAGTCTTCATTAGCACAAAGCTCCATAGAAGCCGAATACATTGCAGCAACGGTGGCCTCTCGAGAAGCAGTTTGGCTTAGAAAGTTACTTGTAGGATTATTTGGTCAAGCCATGAATCCTATGATTATTCATTGTGATAATCAGAGCTCCATCAAGCTTTCTGTGAATCCAGTTTTCCATGATAGGTCCAAGCATATTGAAATTTCTTACCATTATGTTAGAGATATGGCAGACAGCAATACTATAAAATTAGAATATATTTGTACTACAAATCAAACAGCAAATATTCTTACCAAACCTCTCTCTCAAGTGAAGATAGATCACTTCAAAAAAAGACTTGGTATGGTTGAATTATAAAATTTTGTATTCTTTAAATTATTAATAAAATAATTTTACTGTCAGGCTATTGATTGTTATGGGCTCCACCATCTGTATTCAATATTTTAGAGGTGATGATCTCTAAGATAATGAATACTTGTATAAAAGACATTATGAGAGATGATGATCTCTTAGATAATGTGTTGAACAATAGAGAACTACTATCAAATCTAGATGAATTCAAGATCATTTGTCACATAGACATTTCTATGCCTATGAATCACAACTTGGTTAAAGGAAGAATTTATTCTTTAGACTTTATCTTCTGTTCTAGTAGATCTTAACTCTGGATCATGTTGTGATATAGGATTGCCAGTAACTATGAGTCACAACCTAGATAAATGAAGAATTTAATCATTCTTCGGATTTTATCTTGTGTGTTGCATTCCATGCAATAGTGTCATCACTAGTATAAGTGATAAGTCATATCACAAGATGGTCATATGACGTAGTATCATGTGTTCCATGATACGACATGCTCAAAAGATTCAGATAGATGTAGAGTATCAGTCTATGCTTATTCATCATAATTGATGATGCTAGATATGTTATCTCTTAGTATGAATATCAAGTTAAGAAGGAGTGTTAAATCTCTAACTTCGATACTCACACTAGTCTGACTATACAAATCGCGCATTACTCTTCTCTCATAGAATACCATTTCAAAGGCTATTAATACATTACCCTTAGTTAAGCATGATCAGAGATCCTTGGTAATGACCATTTGTTAAGCATTAACATTAACTAATTAGTTATGTTTGTTAAACATTAATCATCTCCTTCTAGGCGCCGATTTTGAGAAGGTATTGTGGGCCGACCTAAATAAGGTCGAGTCCCTTTAAGGGACATGCCCTTTGGTTATGGTATATGAGGTGAGTGTAGTTGTAGTTAAAGGATAGACAATTGAACACCAAGTCTACTATAAACAACTCTACCACAAATCAATACTTGTTGTGATAAATATATATTTCAAAAGGACAATCAATATTGTCATCTCATTTCAAGATCAGAGATAAAAGAAGATCAGAACAGCAAGCATATTAAAGGTATTACCATATATCTGATCATTTAGAATTTGCAGAAACTTTACAAATGCAGCCAAACAGCTTGATCATATTGCAAAAGTGGTTTAGCAATGGAGTATAAGGCCAATTTTTTAATGTTTGAACCATTAAATAATGGTCATCTTTCCTGAATGGCAGGCATCTGCACTGTCTAACCAAGGCCTTCCTAGAATGATAGGGTAACCTCCCAAGGTAGCTTTGGGTGATAAGATAACAAAATCTACTGGATAATCCCAGGTTTCCAAAGTGACAGTAACATCCTCAAACATACCATTATGTTTGCCATTAGAGCTATTAGCAAGCTGAAGTGTGGTAGGGGTCTCTCTTATTCCAATGATGTTTAAGTGCATTAGCACATCTCTAGTAATTACATTGATGGATGCTCCTTCTATCGAGGGATTTTGGACTTGAACTCCATTGATATAGACTGTGACAATTGGACTTCCAGGGTCAGAATATTTAGGAACTGTAGACTTATTCAGCATGAGATCAAACAACTAACCCATGACATGAACAGTCTGTGGGTCTTTTCTTTTTCTACCAGGTTGCTTCATGCAGGCTTCCGTAATGGCTTTTGTATATGCTGGAATTTCCTTGCGGGTGTCTAACAAAGGTATCTTCATAATCATTTGCTTCAATTGATTGAGCAATTCTCCAACGGCAAGGTTCTCAATAGGAACAGGGGGTTGAACAAGTCTCTGCGCAAATTGTGGAGTCTTGGCTACAGGAGCTGGTTGTGGAGTAGTAATAGTTTCCTCCTCAATAGGTGTATCTTCAGTAGTAACTTCAGTTACTACAGGCCCTTTAGGAGCAGGAAGAGGGGTTCCAAACCTCAGGTATATCATTTATGGAATAAGTTTGTTGTTGATTATCATTAGAGGAATACACTTGCTTTTGAGCTTGCATGTTATTAGGATTTAACACAGGTTGAGCATGCAATTGAGTTTGCTTAGGCGGATTAGAATTGGTTGCAGGAGGAGGCATTAAGGCTTGTTGTTGGGGTTGTTGCAAGGCACCATTTTGTTGGTTAGGCTGTCACTATAGTGACTATTGCCAGTTACCTTGTGGAGCTTGTCATTCGTTGGGCTGCTGTTGTTGATTCTGCTTGTGTTGTTGCCAATGATTAGGAGGGCTTGCCAGTTCTGTTGTTGTCATTGGTCAAGTGGAGGTTGATGTTATGGTTGGTTATTCCATGCAGGCTGAGGTTGATTAGCCCAAGAATTATTCCAATAATTTGGATTTGGGGGGCCAGCATTCTGAAAATTGGAATTTTGCCATTGCTAATTAAAATTACCAAAATTTTGGAAAGGATCTTGAGGCATACCTTGTCTCAGGGTCCATGGTCTGCATTGAGCAATGTACAGCGATTCTCCATTATCATCAATTGCTTTAAACTCAATCGGCATTTTCTGAGGTTGAAATTCCACATTGGCAACCATCTTACATTTGCAATTTTTCTTCTTCTCCCGATAGTGAGAGAAAAACTCAGTCAACATAGCTTCGGCTTCTTCATGTTTTCTCCTAGCTTGCATGGTATCCAATTGGGTAGCAACATTACTGATAATATCTTACTTGAAGTCAGAGAAAAGATTGGAAAGCTCCAGCTTGGACACTCCAGCTCCGTGTCTTCAAAGGATTAGAACGAATTCCTCTCACTTTCTTCACAATTGCCCTTAAGTAATTCAGTCATGTTGTCTTGATATCTTGCCAACTTCTTTGAGTTGATATTGCCTCCTGCCATGAGGTCCAATGCTTCAATACTTTCATCATTAACACCTTTTAGGAAAAGATGTTTTTATTACAATAATAGATAAGATGTCTATTATTAGTTAATGGTTATCTTGTAAATATCTTTAGCTTTAGTTTGCTTTCGTTTTCTTTTTGCTTTCTCTGGAATAGAATGTTTCTATTCTTTACGATCGTTTCCTAAAGAAACATCATCTCATTCTTTTGTATAAATTGACCTTTCGGTCTCTGTTAATAACAAGCAAGTATTTACCAATTACCTCGTAATATGGTATCAGAGATAAATGCTTAAATTTTTTTTGTTAAAATTTATAATTTCTTCTTGAAATTATTTGTTTAAATTTTTCCAAAATTATTTCAGCTATTTTCTCCAAAAACCCGCCTAGGTTTTTCTGTCTAGAGAAATTCTGAACTCAGGTCTACAAATTGCATGAAAATCGTGGTCGTTTTGTACCATTCTCAGCAAATCGCGATTTTATTTTTACACTCCATTTTCGCGTCTTCAGCCTGCACCCGCGCGATTTGGAGGCTCTTGTAGTTGCAGGGGTTTGTAACAGCCGCGCGACTAGCAGACTCGCGTTTTTGGGGTGAAAATCTGCATGTTTCTGTATCAAATCTTCATGCTCTTAGCCGTCTCAGTCTGTCATCGTGCTCTGGGAAGCAGATTCAACCATTTTTTATCAAGAAATCTGAAGTTTTTTCAAGCTTTTTTCAGCTAGGGCCTTTTTTTTCGAAACCCTAATTTTTGGGGTCAAAAAAATATTTTGTTTGGAAATTCTTGGTGGGTTTTTCGAGAGCTCAACTGGGTTGTCGTCCATTTTTTCTGGGTTCCTCGATTTTTGTGCCTCAATTTTCGAGCCAGCGGATTCAGAAAACGACAGCAAATTCCTTCTGGGTTTTTCGAGCTCTCTTTTGGGTCATTCTCTAATTCTTCTAGGTCTTCCGTATTTTTGCCTCGAAGAACGTGCCTTCACAAATTTTCACAGTTTTTCATTGAAAAACATGCCATGGCATCTCTAACAAATATTTTGCTCGAGCATAATTCCAAATTCAATGGTCGCAATTATGGAACTTGGAAGCAGCGCATCATCGCAATCTTTGAATATTGAAACACCGATCAACTTGTTCTAGGTGTTAAGCAGCGTCCGACTTCTCCGGGTCCTGATCAAGATACATGGGATCTGAACAATCGAGAGGCAGTAATGCTTCTCAAACTCTCCATAGCTGATGACCAGCTTTCTCAGATCCCATCCGGCAAGACAGCGGCCAAAATCTGGACACATCTCAAAGGTCTTCATGAGACTTCCGACAAGAGCAGAGCCTTCTTTTTGAAAAACACTCTGTTTTCTATTGTCATGGATGAGCGCACCTCGCTCCAGGCACACCTGAATCGGATTCAGGAAATCCGTGATCAGTTACTTGCCATCGGTCGCAAGATGGAGGAAGAGGATATTGTGGTAATCACTCTTCGGAGTTTACCAAATTCCTATAAGCATTTTATCGAGACTCTCAACATCACATCTACTGGTGTTGATCTAAAGTTCACTGATCTCTGCACCCTGCTACTTCAGCAAGATCGATGGAAACAACAGTTCAGTAGCAGCTCCAATTCCACCTCCACTGAGCAAGCCTTTGCTGCGAAATCCTTTCAGAAGGATAAGGGCAAGTTTCAGCAACCATCTCAGCAAAAGTCTTCTGCTCCAGCATCTGATGGTACCAAAAAGAAGAACATTCAATGCAACTATTGCCACAAGTATGGTCACATGAAGGTTGCATGTCGGAAACGCTTAGCTGCCCAGTGTAAGCAATCAAGTTCGCAACCCAAAGCGAACAGTGCAGAGCACACTGAGCAGGTAGAATCTGCCTTTTACGCCTTCATGGCTAAAAGACCCGCTAATCATGTGCACTCATCTGCTTGGTACATTGATTCAGGTGCCTCTTGACATTTCACTCACCGCAGAGACTGGTTTACTGACTACCAGCCTTATTCAGATTCTGTTATCTTTGGTGGTGGAGAAGAGTACACGGTTGTTGGTAAAGGAAACATTCAAATTCAATCTGTTGGGAGGAAGCTCATATTCCTTGATGTGTACTACGTTCCAGGGATGGAACTAAATCTACTCTCGGTCAGTCAGTTGCTGCGACATTCTCCACACTTGGCAGTCACCTTCAGTTCACATCAGTGCACCATCACTGATCGGGCGACTAAGTCTACTGTTGCAATTGGTCTTGAGGATCATGGTCTTTTCAGACTTACTGATTCTGGTGATTCTCAAGACTTAGCTATGGCTGCTCGGCGATCTTCCATCAGCACACTTTGGCATCAGCGATATGGGCACTTAAATGTGCATTATCTCTCACAACTTGCTCGGGATGAGCTTGTTCTTGGTTTGCCAGAGATTCAAACCCAACACCTTGGAGTTTGTGACGCATGTCAGGCTGGGAAGCAACATCGCACACCTTTCCCCAGTGGCGATTCTTGGCGAGCTTCTCAAGTACTTCAGCTTGTTCATGCTGATATCTGCGGCCCTATGGCCACTCCTTCTGTTCTTGGGTACAGGTATTTTTTGTTGTTTGTAGATGATTTCAGTAGAAAAATGTGGGTGTATTTCCTTAAAAAGAAATCCGATGCATTTACTGTATTTCAGAAGTTTAAACCCTTAGTTGAAAAAGAGTCTGGGAAATCTATTATTACTCTTAGATCAGACAATGGGGGGGAATTTTGTTCTAATGTTTTCTCCAGCTTCTTGGATACACATGGCATCCAACGCCAGTTCACCACACCCCACACGCCACAACAGAACAGTGTAGTTGAACGTCGAAACAGGACAATCACCGAGATGGCTCGTTCCATGCTCGAACACAGACATGTTCCGAAGCGTTTTTGGGCAGAAGCAGTTAACACTGCAGTTTATCTGTTGAACCGGTCACCCACAGTGGCAGTCAAAGGTAAAACTCCGGAAGAGGCCTGGTCAGGTCTCAAGCCCAGAATCAGTCACCTGAAGGTTTTTGGCTCTCTTGCTTTTGTTTGGATCCCTGATGCTTCACGCACCAAGTTGGATGCCAAAAGTCAGAAACTGATGCTTGCTGGATATAGTAGTCTTCACAAAGCCTACTGCCTTATTGATGTTGAGACATCTCGTCTCATATATAGCCGCGATGTAGTCTTTGATGAGCAGCGAGGACCATTCATGCTTGTTTCTCCTGTTCCTAATCCAGCAGACCAGCCTATGCAGGTTCATGATTTGGGAGTTCGGCTTCCATTAGGTCCACCTAATGGGAGGACTCCAGTAGCTCCTCCAGCTCCAGTCCTGCTAGTGATACCTGTACAGACACCTTCGGCTTCTCCTGCAGGATCACCTCGTTTTGAAGATGCTTCACCTAAGTTTGATCCAAATTCTTCTGATCAGGATCCTGCTGATCAAGCATCTCCTAGTACTATTGTTGGTCATTCTCCTCTCCGGCCTAAGTGGTGGGCTAAGACACTTGCTGATCTTCATGACGATGAGCTCATTGATGTGAGAACTGCTCGAAAAAAGAGCAAAACTACAGATTCTGTTAACTTTGCTCTTATGGCCAACATTCACAGTGTGTTTGAACCTCAAACATATTCCGAGGCTAAAGGAATTCCAGAGTGGGAACAGGCCATGCAATCTGAACACCAGAGCCTACTGAAAACAACACTTGGGTCCTTTCTGATCTTCCCCCAAGGAAGAAACCCATTAGCTGCAAATGGGTCTACAAAATCAAATACAAATCAGATGGTACTTTGGATAAGTACAAAGCTCGTTTAGTGGCAAAGGGCTTTTCTCAGCGTCAGGGCATTGATTATGAGGAGACCTTTGCTCCTACTGCAAAGATGAGCACCATCAGATTAGTCCTAGCCATGGCAGCACAATTTGGCTGGAAGGTCCATCAGATGGACGTAAAGAGTGCTTTCCTGAATGGTGATCTCCATGAAGAGGTCTACATGATGCAGCCCCCTGGTTTCAAGGTTGCTGGTAAAGACCATCAGGTTCTCAGATTGGTAAAAGCTCTCTATGGTTTGAAGCAGGCCCCTCGGGCATGGTGCATCAAGATTGATACGTACCTCAATGATCAAGGCTTCAAGAGGAGTTCTTCATACTCAAATCTGTACATCAAGACTACTGACAGTGACATCATCCTTCTGGTTATCTATGTGAATGATCTGATCATCACTGGCAATTCGGCATCTTTGATTCAGGGAATCAAACAACACTTATGCCAGTCTTTTGATATGACTGATCTTGGGCTCATGCATTATTGCTTAAGTGTTGAAGTTTGGCAACAGTCTTCTGGTATATTCATCTCTCAGTCCAAATATGCCAGGGCCTTGTTAGACAAATTCCGAATGCAGGATTGCAAACCTGCATCTACACCTATGGAGAAAGGTCTCAAGTTATCAGCCAAGTCTGATTCTCCTTCCGTTGATGATACTACGTATAGGCAACTAGTAGGCAGCCTCATCTACCTATGTGCTACTAGGCCTGATATCAACTTCGCAGTCAGCTATATTTCACGCTTTATGACAGCTCCTAAGGCTGATCATTGGATGACAGCAAAGCGTGTGCTTCGTTATGTGAAGGGCACTTCTGATTATGGACTTCTGTATTCTCGGAGTTCTAATCCTAAACTCAGTGGGTTCACAGATTCAAATTGGGCAGGCTCTGTTGATGATAAAAAGTCAACATCTGGATATGTGTTCAGTTTGGGATCCGGTGCAGTCACATGGACCAGCAAGAAGCAACAGGCAGTTTCTCTCTCTTCTACAGAGGCTGAATACAGAGGGACTGTTAAGGCAGGATGTGAAGCTGTCTGGCTTCGTCAGATGCTTGGGGATATGCAGATGTCACCAGCAGGACCGACTACTCTGTTTGTTGATAACGACGGCGTTATCAAGTTAGCACGGAATCCAGTCTTCCATGAACGAACCAAGCATGTGGATGTTCATTGCCATTACATACGACAGCTGGTTGAAGACGGGACTATAGATCTGCAGTATATTCCTACCACAGATCAGACTGCAGACATTCTCACCAAGCCTCTTGGTCCTGATAAGTTTGTCAAATTCAGAGGACAGCTTGGTGTGTTAGATAGATTAACCATTAAGGGAGGGTATTACAATAATAGATAAGACGTCTATTATTAGTTAATGGTTATCTTGTAAATATCTTTAGCTTTAGTTTGCTTTCGTTTTTTTTTTGCTTTCTCTGGAATAGAATGTTTCTATTCTTTACGATCGTTTCCTAAGGAAACATCGTCTCATTCTTTTGTATAAATTGACCTTTCGGTCTCTGTTAATAACAAGCAAGTATTTACCACTTACCTCGTAATAGTTTTTGTGATTCTTCATTCAACTGATGTTGAGTGTTCCTTTGTAGATTGAACATGAACCTAGAGACACAGTCTTCTAATGTCTCATCCTCTTTCTGTGTCATCTTAGAATTGTCATCACTCCTTGTACTTTGTAAGAAACAAGTTCTTCATTGCATCCCAGTCAGCTACAGCATTTGCACCCAACCCCATAAACCATCTCCGAGCTGCCTCCTTCAGAGTAGATGGAAACAACTTCAGCTTGTGGGCATCAATTGTGTAATCATAGCTCTGACATGGGATATCAAACTCAAACAAGAAGGTTTCAAGGTCTTCAATAATGGGGCCATAGAATTTTGGCAATGTAGAAGAAGGAATGTTCTTCAGGTTATTGTTATCCTGTTGGTCAGCTATAGGAAAGGGAAAAGTAGGCTGAGCCATCCTTGGTGGAGGAGGTGGTACTGCTTGTCCTGGTCGGTAGATGACAATGGCTAAAGGGTTACCTTGATATTCAAGTTCAGAAAAAAGGTTGTTCAAATGCAAGGATTCTTCTGAGGATGGAGGTGAAGGGAAATCTTCTTGGGCATCAGCTAACGAATTCTCAGGGTGTAGGTCTCCTTGAAGTGGAAATTCAAGTTGTAAGTCTCCTTCAAATGGGTCTAAGTCTCCTTCAAATGGGTCTTCAAACAATGACTCTTCTTTCAAATGAGGGATCTTCTGGCTTAGACTCAATATCTTCTTCTATTTCAGGGGGTCATTTGGAAGAAATCTCCCAAAATAATCTCTTCTTCTATTCATCCAGGCAAAGGAATATTAAGCTTGCCTCATCTGAAACTACTAACAATTAACTATGCTAAGAACTTCTAAAAATGACCCTTAGTGAAGCTAGGATTTCAGCATCATCTGCTCCCCCTCATCGAGTGATAACCCATTTGTCAATATAACGATCAACACTCTAATCTCGCCACCCAACCAAAGGATGCATAATATGAAGATATTGTTTAATCATCTAGATAGCCCCTATAGCAAAGGCCCTTTGCCTGTGCATATTTTAATGTAGTTTAATGGGAGCATCCTAAGAGACGTAATGGTTTACCTTGTGTAGAGTGGATGTCATCATAAAGTATGTACTCTTTGTGAATCAATTTCATCATGTGCCAAATGATGAGTGTAAGACAACCATTAAGGCTCACGGTGGTTTACCACTTCCCACACCAGTTTTATTTTCCAGCGAGATATGTTATCTTTTCCTTGTCGAAGCTTGTTAAAAGGTATACACTACCTTTGTTGAGGCATTTCAAGCTTGGTCTGCACTTTGACATGGGAAAGATTGTTAAGACATTCTTAAGAATCAAATCCAATCATCAACAAGCTAATTCGGTCAAACTTATCTAATGCTCAAATACAACCACATAATCCGTAAAACAATGTCAGATAGACTCTTTGAATATTCCCATTCGAGTTATCAACCACTTTATCGATGTGACCTTATCTACCTACCATGTTTGCACTAGATGACAGACAAGCAATGACGGCCAAAAATGTAGGCATTTGTGCCATGGCATTCTCTTTTATTGTTATTTGTTTTACTTTGTTACCAGTTTGCAGCAATCGACCTGCTAATTCAAGTTTGATTAGGCCCAAATACAAGTTTGATTTACTCCAACTTGGGGATGGGGATCCACTCCAATCCTACATGTTTGTTCAAGATAAACTCAAGCAATGGGTTTTCCCCTTGAGGTGACAAATTTATAATTTTAAAAAAATTATATGCTGATTTCCAATTTTGATCAAATATCCAAAAACTCCACCAAACCCTAAAACATGGGTTCCAGTGTAGCATAAAGGCAAAAATAAATTCATTTATCTTATTATGAGTGAATAAAAAATGGTGTGTATTGTGAACACTTGTCCATGGCCTTAATTTAAGACCAATAGCAAGAACCATGCCCCTCAACCTCACCCTATACCATGATAAAGAATGCACCACGGGTGTTGTCCCTCAAACCCCACTAAGGGTGTTGCCCCTAGATCCTTACAAGGGGTGCCACTGTCAACTCTCTCGGGGCTGCTGCCCCTCAATCCCTAGTAGAGGCATATTGCCCCTGAACCCTAATAGGGTGTTGCCCCTAGACCCCCACATAACTTATTTGATTTGAGTACTCTCCAAGTTTGAGTTTGTGAACAATGCTTCCAATTCCGCCGACAAGTCCTCATCTACGATAATGTCATCCAATTAAACAATCTTCTCTAATGTCACTTGACGCTTACTTGTTTTCCTTGTTGTTTAGAAGATGAATTTTTCATTTCTGGGGGGGTCGTGTTGTTATCGTACAATGCCTAATATTATGTTTTGATAATATGGTTTATCCCACTATACGTTTGCTAGTGTCAATGCCAATGACATTGCAGTTCTTCTAACTTACCACTATCCAATCATCTAATATGGATGGATATGATAGTTTGAAGTAGTTTGAAGACCCATAGATGATACTTGGTCGGTGATGGCCAATTGTTGATGCTTGACTTTGTTATTTGTTAATTATAATATATCATGGAATTCAAAGTTGACTACATGACATTGTAAAAAAATAATTTTAATGCAGTTTTATTTATTATACAATATATGATGTCGTGTATTTTGAACTTAATTACTACTGCAAATATTTAAGGATTGGTAACTTCAAACTATTAAAGGAGTAGAAAAAGAGGGATGTCATCAAGGATGCAAGCCAATATGCAACTAAAATAACCGGAACAGTTTTGCTGGCAGTTCTCTTGGACGCTCATAACAAAACAAATCCTCTTAGATTAAATTATTATTATTTCTTCTCATAGTTATGTGGACAGCATTACTCTCCTGAATTGACTAAACAATGTCATTGACAATGTCTATGTATTCTGCAAAAAAGGGAATTGCTTAAGCAAATCAAAATTTATTTATGACTCGCGAGATACTTCGCTTTGTTCTCCTTATTAGGTTATAGAGAATCCAGCATTCTGTATCATGCATAGTTACAAAGAATGAGAAAAAAAAAGCAGCACCAAAGTGAGAAGAATTGCACACATGAAATGTGTTTTCAATACATAATGAATATACATAGAAAAAATTAAAATTAGCACTACTTTTAAGAAAATACTGAAATTTGAAAACATAGACTGGTATTATTTCCATCAAATTCCCACAGATTGGCATCCCATTCAAATACATCACACCTAGTGAGTTGGATTTGGTCTTTTCCCAATTTCACCCATAGTGGGTTGAACTCTCAGATCTTCTTTGTACATCCAATGCTCTTACCATTTAAGCTCATTCCGTTCAAAATTTGTAATCTTTGATTGACAGCAAGGTCCATTGTTGCTGTTTACCTAATTTTATTTAAGAGAAACTGCTTCAATTCTAATTTACCAGTTCAAATGCGGATATGGAAGTGGAAAGCAGATGCGTGATTTATTTATTTTTTGGGGGGGGGTGGGGGGGATGCAAATGCATATGGATGTGTGTGTGTGTGTGCGCACGCAAAGAAATGAAAGAAATATACAAAATTTAAACATTTGATAGTATGATACTAGTAACTTTACTAATACATATTCAAATTCAAATTCAAATATTCATTAAGATTATAAACCATACCATATATGTATATGTTCATGATTCCAATGCAAATCAGCAAATCATCACAATGACAAAATCAAAATATAGTTCATGATTCAATTTTTCATCAATCCAAATCCGAATCATATGGATTCGCAAAAAAATCCTCATCATCTCCAACTCTTCCAATTGTTGCAAGTTCAAGATCATTTGAACCGAAAACAGTTCCACTTGTACTAAATGCACCATGTGTCATGATGTTATCAGCACCATCATACGTGGTTGTGGTAAGATCTTGAATCGTTGCATCCAAGTTTTCACACTCAAGTTTTACATCCCAAAGTTTGGCTGCAACTTCCCTGTAGTGATTTTTCTTACGTGACAAAAGACACAAGTTGGTATGACTGTAAACCAAGTCTTCAACATTTTTAGAGCCAGGCCAGTTATGCTTCATTGAGTGGATAAAGGAGTATGTACTCCAATTCCATTCAATAGTAGAAGAACTTGCAACCCGCACAATGTTCACAATTACAAAATTAATTATTGAAGTAAAACATAAAAATGAAAAGCAATTTAAAGAATTGTAGAGTACATGTGGTCAACAAAAAAGAAATTAAACTTCCTTGTGAGAGGATTTTGATTGCAAGAGGGTGTAGGTGCTTAAATGGTTGACCATAGAGGTACCACCATGTGATAGCTCCCATGCACATTGGTCCTTTATCATAAATGGACTAAGCTTTGCTCCCAAAGAAAATAAGTCAAATTTTGTCCTAACCTTTTTGTGAATGTCATCATCTCGGAAGAGTCTTGTAAAAGCTTTGTAGCACCCACTAGCATCTTCTTCATCCGCATATGGTGCTACTCTATTTGGCATGCTAAGTACTTCCTCACTGCAGTGCCTTGGAGATAAGGCATATGCAAGGAGGTACAATGGGGTAGTCATCTTCTCACAACGATGATGAATGATTGTTGATTGCATATAATTTTCCCAACAATGTTGATTGCATAAGGCATCATATTTTGTGGGATCATTCTCATGTGTTTGTATAGAAAGTCTACTTTCTCTACCATTGTATCCTTGTCATCACAAGCATCCCCCAAACAAGGCTCATCTATATCAGCAAAGGAGAGCATAGTCATGAGAGGGTTCGTGAAATCTAATACAGAGTGCACACAAGCCCACCAACTGTCATCCAAGATCAATGCCTTGACCTTTTGTGCCTTTTCTAAATTTGTCATGTCCCCTCCTTAGTCTGACTGTCAAAATCATGGGAGTTAGCCTATCATGGGAGTCTTGTAGCCTAGCAGTGTTGGACAGAGACTCAAATAGGGGATTCAATGGCTGGACAAGGCATTTCAGGCAGTTTTGGGGCAGTTTGGTGCAATTCCTTGATTTTAGGAGGTTTCCCTAAAATTTAGGAGGATGTGGCAGTTTCCAGAGATAAGGTTTCTTGGGACCAATTCCTAGTTTCATTTTCAAGGTGACAGGATAAGTTTCCTATCTTTTAGGAGCATCCCTAGACTTTAGGGAAAGGACTACCAGTTGACCCATTTTATCCGGCATGAGTCACAAATAGGTGATAGGGTCAGATTCATGTGTGGTTGGTTATTTTGGGCTATTATAGGCTATATGGGAAATATTTTAATATATCTTAATATTTCCTAAGTTAGTAATTATATTAACTAAAATAAGGCTATTTATACAGCCATTTCGGAGTAATAAGGGGATATTTGCTTCATTTGGTCAAGTATGACCATGTGTTATAGCTTGTTTGAAAGGTCTCGAATTATTATACACGATTTTCACTATCTAGAGACTTTTTGGTGTCTTGAGCTGTGAAATTTTAATAAAGTAATGTTTTTCCTATAGCATGGATGTCTTTATTTGGGAAAATGTTATTTTATTATATTTTATTTAAAAGTGCAAGGTGTGAATTTCATTTAGAGTTCGATTTGCACTTGGGAGGAGTTATAAGGAGATGAAGACCAAATTGTTGATCATCTTTTGACATTTGAAGCTTATGATATTTGAAATTGCTCTGGGAGAGCAATTTTGTGGCTTGGGACGAAACCCTCAATCTAGATTGTTGGGACGCAAACCTCAACAAGTCTTTGGGCGATTAAATTATGAAATATTGGTAACAGTGAGATCAAGGGAGTAACTGATTTCTTCCTAGACAGCTTTGCATTTGTGGGAGACCCATTTTCGGCTGGGTGGCCATTATTTGCAGCTGAGACGTCGGTATTTGAGGCAGCAATCAACGTTGGCAGTCTTTCTATTTGAATACAGAAATCTGATCATTATTGGTACGGTTTGAGGCATTTTCAGATTGTCAAGTATTTTCAATAATGCGTGTTGTTTATTGTATGTAGTTAAGATTTGTTTGTTAGTTATCTTTTATTTTTGTACATATCTTCAAAAATCCAAAAAACAATTGAAAAACCAGCAAGAAAACAAAAAAATCAGAATTGAGCAAAGTCTTCCAGAGATGCCAAATGCTAGCCAAAGACTCAAATTGTGAAACAAACAACAATATCCAAGACCTCCGGTATTGGGGATCTTTCAGAATTCGAAGTCTTCCATATACCACACTAGCTAGAAATAACCCTTTGTCTTAATGCCCCTTACATCTTGACAAGTCATCTCATAATGATAGTATGAGATGCAAATTGGGTTTCAGTCACCTAAGTAAAGTTAATCATAACAATATGCCAACAAATACTAAGTTGCCGGTTCAGATTCAAGTATAAGATTCAGATTTGAAATTCATTCAAATATTTTGGGGGTTGGGTTCAGATTCATTTTGGGTTCGTCCATACAAGAATATATGCTTTAAAATATGCATGTATGTATGGATGGATGGATGTATGTATGTACATGAATGCAGCAGCAAATAAGTTCATACACCACTATGCTAATATTAAAGCAACTTAGCAAAATACACCACAATATCAATGGTTCAGTTCAAAAACAATATGTCGACATTAATATTCAGCCATCGTTGATCAAATATCATCAAAAACCATCAAGTATGTTGCAAATTAGAACCTCAAAAAAGAAATGATATAAGCCCATTTAAGGGCGAGGTCGTGATTTTTGCCATATTGTAAGCTTCACACATTAACTATCATACTGAATGATTCAAGGAAAGCAACATTAAATCAGACTTGATGAAGCCAAGAAAGTAGGCTTGGGATCCAGAACTATCCACGATAAAAATCTCTTTAGATTTTGTTCAATCCATAGTTTTCTATACATATTAGGCTATATGCACGAATTATGGTATCACATACATTCCATAATAGATGCGTGGCACTTTTATACATCTTGATTCCTCTTCTCAAGTAGCATTGAATTCAAATTAAATATAATTATTAATTTGAGTCTAATTTGGTTAAATATCTTTTTTTTGAAGTAAACAAGAAGTTGTATTTCAACCAAATTCTTCGAAATCTTGTCTGGGATCCTTTGTTGGAAACCAAAGTCATTTAAAAGTCGTCTGAATTCTACCAGGGTTTCTCTCAAAGAATTAATTCCCAACAAAATTTGATCTCTCTGGCTGACTTCTAACAGAATCTAACAAGGACCAAACTTTTGAGAGAATTGAACCAAGAATTCCTAGGTCCAAGAGAGAATCTAGTAACTTAGAATAGAGTTATACACAATTTGATACTTGAACATGACATAAAATCATAGTAACACGAGGACACATCCCCTCCTTTTTGCCCCACGCACCGAGGACAGGGACGTACTGGGGACTTGAGGAGTCCATTCCGCCGTCCCCAGCGACACCTCCAAATTCCACCACCTCCACCAAAGATGGGGGGACATCCCAGTGTTAGATATTTGTTGATTTGACTATTTATGTTCAATGTTCAATGTTCAATGTTCCAATTCAATGCAATGTTCGAGTATTTACTCTTTTACATCTTTATATCTTATATTGCAATACATCTTTTCATAACTAGCATTATAAGTACCATATGCATGGTATATACAACCTCCCCAATCCCCCGTCACCGTCCCCAAATTAAGGCCCCTCTGTCCCCTTGTCCTGAAAACCTGTCCCCCCATTCCCCCGTCCCCCAAGGTTGTGTAACTATGCATAAATATATTCAAATAAAATTAATTAATTAATTTTAGTAATTACAATTTACCTTCAACAACTCCAATTTGGAGAATGATCTAAATGTTGACTATAACATGTGATGGTTTGTCACAAACATTTGTATCTCCTCCCCCTCTTGGTAAATTTGCTTTACCCAATCTATTTAAGTGTCAATCTATCGCATGACCAAGCTTAGGGAGTGTACAATGGTGCATGGTGTCCAAAAGATATGGTGATACTGACCCTCAACCAAAGCACTTGCACCCTTACAATTTTTTGCATTATTTGTAATCACTTGGACTACATTCTCATTATCCACCATCTTTATGACCTCAATGAAAATTTTGGAAATGAACTGTGAATCTTTCACTTCCCTTCACAATCAACTGCCTTCAAAAACATTGTCCATTTGGGTAACACTACAATCACATTATTCAATAGTCAATTTCTCATATCTTTCCATCCATCTGAAACAATAGAAACACCCAAAGTTTTCTATGAGGTTCTAATTGGCTGAATAGCTTTCTCTACGCAAGCCTTCTCTTTTTGCAATGAAGTGGCACACACATTTTCATACCTGGGACTTGTATAATCAGTCAATGCTTTATTTATGGCTGCCACCATTTTCTTCCAATATGGTGATCTCATCAAGTCGAAAGGACAACCATTGGCATAGAGGCAACGTGCAATGGCTTGATCAACACGCTCTCTTACCTCCATTTTATATACAGTCTCCAATGGACCTCTTTTGCGGGCAATAGTTTCTACTTCTTCCTCTTCCACTCCTAGTATAAGTACTTGCATTTATGGAAGAGAAGTCTTTTGCGGGCAATAGTTTCTACTTCTTCCTCTTCCACTCCTAGTATAGGTACTTGCAAGAATGGGTGTTTGGAGGATACAATTGGTTCCGTGGGTAACTGCATTGTTTTCTTTGAGGATGGAGGTTGATAAAAACTTTGTTTTGATATTTTTATCAATTTATCAACAGCTTCTTGTTCGTTTACAAATGAAGTTATTTGGGCATTAGACAGCCCCTTCCCATGCCTTTAAACATTCTAAACCCTTTACTAGCAGGGCACATAAAATGAACTTTGACTAAGGAATATGAGCTATTGAATGCTTTGCCTTCGCTACTTTAACAATAATTACACTTCCAAATACATGAGCCACCTCTGAAAACCTATGAGATTCTTGTGGTACATCTTCATAAAGACGATCCTACACCAATTTTTAAACTATCAACTCCTTGCCCTCCCACTGAACTTTGACTACCAGTGGTGGCCATTCTTGCACAATACAATCTAATTTCTTACTATGCCCATAATAAAAAAATTAAAAAATTTAAATTAGAAAAAAACTATGAAGATCAAGCATACAAGTGCAAAAAAAAGATACAAAACTACTAAAGTTGAATCTTTATTTCTTTCTTTTTTTAAAATGAAAAAAACTTGAAAATTTTCTTCACAATCTTGAAAACATTCATCCAAATCTCGAAAAAAATCATTAAAGAACTCAAGAATGGGAACAAATGCTTACCTTAGATGCATTAAACTCCTTTGAGGAAGTTATCTCTTGCCCTATGAACAATCCTCTTCAAAAATAGTCATCTTGCCTTCAAAATGCCAAAATTAAGACCAAATGAGAAAAGAGCCTAGCTACAAACAAAATGAGATGATGAGTGTTGAATGGCCACTTTAACGGTCGTTTTAGGATTTAGGAGCAAAAAAAAAGGTTGAAAATGTCTTTTTTGCATATACTAAATGAATGTTTAAGAGTCAAAAAACAAAAACAAAAATGCTTTTTGCTGTATCTGGGCCAGTAGAGGCTTTCGGAGGTACCCGAATACCTGTGGAAGCCACCCAAAAGTACCTCCTAGGAATCCAGAGGTGAATGGAAGCCTATCAATCACTTCTACTTGCCTCTAGATGCCTCAAAGGTGTTTCCAGGTGGCTTCCATTCACCTCTGCCTCCAAATCCGCCTCCACGTCCCAGGCCAGGATGCCTGCATCGGCATCTAAGCTTCAATTTATCAGAGGTATTTTTGGACTTAGCGGTCGCATGGTTTTTATTTTTCACCTTACTTAAAGCAGTTGTGAAATTTTAAATAATTTTACCATATACATTTTATCAAAGAAAACAAATCTGTATAAAAAAACAAAATAGTAAGGAAATATGTGCAACCATTTAGCACATTTTTTTTTATCATGTAATGACTGCATAATTTTGGCCACCCTTATTTATTTGCAGCTTAGTTTCAATCCCTCAACCATTCCAGCTGCACCATTAGAAAAGAATTTTCTAAATTATTTTTTACACTTGATTAAAAAAAAATTTGAGACCACTTACACTGAAGCGGCAAACTTAGTTCAAGCAGTCACAAAGGACAGCTCTGCGATCTAAATTTTAAATTGAGAATTAATACCTTGTAAACTACATGATACAACATCAATTTTATATTTTCAAAAATACACACCTATGATTGTTTTCCTTTTTTCTAACACCATCAAACAAAAAATTTATGTGACTGTCCCTCCAATTAACCAGACACAAATCGGGTTTTTGAGGCTTTAAAGCTCCGCATAATTGAATCCAAATAAAAAATATGGAAAACTTATAAACAAAAACAATATTGAACGACATCAAAAATCAGTGTCATAGGGTAGAGATTTGTTAATGTGAAGTGTACCTGAAATGAATATCAAAAACATGTATTGTTACTGAACGGTTTGATGCCCTTTGCTAATAAAATCAGGCTAGCAACATCACAAGTAGCAGTATAAACACTTAGTGCGTATGCAGAAAATATGTTGCCAGCCGAATACAGAACAATAAATCAGCATGAAGGGTGTCATGACAGCCCCACAGTGTGACTATTGTAGCACCAGATATTGCATGAAAAATAAAATCTCATTACCCATCTGCAATGGTTGCTCAACTGAGAACCAGTAGTGTGCAGTTCAGACACAAAATAGCCTGTTAATGGTGCATTATGGCTGTACGAGGCCCAATTGTGGAGACAAACAAACTTTATACTCTTTACCTTATGTTCGCCTATTGGAAAAGATCGTAGTAAATCAAGCATTGTAAATCAATTAAATTGAAAAATATCATTTACTTTCCATGTTCAATAAATCTGCTAGCAATGGCTAAGTAGGAAACCAGATTAATTAGGATAATAAGAAGTGTGGTTTTTAAACTCCCTTTTTTCCATGTAATTGAGTTTTAAGTAAAAATTGCATCATGAGTTAAGTTCAACTCACCTAAAAAGTGCCCTCGATTACAATTAAACTTCAATCCCTTGAGCTAACAATGAATTGGTTAAGGACAACATATTGATAGGCACAAATATGATCCACTATTAAGCCTTCAGTGTCTGCAAGACTCAATTGGTGTAAAAATCGGATAACTGGAATTACTCGCAAGTGATCAGAGTGAATCCACAAAGTAAGATCGTCTGGGAACGCGGTAACCCGTTGCACCCCTCCAATCACCAGAATTTGAACCTGGACTTAATATGAATATATGACAAGCATTCGAAACCTAAGCCTCACCAGCTCAAATCAGAATATTACCCCTGCTCATTTCCATGTAGAGGTCCAAATTCCCCAGTTAAATTTGTGAATGTCTGTTGGACTCAGCCTGAACAGAATGACAGTTTTCTCTAGTCCCGACATGTAAGCATAAACAGATAACTAATGAAACCCATTCTTGAAGCTAATCATAAGCCCAAAATTCCAATGACAAGACTAGAATTCATACAGTTAAAGAATTTCAAACCCTGACCTGAACGATAGGATTCGGAGGCGAATTTTTCCGCGTAGGCCTCTGCTCCGGAGACAGAGAGGGGGTGTCTGCACATCTGGCACTGCCATCTGGGAAGATTTGGATCCACGTAAGAGCCTGCACCTGTGCCTGTGCCTGTGCCTGTGCCTGTGCCTCCTTTGGATCTGTCTCCCTCTGGTTCTTTCATTTTCACACTATCCACCCCTGCTCGAAATCCAGTAGCCGCAATTAAGACAGAATTCGTAGCGTAAAGCGCCAGACAAAATCCAGTGTCTTTCAGAAACGTGTGTCATGCTTGATATTTTTAGTTCTGTTATTTGTTCTCTTCATCCGGACGCAAGAAATTCCGCCAGGGTCGCATGGAAAGAAGAATGCCGCTAAAATGAACACTAAAATGTTTCGAATAACTGCTGTATCGGACGGTGTACATCTACTCCAAGCTCCATCGAATGAACCTACACCTTGATTCGGTTCTCCTGCCTTATAGGAGGAGGTCCTTCTAAAAGTTCGTTATATAATTTTATTTTTTATTTATGTAAAATGAACCTTAAATATATAACTCCTACGGATTCCAAATTACTTGTATAAAATTCCTGAGTGCGTATGGTCCTATTTCTAACGTCAATTTTAGCTTGGATAAAATGTCTAACTATTCATTTCATTTTGAATCTATCCTTTTAAGAAATGAATGGTAAGGAAATGTATCAACTTCTTTAAGCACATATCCTAAACTTTACAATACATTTTAACATTTGTTTATTGTCTTAATTCTAAAACATTTTTTTTTGGCTATTAGGTATTAAGGAAATTTCTTTATAGATAGTTGGGTATCAACAAACTTCTTCTAGAGATCATCGGGTATTAATGAAAGTTTTTCTAAAGATTATCAGGAGTCTCACATGAAGTATGCCACTTTTTGCATCATTCACTATTCACCAAATAATTGAAAAAACATAAAACCCCTAATAAGAAAACAAAACAAAAAATTAATTAAAACATATAAACATTCAATCATAAAATAAATCAACTAGGGGCCTCTTATCATTGACCACTTTAGCATTAGGATGGATTTTTCAAAAAACCATTTGACACCTTCCACTAGTAAATCAACATCTCGTCAAAATCAATGGACTTCTTTCAAAAATCATTCAACAACTTGTTAAAATCAATTGAGTCCCCATTCAGAAACACCTTAGCACCTAGGGGAAACTACCCAATTATCACCATTCTTTGTATTATCAGAATGTCCACTGCTACCTCCTCCCCCCCCCCCCCCCCCCCAAATACAGCTCATAAAAAGCCCCAAAAAATGATCGCACATGTACTGATAGTCAATCACACATGGACTAATAGTTGATCATTTTTTAGTTTTATTGGTTAATGATTGGTCCATTTGTGCAAAAAGTATTTTTTTTAGGTGAGCAGCTATTGGGGGGTCCTAGTGGCAGGTTTTGGGTGAATGTTTTAAAACGACACTTTTAGACCACCTCACACTGTACAAGTTCTACAAAGATATCTATACATATGGTAAAGTTGAAAGGTTGGCTTTAAGCTCTTCACTCACCTACAGAGGTTCGCTGAAAAAAATTGATAAGTTTTGACATACGGATTAGGAACTATAGGTGTGTGAAGTTAACCTAAGCGGCTACTAGCTCATTTCCCCTATCAAATGACATGTTGTCAACATTATTATGATCAATGCATGCTAGCTCAAGAGCCCTAAAATGTTAATTTCTTTGTGGTTTTGCCACTTGTTTTCCCCATGAATTCATTTTCTACTTTCAAAGAATGGGTCTTGCAACCATCATTTCTTCACAAGTTGTCAAGGGTTTCACTACACCTTCACTCAAATCTATCATTTCAATGTTGTTGTAAATATTGTTTATACCCATTTGTAGTTGCAACTAGATTTTTTTTAATCATGATTTATCAGTATATTGTTGAGGGTGTAAGTTTGATGTATTTGTGTATCATTTCTTTATCTGTTATCGAGGGTTTGAGTCGTTTCATTTCTTATGTTGTATATTGTAAACATTAATGTGTTTGCATTAAACAATAATGCATTTTTTTCCTATTTATATTTATATCATCAAGGGTTTGAGTTAGATGCATTTTCATCATTTCTATGTATGTCGTCTAGGGTTTGAGTTATTTGATTTCTTTCTCCATATAATATGAAATGTCATGTGTTTTCATTATTATTTGATATTTTTTTTATCATTTGTCTATATGCTTTGGATTAAAGGAAAAACTAGGTTTTGAAGGGACCTGAAACCCTTTACAACAAAAGCCTCTTACAAGCAGATACACATGAGAAAGATAGTCATAAAGCAGTTACCAACAAAAAACAAAAAGACAACTAACAACAAGAAACTACGTAGCATCACCAACAGAAGCGGCTAGAGTGAAATAGTCCAACAAGGACACGGAAATCAAAAAAATCATAACAGAAAAACCAAGAAACTAGACCGAGTCTAGGAGAAGACACTTTGTTTGATTTTCCAAATCTTCCAACTTGTACAATTTGAAGGATGGAATCCTCTTTAGGCTCTTCCACTTTGGTGTCCTTCATCTTCTTTCTCATATTGGCCCTCGTTCTCTTAGTAGGACCCATGACTTCATCAGTGCCTTCCTCATCCTTGTCCAAATTAATGACCTTCTATTTTTGCAGCATTTCGTAAAGCTTTTTATGGTTCATCCTAGACACATTTAGTTGCTTGTGATTTTGGAGCAAAATGGTAACCAGCATAGCTTCATTCTTCTCCATCCTTTCAGTCAAATTATTAATATTGTTCTCCATTTCCTTAACCAAACTACTCAAATTGGTATTCTTCTCATCACCAATTTCCTTTCTAGCATCCTTCATTTCCATCTTAATTGACTGAATGTCATTAACAATCCACTTGTCAAACTGAAGGGAATTAGAATACTTGGCTTGAGCAATGTCAAGAATTTTCAAGTTAACCATTTCTTTGTCCTTATTTCTAGTCTAGGACTGTTCCAGTGGCATAGTAACCTAAGCTTTGACAATGTCCTATTCAATATCAATATTACAATCCACCCTGTTATCACTAATGTCATTTAGGGCTTTCACTACAATAGCTTCAAAATAAGTGTGTTGGCTACATTTCTCATTCTCCTAAGACTTGGGAGACAACCCCTTAGCTTCCTCAGTATAGTCCTCCTCAATCTCATCACTAGCACAATTATCATCCTCCAGAATCTCCTTGTCTTCCACACCATACCCTTTGTCAATATCAACATTACACCCTACACTATTATCATCTTTTTTTTCCAACTTTTCTTCAGCATTATCCTTATGGGGTGCGAGACCTTCATTACCTTCCCTACATTCCTCTTCTATGTTAATCTTTTCCTCTTCCTCAAAATCATCCTGATCATCATCATCAGGAACGCTGACCTCCTCTCCTTCAGAACTACCATTTTTCTCAATATCCTAATCCTTGGTCTCCAAGGAGATAGAATTATCCTCTAAATTATTAGTAGAAGTGGATGAAGCAGTCCCTTCTGATTCAGACACCTTGAATTTTTTATTCTTCTTAAGGTCCTTATTCGAATCAAAAGAGCCATCAGAGGAGTCCTCTGATTCGAGATGACAACCATACTTTTCTTGTCCTATTTCACCTACCTCTTCCTTTTCCTGCAAGACTCCTCTTTGGACTTCTCCTTATTTTTAGTCTCCATCGAGTCCCCAACTTTGTGCTTGTCACAATACTCAACAATCAATGGCATTAAATGAAGAACAAGGTTAGACGAGTTCTTGCAATGCTTTTCAAGGCCCTTAACCAAAGAATTGTAAAGATAGAAAGGAAAAAAAATTGTAACCTCATGTCTAAAGTGATTAAGAAAAAAAAAGTGGTAGTTACAGACTCTTGTGAACCTACCATCATGAGTAATATATTCCATAATCACTTTTAAAACATTACGTCATTCCTTCTTAATATGGTGGATTTCAATGAAACTAGTGTGCTTCTTTACAAGAAGACCCTTTTCATTTTTCTTAGTTGGGAATCTATTAAGGGCTTCCTTTGCATACTTAATATCTTTTTAAAAAATTACCAAAATTTGACAACCCACTAACTTTAGAAATCATATCAACGTTGACAATAACCCTACAGTTATGCAGAATTACCTTATCATTCTTCCACATCTCCACAAATTGGTGAGTATGCCATGAAACTTCTCCAAAAACTTCACAACAACACCTTTTGTTAAAATTCTCTAGGTATTTTTATGCTCCTTCCATTGGCAATCCTCTGGCTTAAGAAAATTTAGATCGATCCCCATGGTTTGCTTTGTTCTATGGATATTAAACCCTTGCAACGCCAAACTTTCCATACACCCCACTTTACTTATACAATCCTCTTTATAATCTGAGTGAGTCTTGAACCCCACACAGTCCCAAAACCCAATGTTGTTCCTTGTGAACAAAGTACTGGTGTTATTTATTAATAAAATAATTAATTGTTTCCTTCATTATGATTATTAATGACTTCTACTCGAGAGTTTAATCTGTCATGATTAATAATATTAATGAGCTCATCCTCCATATTTTCCATGCCTTTCCACTTTGTAAAATCATTACTCCTCATGGCCAAATTAGCTAGCCTGTTTGTAACTTTATTTGCTTCTCTAAATTCATGAGAAACGTAGATTTCTTCAAATGTTTGGATTTCAGTTTTAATTTTGTCTATAATACAACTAATCATAATACTAGGATTATGCTACCCTTTTATACAGTTAACTATATTTTAGAATCTCTGACAAGCTAAACATGATTACAGGAAATTTCCCTTGCCATATTGATAATAGTGAGAGTTGTCATTGTTTTCTTACAATGACTGGATTGTGTACCCAAAGGTGTAGCAATAGCACAAAGATAACTCCTGTACTCATTTCTCAAAATTCCACCATAGCCAACAATTCTTGGGTTTCCTTTAGTAGCACTGTCAAAGTTAGCTTTGAACCAACAATGGGGGTGAGAAGTCTAGACCACATCTTCCCTATTTTTATTGGAGTCTTTCTTAAACTTAAAAATTTCCTAGCTCTCGAGGCTTTCTTTATTGCTCACCTTACAATTGTTGTTTTCATCATTAGAGATATGAATATTTTCATTAATGAAAAAAACAATTATTTCCACATTATCTTTAGCCTTTCTATGCTTATCTCTGAAAATATGGTTGTTTCTCTCTTTCTAGGTGTGCCGAATGATATGGGGGGGCTATGAAGTTCAAAAGCTTTTGAAAAGTAGAGTTGTTCACAGGGCTTCAATATTGCTCAAAAAAATCTTGAATGGAGTTAGGAAAGATCCAAGACAGGTCCATTTGAGCAAGGATCGAATTCCAAATTTCCTCCATGTAATGACATTTCGATAGAAGATGATTAGCACTTTCCACTTCCTGTTGACACAGGTAACATCTGTTAGGAATAATCACTCCCTTCCTTACCCAATTATTAGTAGTCAAGCTTTTATTTTGAAGAAAAAGCCAGTAAAAGGTGTTGATTTTTGGAGTAAGGTCTTTAATGCAAGCCTTAGCCCAAAAGGATTTTCTCTCAGTTTCAAAACTTTCCTCACAGGCAGAATTTACACTATAGTTTCCATCCGGATTAAATTTCCAAATAAACCTATCCTCCACATTCTATCTTAAGAACCATTGATTAAGATTATTTGATATCAGATTCAGATCCTGACTAATGACAATCAAATTCACCCAAGTATCATTCCTCGAGTAGTTGGCCACTTTCCTCCCAAAACTAATAACACAAGTATTTTGATGAATAACAAGGTTAGGATAATCCTTCATTGGTTTCTCTATCAGCCATTGATGATCCCAAAAATTTATCGTTGGACCATTACCCAAAATCAAACCACTACCAAATTTTTCTTGATTTCTACTCTTTTGAATACTATTCCAAATGACCAAACCATTAATTATCTCTTCAGAATCTAAGAAAGAATACAGATTATTAAATTTTGAAAGATATTTGTCTTTAAAAATACTACTCCACTCTTTGTTAGAGTCAAACATTCTCCATATTTGTTTACCAAGAAGAGCTTTATTACTCAACCTTATAGATCTTAGCCCAAGCCCACCACAATTCTTTGGTTTACAAACATCTTCCCATTTGTCCAAATGAAATATATTCTTCTTCTTAGCCCCCATCCAAAGAAAGTTTCTCTAGATCTTTTCAATAGCATCAACAATTTTTTTCGATATAGAGAAAAGACTTAGGGCATAGATAGGAAGATTTTGCAAAGTAGCTTTAAGGACTTGAATCTTACCAGCTTGGCTTAGAAGAACCCCTTTCCATCCTGCAAGTTCAGAATATAATCTGTCAATTATTTTGTTCCAGAAGGAGTCATCCACCTTCATACCCAAGGGAAGACCAAGGTACATGTAAGGGAAAGCTCCAATCTTGCAATTAAGAATTGCAGCAATCCTGACTTGCCTATAAATAAGATTATTCATGAAAAAAAAATAGAGCTCTTAGACCAATTAATAAGTTGATCAGAGGCTTTAGTATAAGTAGTGAGCACTTCCTTAAACATGTTTGCTTCTTTTATTGTTAATCTACCCATCAAGATAGTATCATCAACAAATTGCTCATGAGAGCAAGCTTTAGGCCCGAAGGAGGGATTAAGACCCTTTATCCTATTAGTTTCAACATAATAACTTACAAGTCTCCCCAAAGATTTAGCCATAATAGAAAAAAGGATAGGTAAAATTGGGTCACCTTGTCTAATTCCTCTTGAAAGTTTAAAAAAATTCAAAGACGAACCATTCACCAGAATAGTCGCTAAAGAAGTTGTGATTAGTTATTTAATCAAGTTGACCACTCTATTATTGAAACCCATCAAGATAAGAACCCGAAAAAGAAAATTCCAATCAACCCTATCATAAGAATCAGATAGATCTAATTTCATTCAAAAACCTTCTTTATGTGACATCTACGGGGAATGAATATTTTCATGCATAGTGATAATAGGATCCAATATTTGCCTTTTGGGACAAACCCGTTTTGTTGCTCTGAAATAACGGAAGGAAGAATAACTAACAATCTTGAAGTGAGCACCTTTGAGATAATTTTGTATAAAGAGTTGCATAGACTTATTGGTCTAAAACCATCCACTTTGTCAGCTCTGGGACTTTTAGGAATTAAAGCAATGAAAGTCACATTGAGTTCAATTAGTAGAGTTTGGGACCCAAAAAACTTTGTGATAACATTAGTCACATCACCTTCCACAATGTGCCAGAACTTTTGAAAAAAGAACATTGGAAAGCCATCTGAGCCTAGAAACTTTTCCTCTTCAAAAGAAAACATCACCACTTTAATTTCCTTAACCGAGGGAATTGTCATTTCTGATAATCATTTATACCTTTGGGAATTACTTCAAGAAAACACTCCTGCATTTGAAGATCTAGATTTTCATGCTAAAGAAGTTTTGAAAAGTAATCAATCATAACTTTTCTTATTTGATCATCTTTATTCTAGGTAACATCCTCAGTTTTTATGGTGTTGATTCTTGAGGTTGCTTTGTGCTTGGAAGTAGTCATGTGGAAAAATTTAGTGTTTATATCACCAGCTTGAAGATGTAAAACCCTTGACCTTTGTCTCCAATAAGTTTCCTCTTTAGAAATAGCATTATGGACTTTAGTGAGATATTCACCTTCCTCTATCTTTATTTGCTCCATAAATCCAATTTTTTGGATAGCTTCTTGAATCAAAGACAACCTTGAGAAAATCTCCTCCTTTTCTTTAAAAATGTCTTCAAAAACCTTCTTATTCCAAATCTTGACTTTGGTTTTAACATTACTAAGTTTTTTAGTAGCTCGGAACATAGTAGTTCCTTCAACTTGTATATTCCACCTTTCCCAGATTCTATCATCAAGGTCTTTATGAAAGAACCACCTTCTCTCAAACCTAAAAGGATGACCAAATTTATCTAAGACAACCTCATCATAGAAGCATAAAGGTGAATGATTCAATCCCATGTGGGGAAGCGATGATAACTTACAAGAGTAGCTTGACAACTAGTCCAAAGAGATTAAAGCTCTATCAAGTCTAACTTGAATTTGATCCTTTCCAACCCTTTTGTTAGACTAGGTAAACTGAGAACCAATTAGATCCACATCCAGTAGAGCATTACTATTTATAAAGTCTATCAAGTCAAGGTTTCTATTTAGATCCAGAGTCATCCCCCTTAATTTTTCATTATCTTTGATTGTGGTGTTAAAATCCCCCATAACCATCCACCTGTCCATTAAATGTTAAGCTCTAAAGTTTTCAATTTTGTTCCAAAAATATTTCCTACTAGATCTAGAATTGGGGACATAAATATTAGTCGCAATGCATTCAAATCTTTCTCTAATGAAAGTGAACCTAATAGAAATCAAATTATTATTATTAAAAAGAGGGTTGCCTACCACATGATTTTGACTCTAGAAGATAGTAGTACCACTAGAAGCTCCTTTAGAATCACCACTTTCCACTCTACCATTCTTAAAAATCTTAATTCTCTACACCTTTTCGTTTGACATTTTTGTTTCTTGAATCATGACAATGTCAAGTTTGTGGTCTCAAACCATGTTTCTTAATATTTCTTATTTGTGAGGATCCTCTGATATTCGAAGAGATGATTTTCATAACTTCAGTGATTGGAAGACCTCCTCGATGGTTTTTTGTCTTCCATCTGCTATTTCTTGTTGGTATTCCTAGTCTCACTTTTTTTTACTTGACGGTCTTCCATGACCTAGTTTATTTAGACCAACATCTGCTTTCACCTTTTGTCTTGTGTTGGCACCACCTTTTGATGTACAAAATATTTCTTCATTGTTGGTCCTCTTCTTTCTCTCTCCATTCTTCTTAAAGAATGAATGAATCCATTCATTTAGTGTTTCTTCATCAGGATTTAGAATGTCCTCTTACCAAACCACAACTTGTGATTCATTCAATTCTATCATAGCTTGGGATTTCCTGAAATTCTCATTAGATGAGTTATGGATTTCATGGCTTTGAAGTTTACTCTTCTACTGATCAACATTACTATCAAGTCCATTAAAATCATGTACATCTTTTAAATTAATATTGACCTCAATTTCCTCTATTACTATTTTTATGGGGTTGCTTTCCTTGATTTCCCCTTCCTCGTGATGTTCTTCATTCTCTTGATTCACATGTTCTGATGTTAAATTTCTCCCTTGGGTCAATTATTCTTCTGTTATTTTTTTCACCGCTTTAAAATCTTCCTTAGATTGTTTTTTCTGCCATATTTTATCTTGTTCCTTTCCTTTTTTTTAAAAAAGTTTTTCCTTAGCCAATCTTTGAGGACATTGTTTTGCCCAATGACCTACTTTTTTGTAATAAAAATAGGAAAACATGATGGTTTCATAATCTACTTCTTGTGCCCATTTTCCAAGCTTCGAGTGAAAGAAAATAACTTGAAGTAGTTCTAAGTCTTCTTCTATGTTGACACATATTCTAGCATAAACTCTTCTAGATCTAGAGGTCATCATAGGGTGAATAGATAAAAGTTCCCTAAATGAGCTAGACACCCCTTTAAAGATGTCCTCATTCTAGTATTCTAATGCGAAGCCTGGGAGTCTATATGTTATTGATGGTTTGAGTTTGATGATTTTTTCATCACTTTTCTATATGTCATTGAACATTTCAGTCATTTAATTTCTTTCATTATATAATATGAAATGTAATGTGTCTACATTAGTATTTGGTGTATTTTTTTCATTTGTGCGTATATCGTCAACAATTTAAGTTTCATGTAATTTTTCATCATTTCTCTTTATGTTGTCAAGGGTTTGAGTATACAATTTTGATGTAGTTCCTTTGCTCATATTTAAGCCTTCTAAATTTTTATACACATTACTTCTACTCTTTTCTAGCTACTGTTTGATGCATTTTTCCATTATTTTTGTGTATGTTGTTAAAAGTTTCAATCGTTTGATTGTGAGTTTCTATTGGTTTACTCATTAAATGTGAGTAGTTTGCATTATTATTCTTTAAGTCTGAGGCTTTCTACATGACATCAATTTTGGTTGAAAATCGTTAAGCATTTTTTTAAAAATTGACATTCATTTAAGAGCCATGAATTTTGTATTTGTTTTAGCAATTAACATCTGCTTATCATGGCATATAAAGTTATGAATCTTCAATACCGTGTGGTTCGTCGCTATATATAGATGTGGTGCAAGAATCTTACATTTATCAAACATAATTTAAAAACTAGCAAATGTACATGATGGATATGTGGCATTTTTCATTAAAAATATAATTGATTTTTTAAGATATTTCTTACTATTGTAACGAATAACAATCAAGTTTAAAACATTCCTAATCACTTCTCCAATGTTGATAGTGAACTAAAATGTGATACAGAAGGTCAACTTCATGCATTTTCTATTTTGACTCTTTACTTTGATTGGCATTAAATAAGTGGCACATTAACCACGTTGGTATTTCATATTTTGCATTTGAGAGAACATGGTGTGAATAGAAATAAATGTACATTTCTTATTGTTGTGGCATGCATTCAAGATTATCCATTAGAAAATCTAGTAAGTAAAGTTATTTTTCATGGATGTCTACAAGTAGTTGTATCATTTCATTGGCAGATGATAATATCTTACAATTCTATTCATAAGAGGGTATAAGCTTGATAATTATCGTTGGAAGGAGAATTTTTCTTCTGAAATGTCATCTAGCATATATCTTATATAGGTCAGGGGTTTAATTTTCTTTATTTTAATTATCTTTCAATTCATTATTTGGTGTTCTCATATACTTTTTGTCAAATCTAAGTTGTACGGTGGAGGCTCAAATCTTCATTCATTATATTCTCTTTATTTTTTCAATAATGTTAAAATATTATGTAGAATCATCTCTTAGACATCAAGCCTACAATACATGTTGTCAAATTATTTTCTATGACTTTATTGATTATAAATTATTTTTGCATTATCTACTATTCAAAAGAATTATCCTTTTCAGAGTCTAATGATGTCATGTTAGGATCTCAATATAGAAAGCTAATAAGTTCATTTTTGAAAAATTAATTAGATTGTGTAATTCAATGGCAACCTTAGTCTCTTTTTGGGAGAAAATGATATGTGAGTCCATCTCGCAACAATGTGTGGATGAATTTTCTACATGAGTATATTGAATTTGATTTTGAAAAAAAAGAAGATTACCTACCTATTTTGTTGTGATGTTTTTTATATTTTTCTTTGGTTGAATCGGTGTTATTTGTTTTCCTTAAATTAATCTCTTAAGTAAGGGGTTTTGAGCACGTATTTATATATGAAATAAGGTCTTAAAATTTTAAGCCTGCAAACATTTATGTTGCTACTTTGTCATTTTGGAAATTGTCAAGCAATAAATCAATAGGGTTTTCATAAAGAATATTTGTAATGATCCTTAATGGACAAGAATAATCTTTTCTTCCACCACTTGCATGCCTTTTTGAATTATCTAATCTTCTTTTTTCCAACCCTCTATCACCCCCTCTAACACAAGGTGGGGGGAGGGGGGAGTATGGTTTGAAAGGTAGGACCAAAAGGCTCACCTAACAATCAACCAACCCTCATTGAGCTACACAACATAAGCAACTCACAAAGGACAACACCAAAAGGAGAGAGAACTACTAATCTTCCATTCATTCATAAAAATTTCATCATACATGCTTAGTTGTGAGGCCTTTCGGGTTACATCCAATTCAAAGATTGAAATACATAGAAAATATCCTCCAGCATATGAGATCTATGATCTCCTCTCCTGATTCTAATCCCTCAACACTTGTCTACTTTTCCATGCTACCAAACCTAGATTAAGATCTTTTATTTATACTTACCAAAATGGGTTACAAAAGTTTCTAGATCATCATATGGAGAAGGGCAACCACATAAAGGTCTACACCCATCCCAATGATATAATCCAATATGTTAAATCATGACCAATAAAAAAATAACAAAGGTCAGCTCTCAAATAAGAACCAAATAGACAACTCGGTGAAAGCAGAACAAGACATCACCAAATAGCATATAGAAAGAAAATTATTGAGGCACTCGGTGAAGACAAGAGATGAATCACTCGATGAACAAAGAACCCAAACCACTTAATGAACAAATATGGGAATGTATCCATCGAGCTAGCAACAACAAAGTTACCATGCAGGTTCATAGTGATAATTGAGCACATATCTACTAAGCAAAATAATAGTACAACCCAAGATGCTCTTGCATCACCCTCTCTCATGGTCTAATATTTCATATAACTTTTATATTATATTTTTTCTTTTAAAAGCACACATTTGGCCCATTTATTAATTCCCAATGATCAGGTCAAACTCAAAAAAATAGAAAATAAAAATAAATATGTTACATTTTAGTATAAAAACATGAAGCACTAAGTAAGCCACAAGAGAAGCATCAAGGGAAACTTTTCTCTAATTTACAATTAAAAAAGACAAAATAAAGAATGCATAGATGAGAATGAACAAAAAGGAAACTACCAAACCATTGAAAAAATTCAAACAATATATATTAATAATACATTAGTCAAGTATGATGTAAGGTACAGTTGGTTATGTGTGCCTATGACTCAACGAAAAATCTTTGTATGGGCATTCATTTAATGGGTATTCACTTAACACCCAATTTGGAAAATATTCACCCCCCCACCCCCTCTCTCTCTCTCTCTCCCTCCTCACAATGCACCTAACACAAAAGATGAATTGTACCATTAAAAATGTTGATCTTAGGGAAACCTTCTATGAATTTATGATTGACTAAGCTCTTTGGCAACATAAAGTACTCACTTCAGAAATTGGTTCCTACAACAAATAAGTTTGATACTCTTCTTTCCATTGATGAACAAATTGAGTAGATTTCCAAGAATGGAGTCAGGATCCCACCTCCAATCATACACAAAATTCAAATAATAATTTCCACAACAATAGGAAATATGGGGCTCAAAAAGCATTGACAAATTTATTTGTCAAAGAGCAAAAGGCCTTATTTTCCAAGCCCAAATATGCCAAGATGGATTCTAGCAAGCTCAATATATATCCCAAATTCATGAGCATGAAAATTAAAAAGATGCATACTACAACATAAAGGTGTGTAATCAAAACCCTAAGGAATCTAGGGTTGGCCATATGGCAAAGAAGTGGATTAAAATATCTAGGAAGAAAATTTGAAAAAAAAAATCCAAGACTTAATCCCTCGACCAAGCACTCCTAACCGATGCAGTTTGACACTTCCAAATCTATGTCAAGCATAAATGCTAGAACAAACCTGTGGAAAAATATTAAGGGCTTCCCCAATCTAGGGAATCACCCCAAAAAATCTACTAATATCCAAGTAGCACATAATAATAGACAATAATTAATCTAAAAGATGTACAAAGTCTGAGATATGAAGGATACCAAATTAAGAGAAAATTAACTTCTAGCCAAAATAAGGAGGCAATAATAGTGGATCAAAGTAATGAAAATTTGGGCAATAATTCTAAATTGGAAGATAATGCAAATCAATCTTATGAAGTCAATATCCAAGACAACCTTTTGAAACATATTAGCACCAATAGATGTGCCAAGGATAATATCTTAATCATCAACGATTAATATAGTGAAGATTGCTAATATGAATGCAAATTATTAGGCATGTTTTCCTATTGGAATTGACCTAGATCCAAAGAATCAAATATGGTAAAATAGCTAAAGAAATTTTGCAAAGAACAGGTAAGTATCTCTCCCCTAACAGATAACTTGGTATATTTATAATGTAGAAATAAGGATATTAGAGATGAATTATATAGGCTATTGTGTGAATTTTATTAAAATGAATTTAAAACTTCAATGAGGAATTCGCAATGCAATTAGATATACCAACATGAATTTTTTTTAGAAACCTGCCAATAGAATTAGTTCACATTCATATATTGAAATGTCTAGGTGATTTAATAGCAAAATGTTTAGGTATTGAATCATTTTTCAAGCAATAAAATGAAATCAATTTTTTGGTTAAGATTAGGGTTGATGTAGTAGGATTCAACCACATCAAACTCATAACGGACAAATCAATATATAATCTTTAATATGCAAAGTTTCAAGATAGTATCCAAGGTATAACCTGTAGGAGTTGATGAAATCCAACTCCGTAGTCGCCAAGATCACCTACATGCAAATAGCTTGCTAAAGAGAAACCTAAGGAGCAAGAGCTTGAAGCAAACAATGGAAGAGAAAATATTTCACAATAGGAAAAATGAAATTGCTATGTGAATGGATGAATTTACAATGAGAGAGAGACCGCTTATAAAGGCCTCAAGGAAGCTTGTAGAACAAGCTGGAAGGAGGTAGAAGATAAGGTTGACAACCAAGCACCCACAAAAAAGTGGAACATGCTAGAAGGGAACAAACTCCCGTGTTGTCAACAACTCGTCACTACATGCATTAAATACTAAATATTAAATAAATGCATTAACCTAAGTAGGCTTAAGTAAATAGAATAAATAATTAATAAATAATTAATTATTTACTCTAACACCCCCCCTTAAGTGCAACTTAGGGGAATGCCTTAAGCTCCCAAAACTAAGATGAAATGCAGAATGGGTCCCGACAACGAGGCCATGTTAGGTACCCATGTACAATGCCAAGAGAAAAAAACATGAAGTGAATGAAGGAAGGCCTCAACCAATCCCCCCAAGGACAACTTCTGTCGAAAAAGAGTCAAGAGACCCACTCAAAACCATAAGTACAACTAGCCCCCCCATGAGAGATAATAAAGCCTCCCCAGAATAAAGGAGCCCCTAAAGGAGGGATCGAACCAATGCAAATCCAATGTGGAAGAAACAAAGGTACATAACAAGGGAATCCCTAAATGAGAGGCAAAACTACAAAGCCTAGTTGATGCCCAAAGGAGAATGTATGAGGAACTGAAAAGGGAATACCCAAGGTAGGTGTGATGAAACTGTCATGAATGTCCACTATAGAATCTGCAACAAGTGCACCTGGAGGCTCGATGAATGGAGCTAGAGTATCAGACAAAGTAGAAGAAGAAGAATCCTGCTGAAGAGAAAAGTCCTTAATTGGATGTGGTGTAGTAGTCAAAATAGGGATCTCAGGAACAATACAAAGGTTCAAGTATCCTGATTGCACCACATGATGCTCCTGCAAGAGAGAAAAAGTGTGCTTCAACAATGGAGATGGTGGACCAAAGTGCAAGAAGGTGTAGAGATGAGTGGAAGGATCAACTATCCTTGTAGCAATAAGACCTCCTATAGCATGATCTCGAATGAAGACTAAATCAGCAGTGAACTCAACTATCTTCCCTGATCCACTGTGTGTAATCTGAGAAATCGAGAGAAGGTTGGCAGACAAAGATGGAACATACAATACATCATTGAATATACCATCCTGGATGTGAACTGAACCTTTCCCGTAGATTGGTAGTGCAGCGTTATTCCCCATGAGAATATGAGGAATAGGAAAAGCCTCAAGAGTAGAGAAGACACCTTGAGAAGATGTCATATCGTGAGAAGCACCCGAATCCAGTATCCAAGGAACCTGTGAAGGAGATGTAATGGTAGCCTGTAATGCATGACCCTTTCCAAGATCTGATGTAGATGGAAAAGATGTGGAAGAAGATTGAAAGGTAGACCCTTGTGAGGTAGAAGAGGATGGAGAAGAAATATTGTTCTTCTGAAGAAGAGCTTGCAAATCTACAATTTGCTTCTCATAGCCATCAAATCTCTTCTGAAAACAATGTGCCTCATCATGAGATCATTTCCCATAATAGGAACAGGTAGGAGTCTCAATCTTCTTTTTCTCCTTCTTCTTAGAAGATGATGAACCAGTAGAAGAGGGATCTAATATCTGCTTCGACTTCTACTCCTGTGTAGGTAATGCTTGTGATTGTGAACCTGAAAGTGAATCCATCTGAGTAATCTTGGACTGTTCACGAGTTAATCGATCACAAAATGTCTCAAAAGAAGGCATCCTATGTCTATCACCCAAGGCATCCATAGTGGAGTAGAAAGTGGAAGAGAAGATTTGATACTTTCCTCTCAACTTTGAGAGTATCAAAAAGATACACTCATCATCTGTCTTGGTTTTCTCACATCCCTATAAAAGTGTACACAGAGATTTGAACTTCATCAAGAAGTCCTCAATGGTGGGAAAGTTGTCAAGTGTCAAAGAAGTCAACTCTGCATCTAGCTGAAGTGCCCAGAACTCATTCACTTGGCCAAACAAAGTCTGAAATTTGAGCCAATAAGCTCGTGGAGTAGTCGAACCATCCAAGTGAAATAGTAGATTGTCTGAAATGTTCAGTGCAATCAATCCCATGGCTTCATCCATTTTGTTCCTATGCTGAAGAACCTAAAAAGCTTGTGTAAGAATAGGTTGATTCTCATCCAGACATGACCATAAACCTCTTGACATGAGAAGCCGTGTCATTTGTGCCTTCCAGGTGTGATAGTTGTGTGGTGTGAGACAGGTCACAGATGGATCCATCATTGAGAGAAAGAAGAAGATAGAAGTAGAAGGGTCTTATTCTGAATTAAATTACAGAAAAGAAAATTCTCCCCCCACAATGTATAAATTGGGCACTCTTTACTTAGTGCAATTATAATAGCCAATTAGGGCCTATTTCTGAAAGTAATATTTTTGTCTATAGAACCTATAATCTAATTGCAGATTTGGAAAGTAGACAAAAAAATATACACTTTCAAAAAAAATAGAACCTAATTATGTGTCCAGATGAGCTCATACTAAGCATTTGAAGTGGCAAAAATTGAGAATTGCAAGTTGCAAAAAAAAAACGAAGGAACAGAGATCTCAAACCACCTACACCAATGTGTAGATCACGAAATCCTATCCCAAAACAAAAAAAAATTGCTTGAAAAAATGAGTCCGTATGAGGGAGATATCATTGTTTGAAAATCATCGTTGTAGTTATTTTTTCTGAATCGCCACCGTCGCACCTCCAAAAAATAAAGAAAAAAGCTCAAAAAATATTAGATCTATTATGTCAAATCTTCTTTCTCTTTTTTTTCCAAATAGTGAAAAAAATGCTCTTCCTCCCAATTGAAGAAAAAATTACAAACAAACTAGGGTTTGTGTCTCTGAATCGTGGCTTCAAAAAAATCCTTCAAACAAGAAGCAACAGGGAGGCTCTGATACCATGTAGGAGTTGATGAAATCCAACTTTGCAGTCACCAAGATCACCTACATGCAAATAGCTTGCTAAAGAGAAACGTAAGGAGCAAGAGCTTGAAGCAAACAATGCAAGAGAAAATATTTCACAATAGGAAAAATGAAATTGCTATGTGAATGGATGAATTTACAATGAGAGAGAGACCGCTTATAAAGGCCTCAAGGAAGCTTGTAGAACAAGTTGGAAGGAGGTAGAAGATAAGGTTGACAACCAAGCATCCACAAAAAAGTGGAACATGTTAGAAGGGAACAAACTTCTGTGTTGTCAACAACTCATCACTACATGCATTAAATACTAAATATTAAATAAATGCATTAACCTAAGTAGGCTTAAGTAAATAGAATAAATAATTAATTATTTACTCTAACATAACCTTATTTGATCTCGAGGTCAAAGATGATTTTAGCATAGACTCCATTAGGCACATCCACATGAATTATAATTTATAAAAGATATTCCTAGGAGTAGCTAGAATAGTAAGGGAAAGTGAAGAAGATCATAATCAAAATAATGTGGATGACCAAGTCAGAACCACTAGATAAATTGTCAATCAAAACCCTTTTAACAAATCAAAACCCTATCTAGCCATCCATATATGCTTCCCATTGGGAGAATTTGAAGAAGGGGAATTTGTGGAAGAAGATAGGATCCAAACTATGATATGAACCACTTAATGCATGAGGATGTAGATAAAAGATAGAAGGAGAATCAATCAAATCAGGGTTGTCAAGTTGAGGAATCAATTAAATATGTTAAATTTTCTTATGTAAATCCCCATGGTACTGGTATTTTTGAAGAGAATATAAATGGGTTGGAGCAATGTGATCTTTTTAGACAATGAGCAATGTATATTTCAAAAATTAGAGAACACATATGTACATATAGCCAACTAATTATGGACATTATCCTAATCCATAATGATATATGTGATCAACTCACTCTATGAGAAATTGACTATATGAATCACCATCATGTAAATATCCAACCTATCATGATGTATTCAAGCTCAAAACATATTATTATGGATATCCTCTCTAGGGTTAGTCAATCTCCCCCAACCGACATTATGGATGATATCAAAGGAAAGAAGGAGCCAAGTAAAATAACCAAGACCCCTGAGAAGGAAATAAATACAAGCAACAAAAGAGTGGAGACTCAAGAGGGTAGGGAAAAAAGGATGTGTGCCTTTCAAAGCTTGTAATAAATGAGGAAATATTGAGCATTCATCATAAAAGGCTAGATTTAACACAATAGGAAGACAAAAGGTTAGATCAGAGAAAGGAGGGGATTAGCACCACCCAAATCATCTACAGGGGAAACTTAAAAGACAATACAACTCCAAGAATCCAAAACAATTCAACTCAAATAGAAACAGAGCAACAAACAAAACCATCCAATTATGTGGATAAGATCAATAACTAAAAGATCTAAAAAGATAAGAAAAAAACATTATACAAAATTTTGGCAAACTCCAATTAGAGATAGAGATCCAATTGAAAATTATAATTTATCACATGAAGAAATTTACGTGATGAAAAAACAAATCTTCCAACTAGAAAAGAATCGACAAAGAGTACGAAAGAAGTGGAACAAAGTTTTGATGCAAACATACCGAACAACTCAAAGGCTTTCATCAATTATTTAGCTAGATCAAATGTAGACACTTTAGAAAGGGTGAAATTTCAAGATCAATACAGAGGGAGAAGACATCAATTCTTCTCAACAAGCTTCGCATAAGATGTCCAATTAGGAGATCTAAGACAAGGACACCTAAAAAATTGAGGAAGCCATAACAACTTTTAATAAAGTAATAAAATAAGATCTAAGATTAGAGATGGAAGAAGAAGAGAATTTTGAGGAAGATGATATAAAACATACACATCTCAATAGCACAACAGGTATACTTAGCTTAGCAACGGTAAAGGATGGATTGGCAAAACCAAAGGTTATCATAAAGCAAAACTAGAGAGGAAATAAATCCCTCTATGAACTTAGAAACCTGGAATGTAGTGAAGAAAACCAAACAAAAATTACAAAATATTTTAGGCACGGAAGCGGAAGTACCTTCCCTAGGAGCAATGAGACTTATGACATGTAATGTTAGGGGCATTAATTCCTCTAAGAAACAAATATTATTTAAAAGATATCTAAAACTATTTAATTCAAAAATAGTCATAATTCAAGAAACCAAATTAACTAAAGATAAAGCTAATAAATTAAGAAAAAAAATAGGAGTCTGTAGGGAGGTCATGAGACTTGGCAATAATTTGGGATTCTCACAAAGTTTTCTATGAATAGCTAAAACACAATAGTTGGATTTTGGGTAGGACTAAATTATCAATTCTAACTTAAACTTTACACTGACCAATGTGTATGCACCAATAAAAAATGATCAGAAGAAAGCATTATGGACGAATTTAAACAATCATAAATCAAGTAGATAATCATTTTTTAGGAGGAATCTTTAATGCAATGCTTAATATCAAAGAGAACTTTGGAGGCTCTACTCTTATTTTGCAATCCCAAAAAGACTTTGCCCAATGGTTCAACATCAATAATCTTCTAGAAATTAAAAAAAAGTAGCCGTAATTTCACTTGGGACAACAAAAGAGCATGTTATAGTCAGCTAACAAAAATATTACATAGATTTATCTTCAAGGGAGACTTGGGACTCTATGATTTTACCTTAAAATTAGAATCACATAAGCTTTCAAGATCTAATCATTTCCCAGTTAGATTAGAAATCTTGGAACCCAATAAACCAACAAGAAACTCATTTAGAATTTAAAACATGTGCTTTCCATATAAATCTTTTATAGATTTCATAAATGAATTATGGAATGAAGGTAACTTCAAAGGCTCTAGATATTTTGTTTTGTCTCAAAACTTAAATACATAAAGGACAAAATAGAATAGGCATGTAAAGATCTAAACAACCTAGTAATCTATGAAGGTATGAACATGAATAGCTACTATAAAGAAGAAGAAAAAATTGGCTAGATATCAAGATTTATTATTAAAAGAAGAAATCTTTTGAAAATAAAAATCACACGAATATGGTTGGCAAAAGGGGTTAGAAACAAAATAAATAAATCATAGCAGTACTAAATAGAGGAGATTGATTAATAGAATCACCCAAATTAGAGGAGAAAATAATAACTAGGTATATGAACCAAAAGACATTGTCACAATATTTGTTAAGTATTACAAAAATATCTATAATGAAGATAATGAATCTAATTTACAATACCAACAAGGTCTACTAGGTAATATTCCAAAACTTATACCAGATAGAGGCAACAAATTGCTTAATAGAAAATTCACCTTTAAATAAATAGAGGAGGCAATATTTCATATGCATTCAAACAAAGCAATAGGTCAAGATGGATCTAACACAATCTTTTTTTAGAAATGCATGCAAATATTAGGAAAAGATCTTTTCAAGGCTTTGGAGGCCACTCACAACTCAGAAACTTTGTTGACTAAAATTAATAATACATTCATTACCCTTTTACAAAAGAAATTGGACTAATTAGAGTTAGGAGATTTTAGACCAATAACACTTTGTGACACTATCTACAAAATATTGTTCAAAGCTTTAGCTAATCGGTTAAAAATGTTACTTCCTAAAATCATTTCTGAAGAGCAAACAAATTTTGTTCCAAATAGATATATATTAGAAGGTATAATCATTATTCAAGAAATAATTCACACAACCCAAAACTAATAAGGAACCTAGCATGTTGATTAAGCTAGATATTCAAACGACATACGATAAAGCAAATTGGAGATTCCTATAAAAATGCATGGAATATTTTGGATTCTCCAAGCAATGGATCAAATCGTATTTTCAAATGTATTTGTATACCCACACCATCCATTATGATTAATGGTAACCCAAAGGGCTTTTTTCAAATCTCAAGGGATATTAGACAAGGGGACCCAATATCTCCCTTTCTATTCATAATTATGGTTGAAGCTTTGGGGAGATATATCAGTAAATCCCATCAAGAAGGAAAGATATGAGGCACTTAAATATCTGAAAATACTAAGAATATTACCCATCAACAATTGGTTGATGTTACTATTCTACCAGGCACTAGCTCTTATCGAGAGGCTACACAATTCAAAGATACTCTACAAATACATTTTTGGTTTAGGACAAAAGGTGAACTCCAATAAATGAGAAGTCTTTTTCATTAACACTAAACCAAAAATTGAACTAAAAATATGTAGAAATTTAGAGTTCACGAAAGGTAATTTTCCTTGTAGATACTTAGGCATTCAAATAGATAAAGGGAGAAGGAGCAATAAACTATGGGAATCAGTGATCAATAAGGTTCAATCCAAAATGAATAATTGGAAAGAAAAATGGATTTATAATGTAGGAAGAGCTACAATGATCAAATCAGTGCTTGCATCAATTCCCATTTATCAAATGTCTCTGCTACCCTTGCCACCAAGTACATGCAAGAAAATTGAATCACAAATCAAAAATTTCTATTGGTAAGGGATTTCTGAAACAAAGAAAAGTTAAATTGATCAAATGGGAAAACATGTGCCAACCTAAAGAAAAAGGTGGCCTAGGTATTAAAACCCTAGCTACCCAAACATAGCTTTGGGAGCAAAACTTTGTTAGAATTTGCTTAATGAATTTCAAATGAAATGGGCTTCAATCCCACTAGATAAATATGTGCTTAATGTTCACCCCATTAATATATTTTGATGTTTTAACCACCCAAATGGATCAAGAATTGGGAACTATATACTATCTTGTAGAGAAATCATAAACAATAAGTTAACTTGGGACATTGGAGACAAGAGGGCAAGTCTTTTTGGGAAGATTCTTGGGGTGGTTATTCCCCTCTTTAGTCAAACCACATTGACCCACATATCCATAATACATTAAAACAAGAATGGGGGAAGGAATTAATATGCTATATAGTAAGGAATGATGAATATCCAATTTTTGGATGGAAATGGAGATCCCTTAATGATGTTAATTTATCAAAAGGACAAATGGAGATAAGTCAACAACATAACTTTTTCGATTAAAGATAGGAAAAAATGACTCATATGGTATGGATCTAATAATGGATACAAGGCTAAAGATGACTATATTCTAGATATCAAGTATTTGGATCAATGTAATTCTGATTACCCACTTTATTTATGCTAGCATAACACATGCCTGCCAAAAGAAGGTAACTTTCTTTGGGTTGATATGCAGAAATGATTGCTTACAGCTAAATGGTTCTAGAAGGAAGGCTATGAGTGGCCATCAAGATGTGTATTATGTAAACAAGATGTAGAATTGATAATCATAGTTTACTTAACTTCTCCTTTTCTCTCAATTGTAGAAATATTATCTGCCAGAAGCTAAATTGGGCTGCAACCTTCCCCCCAGATCTCAAGGCATTCTTACAACAATGCCCCCCTCCAAATTCTCATACAACCTTTACAAAGACATTTAGATTGTGACCCCGTCTATAGTGACATATGAATTATGGAAAGAACTTAATAGAAGAATATTCTAGGACAAAGCAATGTCAGTTGAATCGCTAGGAAATAAGATGGAGGCAAGCATTGTTGAAACTTTGAATAGTAGACTAAGGAAACTAAATCACTATAAATCATCCTTCTCACTTTGGGATAAATCTTCTCATATGTAAGAACTGGACATGCCTGATTATATCTCCCCATTATGGAAAAGGGGGAAAATGTAGCAAAGAAGCAAGATTATTATGTAAGTCGTAACCACCTAAAGTAGGTTGGCGTAAGCTAAATTTTGATGGCACCTTGATGGGAAACCCAAGAAAGGATGGTATAGATTGTATCATTCATGACTAGAATGGTTAGGTAAGAAGAAAGCTATCCAAATCTCTAGACAATGCCACCAATAATATGGCCGAGATAATAGCTCTAACCGATGGTCTCCAACTCTATAAGAATCTTAGGATCAATAGTTTAATAGTAGAAGGAGACTCTCAAATAATCATCAATGAAATTATGATAGGTAAAACACCAAACTATAAACTAAACTAAATTCTAGAAAAATCTCTTCAATTGATCATGCATTTCAAAGAAGTGGAATTCAAACACATTTATAGAAAAGGGAATAAACGAGCTGAAGAACTAGCCAATTTTGAAGCTGATGGAATTACAATTAGAGAATGCATTTAATATATTTACACCTTTTGATGGAAATATGATTTAGTGGGCTCAAGATCATATATCAATATTCCTTGGATAAGAGCAAGAAAAATGATGAATGATGGATGCCGACTAGGCTAGTGCTCAATCCCTAGCCCATGTTTGTTGTTTTCCCTTTTTGCTAATATTCTTCCTTGTTCTTTTTGGATTGATGGCTACTGGACAAAGTTAGTGTGGATTCTGGTTTTTGGAGAGCATTTGCAGACAATTTTGGATTGGGGTTTTTATTGTTTGCATAGCAAGGCCTGAGATTTCTTCTGCATTAGTGAGGATAGATGGCTCTTCTCCAATTGTGCATGCAATGAGATTTGAATCATTTTATTCAGGGGAGAGCTGCAAGATGAAAAAAGTTAATGGTTGTTTTTCATGTAGCCATGATCGTCCTATTCTAGTTATTCCTCCAGTGGTGGTGATGGAGGACATTGAATATTGGACTAAGCATACTCTGATATGCAAATTTCTTGGAATCTAGATTTTTTTTATCTACTCTTGAGACATGGAATTGTCGCTCATGGCACGTGGAAGGAGATATGGAGATCATGCTGGCAGGGAATAGCTATTTTGTTGTTGTATTCTCATGCATGTCTAATTGTGATCGTGTTTTTGAAGGAGGCCCTTATTTCTACAACCATGTGGGGTTATTTGTCAAATCCTAGCATTTAGGATTTAATTCTGCTAAGGATCTCCCTTCAATAGTGCCAGTTTGGGTTTCCTTGCCTCACCTTCCCCTAGCATTCTAGTGAGAAGACATCCTCCTTCAAATTTTTTCTTTTCTAGGAAAGCCAATTGTGATTGTGCATCAATCCCTCAAAAAAAAGGTTATTTCTTTTGCTAGAATTTGTGTTGAAATTATTTTGAACAACCCATTACCATATTCTTTGGAAATTTATCTTGGGGCTTCTTCCTGGGTGCAACAATTAGATTATGAATCCCTCCCTTTTTGATGTCAAATATGTCATGAGTATGGTCATTTACAGTGGTAGTATCCTTGTAACTTGACTTCTAAAGGAGTGGATGGTTCTACAATAGACAACAGTGGTGGTTTGGTAGATACTGTATGGAAAGGACAAGCTCGTATGGTTAATACAAGCTAGGGGAAGAATCAACCAGATGCTATAGGAAAGGGAAAGCCTCAAATGTAGGATAAGGATGGATTTACCCCTGCTCATCCATGAGCTAATGAGTGTGGTTAGAAGAGGCCTTTGAATAATAGAATACCTGATTTAGGTTTTAATCACTTTGAGGTGTTGGATAGTATGGTTCTAGAGGAGGGTTTCCTCTTACTGTCTCTTCTAACCCAGTTTACCTAGTTGAGGGACTTTCACCTAATGACACTTGTGGGACATCCCAGTTTGTTGTCATGTCCCCAATTTTTGGAGACAGTTTGATTTAATTAATTTAATTAATGGTTGTCCAAGGACGACTAATTAGTTATTTTAATTAAATAAATAATATTAAAAGATGACCTTGTATTTAATAAAGTGACTTGGAAAATATTTAATAAAGTCACTAGAGGGATAAGATCAAAAAGGTTCTAGAAGTCTCTGGAGAAGGTGGAGAGAAAAGAATAAATAGGCCCCCGGGGCTCCATTCGAATCAAGCAGTTGTGTTATCTCTCTTGTTTTCAGATTGTGATTCAATCACAGGTGCATTGTGGAACCTAGGGTTTCGGCAATTGTCACAGTTGGCCATTGAGAACGATAACTCTCAATTGGTACGCAATTTTGAGGGTGTGAAATATCATCCGAATTATTGCAGATTGGAGGTGACATTCAGTCATTTCATCAGGGCGACTATTTGTGGCTTAGGGCCAAATTTGGAAGATTGAGTTTTGAGGATCACTTTGAGTATTGAGATTCAAAAAGAATAGATCACCATACTTCAAGTCATTGTAAGGTTGGAGCAAATTCGTAGAAGAAGCCAGAATATCAATCGAACCAGACAAGAGTCTGATGTCCATCTCCAATCAGAGGGGAATAAATTACAGTTCATAAGACGGAGTTCTCAATAGGTTTCTTATGCTATGGAGTCTCGGCGTCACATGATTATCCATTTCGTAGGTCCAAGGATAAACTCGAAGGGTGAAGATTAGCGGGTGCTCCTTTCGAAAGGTCATGGGCGGATTCGAAATGAACAGGCCGCGATTTTAAACATTGGGCCAGTATTAAACTCAGACCGGCCACCATGATCCTAGACGGAGTCAATACCGCCGGGCGGGAGAGGGCATTCCTTACGACCTTGGCACCGTTAGCGGCAAGCTACACATCATCGAACGTCTGCGGCAGATCCAGACATTTCCTCTGCCGGCTCCACACAAGTTCGACGCTCATATCCGACCCGTGGACATCGCCAAGTCTGAGCACACCAACATTCTGAACCCATCCTTCCGCGATGCTTCCGTTTGGAGAGCTTGTATGTCAGCTAGGGCTGTCATTGTGTCTCTGAGGCAGCGTTTGGTATAATTCTTGCCTGCTGTGACCTGAGAGGGTAGCGTCTTTACAAACTGGAAAGGCTGCGTAGTGTTTGCAGGCGCAACGTCTTGGGAAATTGGACTTGCGATCCAAGTGCAGGTTTATGACTTTGCTGGAAGCGTGCGTTCATTCTTTTGGGAGCCTGCGATTACTTTCTGGAGGACTATGTCACTGTAGCAGACATACAATTTATTGCAGGGAGCCTACTTTCTATATTTGAGACCCACTTTTTGTTTTCTAAGGCCCACATTGCTTGTTGTGAACTTGTGCACTGGTTAGGAGAATGCTGTGAATTGGAATCAAGATTCTTTCCTGAACAACGTTGGCATTATTATCTACTGCTTTGTTACAATTGGTGAATTATTAGAGATATTACTCTTTGCAGGACAAATCTCATCTTGCTTGCCAACTGTTTGACGAAATGTCAAACCCTTGAAGTTTAAGAAATTTAGTGCTTAAAGAGTCAATCATCCTGTCAGGGATATCTCAGTGGTATCAGAGCTTGATTGCTAATTGTTTGACGAAATGTCAAACCTTTGAAGTTTTAAGATTTTGGTGCTTAAATAGTCAATAATCCTGATGGGGTTATCTCAGTGGTATCAGAGCTCGATTGCTAATTGTTTGACGAAATGTCAAACCTTTGAAGTTTTAAGATTTTGGTGCTTAAATAGTCAATAATCCTGACGGGGTTATCTCAGTGGTATCAGAGCGGTTTTCTTGCCATCCTATGGGGTGAGAACCGAATTACATGGGTGATCAGTGCTTTACTTCAAACAAGATGGACAGGTACAACACAAAGTCTCCAAGGACACAATCTCAGACAAGTAATAGATAGAGTATTCAGAGTCGAAATTGTGGAAAGGAGGACTATTCAGGTATTCAGGATGAGCTCAGAAAAATCAAACATAACATGTTTGAACTGTTGGTTAAGCACCACCATATGCTTGACAGGCTGTCCATCCCGGCTAAGGTGAATAAGTCAACTGGATTTCGTTTTGACAAATCTTCTCACAAAGCGTTGACTGATACAATGAGAGATGCTACTAGGAACCTTAATGAGGAATTCGAGGAACAAGTGTACAACCAGTCAGAGGTTTCAGTTCGGTCACAGGAAGAAGTGGTGAAGGATATTACGTTGATAGATAGTAACTGTCAACTTGACACTCAAGTTGAGACAGCTGAATACGAGTTTCCCAAAGGTGATGTCTCATGTACTCTTCCGGCAAGCAATGATTTCAGTGAAGTGAGTCCAGATGATGATGAAGATGCCATTGTGCATGATGATGAGATACTTGGTGAAAATGAGTGAACATCGAGCATTTATGATTTTGCTGACAGAGAGTACCAGGCTCAGTTAGATGCTCCGTCACATGAGGATGAGAATGGCAGTACTTCACATGATTTGTCCAGCCAGCTGAAGGTAAGCAAAGATAATATTGTGGCTTCCTTATCACATCATGACAGGATGCGGGAGATGTTAGAAAAGCACATCCAGATGATTCAGTTACAAGGAAGACATAAGGGAGTTCAGGCAAATTCTTCTTGTTGTGACTTACATGCAATTGGTGAAGGAATGGGAATGACGAAGTTGAGCTATTTACATCTTCTATCAGATCGTGACCATCTTCTAAGCCTTGCCAAAGACTATTCAGATGCCTTAAGGAGGAAGGAGGAGGAAGTTGTCAAGCTTTCTTGCGAGCTTGAGGACACTCGAGCAACTTTGGCATTACAGGACTGGGAGAAACAAGGGCAAGAGCACGACATGGAGCTGAGCTTAAGATCATCTTGCACTCAGTTTTTGACAGAAGAGGGATCATATATGGTAGCTGATAATGTTACGAGTTCATCTTGCATTCACATCCAGGATACAAGGACAATGGCAGACAGGTATGTGAAGTTAGTTGGTATTGGTCACATTACTCAGGTAAGTAGTTTGCTTGAGTTACCAATTGTTTCTTGCATATGGATTCGGGAATGTTTCAGCAGCATTTGGGATTCAGTCAACCGAAGATCTTTAGCACTTTATGATAACCATGATTGTTTGAGTACTATCATGGATTTGATTAGCAGAATATACGGTGTTATCTTTCCTTGTGCCAGCAGAACATCCGATGTTGGTATTAGTTTTTATGCACTGTTGTTGGGTTTGGTTCATATTTCCAGTCGACCATCCTTGCTGAAAGGTGTTGAAGGGTTTTCATATTTGGAAGCATGTACAGATGAGTCCCAGGATCGTTTTGACCTTGATGACATCCGAGAGAATGAAGTGAACAGTTTTAAAGATTCGGCTTCCTTGACAGTTTCTTTAGGTACAGAAGAGCTTGATAGCAGGACTACAGATTTTGACACTCTGGATGTGGATATGAGTTCCGAAGTTGATTCGAAAAATATAGATGGTAATAATCCAGAGACCAGTATCTTTGAAGACATTCCTCCAGACAATGTGTCAGAGGGAGTTTATAGAAGACAATCTAGCCAGAGCCATCATGTGGTTAGCTAGTTGAAAGTTAGTGAGCGAGACATTGCTATCGCTTGCAAGCATTTTGATATTGCTCGTCAGTTGTTGGCTGTTATTGGTTGGGGTTCTTCTATGACAGATGAGTCCAACGGTGGTTACTTTTCTTTGGCAGAGATTCATGCCTTGCGTGAAGCTGTTCGGATATTGAAGCAGGATTATTTACGATTGGTAGCCGACCGTGATCACTTGGTTGAGTGGGGGAGTACAGCATATGAGGCCCTCTTGGATCGTGAAGAGGAGGTGAGTGAGCTTTCCCAAGAGCTCATAGCGACTACTGAGGCGTTAGAGGACACACAGCGGGATCTACAGAAGTCGCAGTTTCAGTTGAAGGAGGTGACCGTGGAGTTGGAGCATTTGCGGTCAAAACCAGCCACAGACCCAGTTCATTTGACTACTGAGGTAGATGACGGTAAGTACACTCCTACAGTAGCTTTTGAGGAGCTTATTGTTGAGACTGACATACATGTTCAGGGTTTGGAAGAAGTTGGTCTTAATGAGTTCGGGATACCGGTAGAGTCAAGTTTCCAGATTGATTCTTCTCAGTTAGTTGATAGTGTGGTACAGTGGGGTATGCCACCCTCACAGGAGGATCAGTTGTGGTGTGCAGGGAAGTATATTGATGCTTCCTCGTATAATTTTTACTGCACTAAATCGTTCATGGAGTATTTGTTGGATAGTGCATGTGTTCATTTGGACCCGTATAAAGTGACAGAAGGTGTTCTCATCCATGATACTAGTGTTATTTGCAGATTGGTTGAGAAGATTATAGGGGTCCTTTCTACTATGCTACCTCACAGGGATCTCGAGGAAGGGTTTGTTGAGTAGAATGCACGGGATCCTATCCAGCCTACAGTCACTCGGAGTCAGAAAATGGAGCCATTTGTTGATTCCTAGTTCAGTAATGATGAGCCAACAGCAGAGTTTGGAGGTTCTTACCGGCATTATACGGTAGGGTACGCTCATCATTGTTCTTTTGACACAGAGATAGAAGATTTTATTTCACACAGATGTAGATTGGCTCCAGTTTCTTATCATCCATTAGGGGATAGATTGGCACCATCTTTTGAAAATAAAATTGGTAGTAGCAAGTTACTCAGCCTGCAGCATCAACACACCCGGAGCAGTTTTTCAGAGATTGGATTTGATGGCAATGATTCAGGTACCTATGGCTGTTGTCATATCTACAGTGCAGTTGGGTGCAGGTGTCATTCTGACGGGGGCTTGAGTTTTGATAGAGTTGATTCAGTGGGCTTGAGTTCCGCAGAATGTTTTCTTCTACCGGCATCTACAGTTGGTTTTCAGATGATTTCATCAGAAGTGTCAGTTGTTTGGATGTTGAGTACAGTTTCTCAGCTACTGGTATTGATGATTTCTCCACGGGAGTATGATGCGGATTGGGATGATACACAGATTTACATTTGGGATCCAGGCAGACTGATTGGTTCATGGTTCAGCCATTGCTTGGGGACAAGCAATTTCAGGAAGGGCGGACTGTCATGTCCCCAATTTTTGGAGACAGTTCGATTTAATTAATTTAATTAATGGTTGTCCAAGGACGAATAATTAGTTATTTTAATTAAATAAATAATATTAAAAGATGACCTTGTATTTAATAAAGTGACTTGGAAAATATTTAATAAAGTCACTAGAGGGATAAGATCAAAAAGGTTCTAGAAGTCTCTGGAGAAGGTGGAGAGAAAAGAATAAATAGGCCCCCGGGGCTCCATTCGAATCAAGCAGTTGTGTTATCTCTCTTGTTTTCAGATTGTGATTCAATCACAGGTGCATTGTGGAACCTAGGGTTTTGGCAATTGTCACAGTTGGCCATTGAGAACGATAACTCTCAATTGGTACGCAATTTTGAGGGTGTGAAATATCATCCGAATTATTGCAGATTGGAGGTGACATTCAGTCATTTCATCAGGGCGACTATTTGTGGCTTAGGGCCAAATTTGGAAGATTGAGTTTTGAGGATCACTTTGAGTATTGAGATTCAAAAAGAATAGATCACCATACTTCAAGTCATTGTAAGGTTGGAGCAAATTCGTAGAAGAAGCCAGAATATCAATCGAACCAGACAAGAGTCTGATGTCCATCTCCAATCAGAGGGGAATAAATTACAGTTCATAAGACGGAGTTCTCAATAGGTTTCTTATGCTACGGAGTCTCGGCGTCACATGATTATCCATTTCGCAGGTCCAAGGATAAACTCGAAGGGTGAAGATTAGCGGGTGCTCCTTTCGAAGGTCATGGGCGGATTCGAAATGAACAGGCCACGATTTTAAACATTGGGCCAGTATTAAACTTAGACCGGCCACCACGATCCTAGACGGAGTCAATACCGCCGGGCGGGAGAGGGCATTCCTTACGACCTTGGCATTCCTTACGACCTTGGCACCGTTAGCGGCAAGCTACACATCATCGAACGTCTGCGACAGATCCAGACATTTCCTCTGCCGACTCCACACAAGTTCGGCGCTCATATCCGACCCGTGGACATCGCCAAGTCTGAGCACACCAACATTCTGAACCCATCCTTCCGCGATGCTTCCGTTTGGAGAGCTTGTATGTCAGCTAGGGCTGCCATTGTGTCTCTGAGGCAGCGTTTGGTATAATTCTTGCCTGCTGTGACCTGAGAGGGCAGCGTCTTTACAAACTGGAAAGGCTGCGTAGTGTTTGCAGGCGCAACGTCTTGGGAAATTGGACCTGCGATCCAAGTGCAGGTTTATGACTTTGCTGGAAGCGTGCGTTCATTCTTTTGGGAGCCTGCGATTACTTTCTGGAGGACTATGTCACTGTAGCAGACATACAATTTATTGCAGGGAGCCTACTTTCTATATTTGAGACCCACTTTTTGTTTTCTAAGGCCCACATTGCTTGTTGTGAACTTGTGCACTGGTTAGGAGAATGCTGTGAATTGGAATCAAGATTCTTTCCTAAACAACGTTGGCATTATTATCTACTGCTTTGTTACAATTGGTGAATTATTAGAGATATTACTCTTTGCAGGACAAATCTCATCTTGCTTGCCAACTGTTTGACGAAATGTCAAACCCTTGAAGTTTAAGAAATTTAGTGCTTAAAGAGTCAATCATCCTGTCAGGGATATCTCAGTGGTATCAGAGCTCGATTGCTAATTGTTTGACGAAATGTCAAACCTTTGAAGTTTTAAGATTTTGGTGCTTAAATAGTCAATAATCCTGACGGGGTTATCTCAGTGGTATCAGAGCTCGATTGCTAATTGTTTGACGAAATGTTAAACCTTTGAAGTTTTAAGATTTTGGTGCTTAAATAGTCAATAATCCTGACAGGGTTATCTCATTTGTGGTACATCATAACTATGAGGTCCCTGTAGCTCCTGTGTCAAATGCTCTAGTGACACCTCTAGTGTCAGAGGATAATGGAATTGTTCTGGCAGACTTGGTCAAGGATGTGCTAGCATCTGGTAAGGGTAAGGGGTCTCCTCTCCCCTTGGGGTTGATGCATAGACCCTTTAAGCGAGTTTCCTTTACTCCTCCTCTAAGGAGTGGGTGCAAAATAGACCAAGAGAAGATTAAACTCACATGAGATATATTGATAGAGTCTAGGTAAATGAAACCATTGGATGCTCATTTTCCTCATTCTACTCAATGATGATTATTCTCTCATGGAATGTTAGGGGGTTGAATAGCATCCCTAGACAAAAGGCTATTCAGAATTTGGTGGTTGATCATTCTCTTGATGTTTTTTTGTATCCAAAAGGCTAAGCTCTCTATGGAGTCTATGGTCCAACATGCCTCTATTATTTGGAATTGTGGGTAATGCCAGTGTGTTGGGGCTATGGGAAATGTTGGTGGTTTGGCTATCTTTTGGGATTCACAAAAAATTTCTCCCCTTGGCTGGGTGTCTTCTCGTTCAACTCTCTCTATGGCGGCTTATACTTTGGACTCAAGAGAAGTAATCATGATTACTAATGTGTATGCACCTATTCATTTTGTGGGAAAGGAGAAACTTTGGAGGCATATTCATTATGTTAGAAATTGTCACCCTTTCCATCCTTGGGTGTTAGTAGGGGACTTCAATTCAGTTTTAAGTATTGAGGAGAAGCAAGGTGGTTTAGCTAGATTGGGATCTTCTTTTGCTCTTGTTCGGCAACACATATCGCTTTTGCATCTCTCTAATGTTAAGCCTTCTAATTGTCTCTATACTTTGAATAATCAAAGGACTAGGGCTAATGTTATCTTAGAATGTCTGGACAAATTTTTTGTTTCTTATTTCTGTGTTAGTGGTACCCTTACTCTCTCTTCGAAAATCCTAGACTGGAGGGGTTCTGATCATTGGCCAATCTAATTTTTTGCTACTAGGGCTTTTATTCCAAAGCGTCCACCTTTTAAGTTCTAGTTGATGTGGCTTCGTGATTCCTCTCTTCGTGATTTTGTTTTATGTTGGTGGAGAGATGGTGCTCTTGCATATGGTACTGCTATGTTTTCATTTTCTAAAAGGCTTCAATATGTTAAAAGGTAGCTCAAGATATGGAATAGACAATGTTTTGAGAACCTTCACTCTATGAAGAAGCTTGCTCAGGAAGATCTTCATGTCATCATCAGGTAGGTTACAGATTGAGGTTTCTCAAAGGATCTTGGAAGGGCTGAATCCCTTGCTTCTAGAGCTCTAGAAGAATGGGAACTTTGAGAGGAAATTTTTTGGAAGCAAAAGGCTAGATTTGATTGCCTCCAAGAAGGTGATCGAAACACTGATTTTTTGCATAAAACTATGCAATCTCACTAGAATCAGAGCAATATCTCTTATTTGGCTAATTCTAAAGGGATCCAACTAACTTCCTTGCCAACTTTGTTCCAGGAAGCTACTTGGTACTTTTCTACCCTCTTCTTTGAGGACTCTCCTCCTGCTGATAATGAAAAAAATATTATTTTATCTTGTATTCCTTCCCTTATTACTTAGGAAATGAATGATTATCTTATGCGAACTATCTCTTTGGAAGAGCTAGAGGAGGTGGTCTTTGGCATGCCTAAGGGAAAGGCTTCTAGTCCTGATGGCTTTCCAGTTGAGTTATTTCAAGAATTCTAGGACATCATTAATCATGATTTGTTGGAGGTGGTTAAGGAATCCTATTCTAGCAAAGCATATGCTTCGGGCATTGAATTCTACTTTCCTAACTCTTATTCCAAAAAGAGAGGGTGCTATTCAATTGGATTTTTTTTAGACCAATTATCTAATGTAATGTGGTTTACAAAGTTATTGCTAAGTTGATTGCTCAAAGAATTAAAAAGTGGCTCCCTATTATTATCTCAGAGGAACAAGGTGGTTTTTTTGTTGGAAGACAAAGTTTGGATGGGGTGGTTATTGCTACTGAGGCTATTCACTCTATGGCTAGTTTAAGGGAGAGAGCAATGTTTGTTAAGCTGGATATGGCTAAGGCCTATGATAGATTCAAGTGGAGTTTCCTAAGGAATATTCTTCTTACCTTTGGCTTTAGCTCTAACTGGGTGAGTTGAAATACGAGTTGTGTTACTTCTGCCTCTTTTTCAATTCTTCTTAATGCTCAACCTTCCCAACTATTTGATGTCTCTAGAGGCCTCTTCCGGGGTGATACTCTCTCCCCATATCTATTCATCATCATGGCTAAGGGCTTGGGTAGATTCATTAAGTATCAATGTCCCAGAATTCTATTCAGGGGTGGCAATGGGGTAATGGTTTACCTACTTTTTCTCACCTTCAATTTGTTGATGATTATGCTCTTATGGGTCTTGCTAGGATCAAGGAAGCTGAAGCCTTTCGACATACTTTGGATATTTACTTGGTAGCTTCAGGCCAAAATATTAATGAGCACTAATCTTCCATCTACTTTTTTAACACTCTTGATTCTATTCAGCAAAGGATTGTTGATATCCTGTAGTTTTAGATTGGGTCGCTTCCTTTGACTTATCTTGGCATCCTTATTGTTGTTTCTAGGTAGCCATGACTCTTCTGGAAAAAATTGATTACCAAGCTTCAGGATAAGGTAAATCATTGGATTTAGATGGCTTTCTACTACTGTTCGGGTTACTCTTCTTCAATCTGTTATTCAAGCTCTTCCTACTTATAGAAGCATGGTTCAGGCTACTCCTATTTACTTTCTCAAGGAATTTGATGCTCTTTCTTGAAAATTCCTTTGGAGTGGTAGTTTGTGTAGCACTAAATGGAGTTTGATTAGCTGGTAGACTATTTGTAGGCCTAAAAAGGAGGGTGTTCTTTGTCTTTGATCAACGCTCTTGAGCAGTCAAGTGTTGGTTGCTAAGCTTTATTGGTGATGGTGCTCTAGACAACATCAACTTTGGGCTCATATTATCACCCATAAATATTTTCATGGTGTTGATCTTTGCTCTATTTCTACACTTCCTGTTGAAGGTCATGGCTCTATGGTCTAGCATACTTTGAAGACTGGTGTTGTGTTAGTCAAGAGAGGTTTGTTCTAGATATGTAAGGGAGGCTCTGAGGCTTTGTTTTGGTCTGATGTTTGGGATGGATTCCCATCCATATTATCATGTACCCTAATCTTCAAACTCTTTGTGATTCTTTTCATGTTGTTGGATGGGATAAAGTGGCTCATTACAAGAGGCCTTATCAATTGGGACCTGTTGTTGGTTACAGATGGAAGCACTCTTCTGATTGGCCTCCTAGAGGCATAGAGGTGGATCATTGGGAGCTTTCTCAAATTTTGGTCTCTAGGGGGTATTCCTCTTTGCTAGGACCATATGTTTTGGCTTGGGGAGTTACATTGTCTAGTAAATATTAGGTCTCTGTTGAATATCAGGATATAACTAGACAATTATTTGGGGATGTTGGGCTCCCTTGGTGAAAGAAAGTTTGGAATAAAGTTTCTTGGTCCAAGTGCAATCTTTTTGTGTGGCTAGTGGCTCACAATCACTATGTTACATGGGATAATCTTTGTAAACGTGGATTTTGGGGCCCCTCTTATTGTGTTTAGTGTGGTAATGGGGAGGAGTCTGTCTCCCATATGTTCTTCCATTGCTCCTTTTCTACTCAACTATGGTACCTTTGGTAGAGTGCTTGGGGTTGCTCTTGTAGGCATGCTTCCTCTTTGCCTGAGTTATGGTCCTACTTGGGCAATGCTCCCTCCAAGTCTTCTCCTCTCCATGATGCTTGGATTGCTATCCCATCATTCATTCTCTGGCATATTTGGCTGGAGAGGAATCGTTGAATCTTCCAAGATGTTTGGCTTGGTGTTATGCATCTTTGGTGGAAGATCTCACATTCTCTTTAGGAAACTATTCAAGTGAAGTGTGTGCTAGATGGGGGTATGGATCCTATTGATCTTGCTATATGCAATCACCTCAATTTTCATCTTTAGGATGGGGTTGTAGCTCAAAGGTATCAAAGAGTGTCCAAGTAGCCTTGACAATAGAGGAAAGGTTAGGTGAATGGAGATGGGCATTGGACTCCTCCCCATGGAGTTCTAAAAATCAACACTGATGGTTCTTCTTGGGGGAATCTAGGCCCTACTGGTATTGAGGGAGTGGCTCATTGCAATTATGGTGATGTTAAATTCTTTTTCTCAGTGCATAAGGGTAATTACACTAACAATCTCATGGAGGCCTAGGCCATTTTATATGTTGTGGAACAATGTTATTTATGGGGATGGCACAAGATTATCTATGAGTCTGACTCCCAAGTGGTGGTGAACTTTCTTTCCTCATAGGAGCTTGAGGATGTTAGTTGGCAGCTAGCCACTATTGTTAATCAGATTCTTCTCTTGTGTACCTCTCTTGAGTTCATTAGGTTTACTTACATTCCTCGTGAATGGAACAGAGCTATTGATTGTTTGGCCAAATGAGCTTCTAGTCATGCTCTGAGCTAGAATATTATGGATAGGGGGCAACTTCCCTTTGAGATGGTGTAAGAATTTGATGAACTTGTTGCTCAAGATAGAGCTCCTTGTTGTAATCCTTCCTACCTTAATAAAAATTTACCCCTATTTTTCCAAAATAAATTTACACCTTTTAAATTTAGGTCAATAAGCAAGACATTTAGCCATTATTTAATTTTACTCTTAATAGATAAAATCACTAAGTTTCATTTATTTATATCCTATAAACTTAACCTCACATCATTTTTTTTAGCAATATTATACCCTTGTAGTTGCTAATTGAAATAGAATAAGAAATAAATGCATAGAATTGTTTCATTTTTCATGTCTAGAACATTCACATCTACCTTTATACTTTTGAAACTAATTGTTCAATTGTTATTACCATGTACCTTTTTAAGGTCTTGATTTCTAACTAAAAGATTCTCTCTAATAACTCATATCTTATTCAATTAAATATAAACAGGATACTTTAAAGGTTTTCAATTGTTTAACCTAACAACGAACTTGGTCAAGAGGTATTGGATGTAGGCTAATTTACAAAGATAACCAGAGCAAGGGATAACACAATATGAAAGGGAAGCCATAACCATGGGAAATCCCTAAAGAGAATATATCAAGCTACTAAGGACATGATCAAATCAAGAATGTTGTCATGTCCCCTTTTCAAATAATTAAAAATAATAATCTTTGCTAAGGCAGGCAGGCCCAAAAAGGTGAAGTTTTGGAAAAATGGGATAACCTTTGGAAGCTAATGGACTAATAAATGAATATTATTATTAAAATATATTTTATTAACCCCTCTTGGACGTGAATTAGGGTTATGCCCTCTTTTAAGGGGTTTGGAGGCATTTTGGGCTGATTCCAGAACTTGATTTTTGCTCATTTCTTTGTTATTCTTCAGAGGCTGCCAAACCCGTGGAGGAGACCCAAGAACGAGAGTTTGCAGGTTTCCAGGAAGGCTAAGGATGGGAGTTTGAAGCCATTCCATGTGCATGCTCATGCAGAGTTTTCCTTTGTGCTGAATAATGCAGATTTTTGGTTTTTTCGGATTTACTAATAATATGTGAAGCTGTGAAGTTTTTGGCACTATTTCCGGCATACCCGATTTGGGGTTTATTAAGAAATTGGTGGATCTTTGAAAGATTGGTTGTTTGATCTTAAAGATCTAATTAGAGGCTTGAAATATCATATAAAATCAAAAAAGGGACATTTCAGTGGTATCAGAGCTATGATCTTGCCAGCCTGAGGGTTTGTAGAAGTTTGCATGTCAGTTTTGACAACTACCCAAATCTTGCATGTCAAAATTTATGGTTGCATGCTACTTCTAATCATTTGCATGTTAGTTCTTGGTGAATTTGGTGGTTTCATGTTGCTTCTAATCAGCTGCATGTCAAAATCTATGGTTGCATGCTACTTCTAATCATTTGCATGTTAGTTCTTGGTGAATTTGATGGTTGCATGTTGCTTCTAATCAACTGCATGTCAAAATCTATGGTTGCATGCTACTTCTAATCAATTTCATGTTACTTCTTGGTTTTTGAAGAAGTTATAACCTATTGGGGTTACACTCTACTTTATCCAAATGGATAGGTATAGTACAGAGTCTCAGAGGACACGATCTTGGACAATTGATATCCAAAGTCAGAATAGTAGAAAGGATGGTTATTTAGACATTTGAGATAAACTTAGGAAAATAAGCCATGACATGTCTGAACAGTTGGTTGAGCACCACCGTATGATGAATGACATGTTGTCCGACCCAGCTAAGGTGGATAAGTTGACTAGATTTCTATTTGGCAGATTTTCTCACAGGGCAGATGACACAATTACCAAGAACTTGCATGAGGAGTTTGAGAAACTAGCTTATAGCCAAGCTGAGGTCTCAGATTCTACTCTGCCACAGGAGGTAGTGAGAAAGGATATTACGCAGATTGATAGTAATGGTCAACTTGATACTCAAATTGAGGCAATTGTATACAGGTCGTTAAAGGGTGATATCACAGGTATTCAGGATGGTATAGTTACAATAGGTAGTGACTACAGCGTAGTGGGTTCAGATGATGATTATGAGGATGTTGTTGTGCATGATGGTGAGATACGTGATAGAGATGAGCAGACATTGAGCATTCATGAATTTGTCAAGAAAGAGTACTAGGCACAGTTAGATGCTTCGTCACATGAGGTTGAGGCTGGTAGTACTTTACATGATTTGTCCAGCCAGCTGAAAGTGAACAAAGACAGTATTGTGACTTCATTATCTCATCATGAAAGGTATGTGGAGTTAGTTGGTATTGGTCATATTACTCAAGTGACGATTTTTCTTGAGTTACCAGCTGATTCTAGTTTATAGATATGGACTCGAGGTTGTTTTATTGGCATTTGGGATTCAGTTGACTGGAGATCTTTAACACTTTTTGGTAGCAGTGTTTGTTTGGGTGCTATTATGGATTTGATTAGCAGATTGCACGATGTTGTCTTTTCTTGTGCTAGCAGCTTGTTCGATGTTGGTATTAGTTTTTATACACTGGTGTTGGGCTTTGTTCATATATCCAGTCGACCATACTTGCTGGAATGTGTTGATGATCTTTCATATTTGGCAGTGTGTATAGATGAGTCCCAGGATCATATTGGCATTGATGACATCCAAGAGGATGCAGTGGGCAGTTTTGAAGACTTAGTTTCCTTGGGTACAGAGGAGTTGGACAACAGTGCTATAGTTTTTGATACTCTGTATGTTGATATGAGCTTTAGAGTTGATTCACAGGATATGGATGGTAATACTCTAGAGACTAGTAACTTTGAGGATACTCCTTTAGATAGTGCATCAGAGG